>JAVRXN010000008.1:73290148-73890148 GCA_033556935.1 Timema podura | reverse complement strand
ATCAGACATAACAACAGCAGCTGACAATTATTCGATCAGACATAACAACAGCAGCTGACAATTATTCGATCATACATGACAATTTGCAATTGGAACCTATTTTAACAGGCAGTACAATTTCAATCGGAACTTATTTGATCATACATGACAACCTCAACCGGCACTTATTTTATCAGAAACGAAAAATACAACTGACACTTATTTGAACCGACACGACCACTGCTATTGACACTTATTTCAATAGAGAAGGTAAGTGCAACTGACACATATTCAAAGAGACGTGAAAATTGCAACTGACTTTTGTTCAAACAGACATAGCAACTCTATTTGACACCTGTTTTGAACAGTCATGACAACTAAAGTTGATACTTATTTTAACAAACATGACAACTGTAACTAGAATTTATTTGAACAGACATGACAACTTCATTTTACACCTATTTGAACAGACATAACTGCTAGTTGCGACTGATGCTTAATTGACTAGACATAAAAATTAGAGTTTAGAATTATTAGAAAACACACGAAAACTGAA
This sequence comes from Timema podura, assembly GCA_033556935.1. Classification (NCBI taxonomy): domain Eukaryota; kingdom Metazoa; phylum Arthropoda; class Insecta; order Phasmatodea; family Timematidae; genus Timema; species Timema podura. Next base: position 73,889,613 of record JAVRXN010000008.1, on the reverse strand, counting down.
CTGTTACTTATTTTAACAGACATGACAGATGCAGATTATATTTTAATCAAACAGAACGTGACAATTACAACCTAAAATTGAGGGGTCGGGAAAACATGATAATCCCCTCACATTTAGATGGGATATCTTCACTATTTAAACGTCTGTAAAATCTGTAAATCTAGATATAAAAAAATAAATAAGATTTTCTTCAATATTAGCTATTGTCTTGCTAGCTTCTTCTTGACTGACTATAAAAACAACTTTTAATTCAAGACCAAAAATCCATGCTAAAACATTTTTTCATAAAATGAAAGTTATCGTGTTTTTGCTCCAATCCCCTCAATCGTTTGAACATAAATTACAACTAAAACTACAATTTTTTTTAAAAGGATTCACGACAACTACAACTGACAATTATTCAAATATACACGACAAATACACCTGACAATTATTCAAATGAACAGGAGAAAATGCAACTGATTCTTATTCGAATAGACACGACGAATGAAAATCAAACTTATTTGAAATACCACAGATCCAATTGAAACAATTTTGAACAGAATTGACAACTCCAATTGACTATTATAAGAACAGATATGACAGCTACAGTTAAATATTGTTTGATCAGTCATGACAACTGTAAATTAGACTTATTCGAACCGACAATCACAACTGAAAGTTTTTATGATCAAACAAAAATTTGCAACTGACACTCATTTAAAAAGAAATGAAAATTGCAGCTGAAACTTATAAAAACATAGATGACAACTGCAATTGAAGCCTATTTTGGAAATACACAACAAATTAAGCTAAGGCCATTATGACCAGATATGACATCTGTAATTGACATTGATTCGATCAGACACAACAAAAGTTAATGCCAACTATTCGATAAGACATGACAATAGTTAATGCCAACTATTCAATCAGACCCGACAATAGTTAATGCCAACTATTCAATCAGACACGACAATAGTTAATGCCAACTATTCAATCAGACACGACAATAGTTAATGCCAACTATTCAATCAGACACGACAAAAGCAAATACCAACTATTCAATCAGACCCGACAATAGTTAATGCCAACTATTCAATCAGACACGACAAAAGCAAATGCCAACTACTCGATCAGACACGACAATAGTTAATGCCAACTATTCAATCAGACCCGACAATAGTTAATGCCAACTATTCAATCAGACACGACAATAGTTAATGCCAACTATTCAATCAGACACGACAATAGTTAATGCCAACTATTCAATCAGACACGACAAAAGCAAATACCAACTATTCAATCAGACCCGACAATAGTTAATGCCAACTATTCAATCAGACACGACAAAAGCAAATGCCAACTATTCAATCAGACACGACAATAGTTAATGCCAACTATTCAATCAGACACGACAATAGTTAATGCCAACTATTCAATCAAACCCGACAATAGTTAATGCCAACAATTAAATCAGACACGACAATAGTTTATGCCAACTAATCGATCAGACCCGACAAAAGCTAATGCTAACTATTCGATCAGACCCAACAAAAGTTAATGACATATATTCGATCAGACATAACAATTGCAATTGAAACTTATTTGAACAGGCAAGATGACTGCAACTAACAATCATTTGAACAGACGTGAAATCCGTAACTGACACTTATTCAAACATATAAAACTGCAAATTACAATTATTCGAACATACACGACAATAGAAATTTGAATATTTGAACAGACAAGATAGCTTCAATTGACTCCTATATGAACAAAAATGACAAATAAAACTGACAATTATTCTGACATTACAAATAAAACTGACACTTATTTGATCAAAAAATAAAATCATGACTGAAACTTGTATAGATCTAAATGACAATTAATGACACTTATTCTAACAGAGTCAAAAACTGCAGTTGACATTTATTAGAAAAAAAAGACAACTTCAATTGATACTTATTCGAACAGACACGACCACTGCACTTGACGCCTATTTGAACATATATGACAACTGTAATTTACACTTATTCGATCCGACATGGCAGCAGTAACTGACATTGGTGACCTTGTGGTCTAGGGGTAAGGTGTCAGAGTTGTGTGCTGGGGTCCAGGGTTCAATCCTCGGTCCCGGCACAGATTTATCTGAATACCAAACCCTTCCTTCACCTTTGACAAGACGTGTATTAATCACAACTTGTGAATGTGAGGAATGCCAGGCCTCCACCGTGGTTCGGATCCCACGTTAAACTGTAGGTCCTCCATTTCATCTCACAATAACCCTACCATTACACATTAGCGTAAGTGCGTATAATCTAAACGGGTATCAAGACGCGGTGGTACTAATAATAATCTCAGTAACTGACAATTATTCGATCAGAAACGACACTTGCAGTTAAAACTTATTTGAACATACATGATCACTTCAACTGGCACTTATTTGAATATACATGACAACTTAACTGGTATTTATTTGAACATACATGACAACTTAACTGGTACTTATTTTAACATGCATGACCAATTCACTTTACTTTAATTCAATCGGACACCACAACTGCGGTTGACATTTATTCTAACATAAAAAACAGGTAAAATTAAAACATGTTTGAACGGACCAGGCAGATACAACTGACACTTATTCTAACAGACATGACAATTCAAAATGACATTATTTGAACAAACATCACAGCTTCAACCAGAGCCGTTTTAAGACCATTGTAGGCAATGGGCACTTTTATTTCTATAGGCCTGTGTTTTATGATAATCTCATCATTTGCACGATTAAAAAACTGTTTTCCGAAAGTAAACATAGAATTCAGAATCTATTTTTCCATTCTCGGAACAAATGCTGCAGGAGAAAGAATCTCCTCAAATATGAAATAGATAAAAAATTATCTCCGATCAATAATGGAATAGAACCTATTGTCATCACTCTCACTACTTTCAATTGAAAATGATGTTATGTGACAATCGACAACATAATTTCTGAATTTTCACACACAAAATGTCGCAAAGTCAAAATTTAAATATTAAACTGAAAGTATCTATGTATGTATGTGATTGTATCAGTGAGTCTGTTTAGAAATATAAAAATATTTTAAATTATTATTGGCTGTTTTTTCTCTTTTTGGGATATTTATGTTTATGTATTTTTTCAAGTGAAATATTATAGACCGTAAAAGGCTCGTAGGCCCTAGGCAATGTGTCTAGTCGGTCTAATGGATAAAGCAGCCCTGACTTCAACTAACACATAATTATATATACATGTAAACTGTAGGTTACACTTATTCTCACAGACACACGACAACCTGCAACTGTCATTCACACAGACACACGACAACCTGCAACTGTCATTCTCACAGACACACGACAACCTGCAACTTTCGTTCTCACAGACACACGACAACCTGCAACTGTCATTCTCACAGACACACGACAACCTGCAACTGTCATTCTCACAGACACACGACAACCTGCAACTGTCATTCTCACAGACACACGACAACCTGCAACTGTCATTCTCACAGACACACGACAACCTGCAACTGTCATTCTCACAGACACACGACAACCTGCAACTTTCGTTCTCACAGACACACGACAACCTGCAACTGTCATTCTCACAGACACACGACAACCTGCAACTGTCATTCTCACAGACACACGACAACCTGCAACTGTCATTCTCACAGACACACGACAACCTGCAACTGTCATTCTCACAGACACACGACAACCTGCAACTGTCATTCTCACAGACACACGACAACCTGCAACTGTCATTCTCACAGACACACGACAACCTGCAACTTTCGTTCTCACAGACACACGACAACCTACAACTGTCATTCTCACAGACACACGACAACCTGCAACTGTCATTCTCACAGATACACGACAACCTACAACTGTCATTCTCACAGACACACGACAACCTGCAACTGTCATTCTCACAGACACACGACAACCTGCAACTATCAATAACACAGACACAACAATAGCAGTCATGGAAATCTTTTTGTCGAACAGTCATGACAACAGCAACGGAAACCTTTTGACAAAAAATACAACTGATTATTTTGCTTGTTTTGGACATACATGAGAGATATAACTATCACTTATTTCTAATAAACATTGATAACTGCCATTGATGTATGTTTTATTAGCAGTAAATTTTTGGAGTTACAGCTATTAAAAAATATCTAACTTATGTAAAAAATCACTTATTTTAGAAAAAATTCAAGTAAGTTAAGACTGATTCGATATTCATGACAACCAACTTTCTCTTCCCCTTAAATTTTCTTATAATATGCATATGTTAAAATTTTACCATTTCATTTTGAATATGGATTATTATTTAGTATGTTCTACAATTTATATACAAAGATATCATAAAACAGAATATTCGTAAATGTTTATTTTCTTATAATTTAAAATAATCTTTTAATACCCATGACTAATAATCCTTAAGAGATATATTGACCATTGATAATTTGAAAATCGAATGGGAAATAATATAGGAGATATGTATTTGACAATTGCAATTTACAAATAAATTTGAAAAAGTTTTTAAAAAATGTATTGTTTTTTGAAGAGACGGGACAAAGACAACTTACATTTAATAATAGAATGACAAATCATTCTTAATAATAATAGACTAATATAGAAAGACCATGGAATTATAAGCATGAGGGGAGAGGTTAGGGGGGTCCACACCCCCCTGAAAATTAACATATACATATAAAAACTTTAAAAGGTGTTTTGTTTAATTAATTTTACTATTCAGTTTTATGCCACTATCTGATTATTAAAAAAAATAATCAGCCACAAGATAATCTTCTATTAAAATATTTTATTTGAAATTTCAAATAACATATTTTTTATTTTTAGTACACCTAAATGGTACCGGAGAACAAAGGACGTTTCTTGAAATGAAACAAGCTAATGGGTTTGTGAAAAGTAGTCAAATCATTTTGGTTATCAACTGCAAGGTTATACTTGAGAAACATACCCCTTGACCTCTCCCCCAGCATATATATATATATAGTTATGTAGCTATATTAAAACTATATCGATATAATATCACATCAACTTTCTAGTGGACCATTTTTCTAGAAAAATGAGTTTTCTATGACCTTGAGAATGACATGTAATCTAAAATAGGTGCAGTAATTAATTAAAACTTATTACTAATATTTCTTACGTATACGTTCAATCTTGTGGTAGCTTCAACCATCCCGCGTATTTTTTAAAAAAGGACGATTATTTGTAAAGTACTTTATTATATTGCGTGGAAAATACAAATGACAATTTTTTTGACAACTGAATGAAATGATATGGCAAATATAAATTGACATATTGAACATACGAGGCAGCTTTAACTTCAATGCATTTCTAATTAATTTGAAAAAATACCATAGATGTAAAAAATGTCCCAGCATTAGATATAGAAAAGCCAACAACTATTTTGTGGCAAGCCTACCTTGCACGTTTCCACTATGGTGCAGATTATAAGATAGGGCCATAGTGTAGTCCATCAAGGAAATACTGCTACCTTTCAGGGTAAACAAAGTGTTCATGAAAACTGATACTGCATAGCTTTTGAAGTTATGTAACGAAGTAACTAATGTGAAGTAAAGTCTTACAAACAGGTAAAACTTTATTATTAAGTCTTTTTTTTTTCACTAATTACGTTCTATATAACCTTATGATATTAATGTTACGTCAGTAAAGTATTTTTTAAATCATAATATTGATAAAATACTGGCCAAGATTCGAACACTTTGCTTCATCTAAAATAAATGATAGCTTTTAATGGATTAGTTTGTTTGTTGGATGTAGACATAATTATTTAAATGATTAATTGATTGGATACTATTTAGGTTGTATACCTTGAAAGGTTTAGATAGTGCCGATCCAAGTTAACGCTGTTCGAAGAACACATAGACCGTATGAATAATAGGAGTAGACAAATTTAATAAGCAGGGCAAATGTAGATTATAAATTATTTTTATTGAATTTTCATATATATTTATGTAGGTCTATAAGTATATAATTATGTAAGTCTATATGTAGGCTATTTATATGTGGATATATATTTGTAGATCTATATATATGTATAGCTATTATCTATATGTATATATATAAAATTATATTTAAATAATGAATATACACTTGCCCTGCTTATTAAATTTGTTTATTCCTATCATTCATACGGTTTATAAATATATTAGAAAACGCAAATAACGTACTTGCAGATTATTATTATTATTATTATTATTATTATTATTATTATTATTATTTAGCACCGCGTCATACTACCCATTCGGGTTATACGCTTAAGTACTAATTACACTAATGGATTAGGAATTGGGAAGGTTGAATTTAGAGGAAGTGAACCCGAATTTGCGTGGAGGGAGAGTGTAAAACCATTTAGGGAAAACCACCCCCAGTTAACTCGACCGAGATTCGAAACTCGATCTCCCCGTCCTCGGTGGTCTGGCTCAACACGACTGGCGCGTTAGCCAACTACGCCAACGAGGCGGGTGTCCTTGCAGATAACGTGGAAGAAATATTTAGTATAAAATGTAGCCATTGTATTACATAATAGCTTTAACCATTGCAGGACACATTTTTTCTAAACAGACAGGCACTCTGTTGAATGAGACTTATATTAAATTAAGCCAAATGACAATACATAAGCAATCGACTCACGTCATTCATATAAGTGTATGAAATAAATTTACAACATAAATATGTGGTTGACAAAACTTCTGTAGTCTGAAGCAATGATAAATGCAGCTATGCGTACAGCCTGAGCGGGTGGGTAAGAGATGGTGCTAAAAAAATTAAAGAATGCATCTCATTGCAACTTGAAGAGACTAGCGAAATTAACGGATAGGTCAAACTGGTGAATTGAACGGAACGGTCAAGTGAAATTATCTGATGCGTTGAAAGTACAGGACAAATGAAACAAACTGGTGCGTTGAGCAGACAGGACAAATGAAACAAACTGGTGCGTTGAGCAGACAGGACAAATGAAACAAACTGGTGCTTTGAGCAGACAGGACAAATGAAACAAACTGGTGCGTTGAGCAGACAGGACAAATGAAACAAACTGGTGCGTTGAGCAGACAGGACAAATGAAACAAACTGGTGCGTTGAGCAGACAGGACAAATGAAACAAACTGGTGCGTTGAGCAGACAGGACAAATGAAACAAACTGGTGCGTTGAAGACAGGACAAATGAAACAAACTGGTGCGTTGAAGACAGGACAAATGAAACAAACTGGTGCGTTGAGCAGACAGGACAAATGAAACAAACTGGTGCGTTGAGCAGACAGGACAAATGAAACAAACTGGTGCGTTGAGCAGACAGGACAAATGAAACAAACTGGTGCGTTGAAGACAGGACAAATGAAACAAACTGGTGCGTTGAGCAGACAGGACAAATGAAACAAACTGGTGCGTTGAGCAGACAGGACAAATGAAACAAACTGGTGCGTTGAGCAGACAGGACAAATGAAACAGACTGGTGCGTTGAGCAGACAGGACAAATGAAACAAACTGGTGCGTTGAGCAGACAGGACAAATGAAACAAACTGGTGCGTTGAGCAGACAGGACAAATGAAACAAACTGGTGCTTTGAGCAGACAAAACAAATGAAACAAACTGGTGCGTTGAGCAGACAGGACAGACGGAACAAACTGGTGCGTTGAGCAGACAGGACAAACGAAACAGACTGGTGCGTTGAACAGACAGGACAAACTAAACAGACTGGTGGGTTGAGCAGACAGGACAAACTAAACATACTGGTGCGTTGAACAGACAGGATAAACTAAACATACTGGTGGGTTGAACAAACAGGACAAACTAAACAGACTGGTGCGTTGAAGACAGGACAAATGAAACAAACTGGTGCGTTGAGCAGACAGGACAAATGAAACAAACTGGTGCGTTGAAGACAGGACAAATGAAACAAACTGGTGCGTTGAGCAGACAGGACAAATGAAACAAACTGGTGCGTTGAAGACAGGACAAATGAAACAAACTGGTGCGTTGAAGACAGGACAAATGAAACAAACTGGTGCGTTGAGCAGACAGGACAAACTAAATAGACTGGTGCGTTGAATAGACAGGACAAATGAAACAAACTGGTGCGTTGAGCAGACAGGACAAACTAAATAGACTGGTGCGTTGAATAGACAGGACAAATGAAACAAACTGGTGCGTTGAGCAGACAGGACAAATGAAACAAACTGGTGCGTTGAGCAGACAGGACAAATGAAACAAACTGGTGCGTTGAGCAGACAGGACAAATGAAACAAACTGGTGCGTTGAGCAGACAGGACAAATGAAACAAACTGGTGCGTTGAGCAGACAGGACAAATGAAACAGACTGGTGCGTTGAACAGACAGGATAAACTAAACATACTGGTGGGTTGAACAAACAGGACAAACTAAACAGACTGGTGCGTTGAAGACAGGACAAATGAAACAAACTGGTGCGTTGAGCAGACAGGACAAATGAAACAAACTGGTGCGTTGAGCAGACAGGACAAATGAAACAAACTGGTGCGTTGAGCAGACTGGACAAATGAAACAAACTGGTGCGTTGAGCAGACAGGACAAATGAAACAAACTGGTGCGTTGAGCAGACAGGACAAATGAAACAAACTGGTGCGTTGAGCAGACAGGACAAACTAAACAGACTGGTGCGTTGAAGACAGGACAAATGAAACAAACTGGTGCGTTGAAGACAGGACAAATGAAACAAACTGGTGCGTTGAGCAGACAGGACAAACTAAATAGACTGGTGCGTTGAAGACAGGACAAATGAAACAAACTGGTGCGTTGAACAGACAGGATAAACTAAACATACTGGTGGGTTGAACAAACAGGACAAACTAAACAGACTGGTGCGTTGAAGACAGGACAAATGAAACAAACTGGTGCGTTGAGCAGACAGGACAAATGAAACAAACTGGTGCGTTGAAGACAGGACAAATGAAACAAACTGGTGCGTTGAAGACAGGACAAATGAAACAAACTGGTGCGTTGAGCAGACAGGACAAACTAAATAGACTGGTGCGTTGAATAGACAGGACAAATGAAACAAACTGGTGCGTTGAGCAGACAGGACAAACTAAATAGACTGGTGCGTTGAATAGACAGGACAAATGAAACAAACTGGTGCGTTGAGCAGACAGGACAAATGAAACAAACTGGTGCGTTGAGCAGACAGGACAAATGAAACAAACTGGTGCGTTGAGCAGACAGGACAAATGAAACAAACTGGTGCGTTGAGCAGACAGGACAAATGAAACAAACTGGTGCGTTGAGCAGACAGGACAAATGAAACAAACTGGTGCGTTGAGCAGACAGGACAAATGAAACAGACTGGTGCGTTGAGCAGACAGGACAAATGAAACAAACTGGTGCATTGAGCAGACAGGACAAACTAAACAGACTGGTGCGTTGAAGACAGGACAAATGAAACAAACTGGTGCGTTGATGACAGGACAAATGAAACAAACTGGTGCGTTGAGCAGACAGGACAAACTAAATAGACTGGTGCGTTGAATAGACAGGACAAATGAAACAAACTGGTGCGTTGAGCAGACAGGACAAATGAAACAGACTGGTGCGTTGAGCAGACAGGACAAATGAAACAAACTAGTGCATTGAGCAGATAGGACAAACTAAATAGACCGGTGCGTTGAATAGACAGGACAAATGAAACAAACTGGTGCGTTGAGCAGACAGGACAAACGAAACAAACTGGTGCGTTGAGCAGACAGGACAAATGAAACAAACTGGTCCGTTGAGCAGACAGGACAAACTAAAAAGACTGGTGCGTTGAGCAGACAGGACAAACTAAATAGACTGGTGCGTTGAATAGACAGGACAAATGAAACAAACTGGTGCGTTGAGCAGACAGGACAAACTAAACAAACTGGTGCGTTGAGCAGACAGGACAGACGGAACAAACTGGTGCGTTGAGCAGACAGGACAAACGAAACAGACTGGTCCGTTGAGCAGACAGGACAAACTAAATAGACTGGTCCGTTGAATAGACAGGACAAATGAAACAAACTGGTGCGTTGAGCAGACAGGACAAACTAAATAGACTGGTCCGTTGAATAGACAGGACAAATGAAACAAACTGGTGCGTTGAGCAGACAGGACAAATGAAACAGACTGGTGCGTTGAGCAGACAGGACAAATGAAACAAACTGGTGCATTGAGCAGACAGGACAAACTAAATAGTCCGGTGCGTTGAATAGACAGGACAAATGAAACAAACTGGTGCGTTGAACAGACAGGACAAATGAAACAAACTGGTACGTTGAGCAGATAGGACAAACTAAATAGACTGGTGCGTTGAATAGACAGGACAAATGAAACAAACTGGTGCGTTGAACAGACAGGACAAATTAACAGACTGGTGCGTTGAGCAGACAGGACAAACTAAAAAGACTGGTGCGTTGAGCAGACAGGACAAACTAAAAAGACTGGTGCGTTGAATAGACAGGACAAATGAAACAAACTGGTGCGTTGAGCAGACAGGACAAACTAAAAAGACTGGTGCGTTGAGCAGACAGGACAAACTAAAAAGACTGGTGCGTTGAGCAGACAGGACAAATGAAACAAACTGGTGCGTTGAGCAGACAGGACAAACTAAAAAGACTGGTGCGTTGAGCAGACAGGACAAACGAAACATTCTGGTCCGTTCAATAGTCAACATAACCGTAACAGACTGGTGCGTTGAGCAGACAGGACAACTAATACAGATCGCTGTGTAGAGCGGACAAGCTAATGGTTAGTCTTGTACAATAAACGGATAGGAAAAATTGGAATCATTAAAAGAAGTATAGTTAAATTATTTTGTAAAACTAAATTACTTAAATGTCAATATTTAAAATATAAAAATTTTAAATTTACACTAGCTAACTAATCTTAAAAATAATACAATCTTAGATATTCAACAAAATATTAGAATACTTTGATGTACCTATATTGATTGAATACATTTGTTTAGTTATTTATATAAACTGTTTGTACTTTATAAAATAAAAATATTATTTATTTACAGTTGTTTTACTAAACAAATATATTCATTATATACTTGTTGCACTTCATACCAAATGTATTGTCTTACCTTTAAAAATCCTAATTCTTTTCTCTCATCCGTTAAGTCTCACCTGTTTTCTCTCTCATCCTTTAAGACTTGCCATTTTTCTCTCTCACCCTATAATTTAGCTCTTTTGCTATAACCCTCCAATCCCAACTCTATATTTTTCTACCCCAGAAGCCATCAACTCATTTTTTTCCACCCGTTAAATTCCACACTATTTTCACCCTATTTTACCTGGCTTCCTACTCACATTGTCCCCGAGAATTGGGTAGGAAAGAGAGTAATTTGAGGTGCTGTGTTAATTTTATGGTTTGAAGAGGGGATAATTTAATTAGTGAAATTATTCAGCACGCAAGAATAATAAATATTTGAAATACATTTATTTATAAATAACTTACTAAGCAAGAAATGTTAGTTAATATAGGATGTTCTTGACCAATAGGTTATATTTATCTTACAATCACCAATACAACAAAGTTTTTTTTTGTAGTAATAATCCATCAAAAATAACAATTACCGTATAACACATGACTTTACGTATTTATACTGATTTAACTATTTTATAACTGACAGAGTAAAGCCATTTTTGCTTTATCTTACTGTTCTTAATTTTTTAAATTCATTTATGTTTTCATTAAAGTCCTATATTTTTCCACTACCGGCTTGCTAGGCCTGTCGCAGCTTCATATGCCTTATAATTTAACTTAAGACTAGGACAGGCACAACACCCAATCTCCAACCGTTAATTTATCAATGTTAAAGGGTAGACCCATATTGTCATCAGCTTTAATTTTTCGGCAATGGGAATCGAACCCAGGACCCTTAGTTCAGTAGGCAGAAACGCTACCGACTGAGCAAAACTGTCGGAACTATTCTTAATATTGAAGGTAAAGATTCAAGAAGTATTTATAAAAAAATGAAGCACCATTGGCGCAAAGCTCGTGTAAACATTTACATAACACTAGCTTCCTCCATTTATATAACACTAGTTTCCTCCATTTACATAACACTAGCTTCCTCCATTTACATAACACTAACGTCCTCCATTTACCTAACACTAGCTTCCTCCATTTACATAACACTAACTTCCTCCATTTACATAAGACTAGCTTCCTCCATTTGCATAAACACTAGCTTCCTCCATTTACATAACACTAGTTTCCTCCATTTACATAACACTAACGTCCTCCATTTACCTAACACTAGCTTCCTCCATTTACATAACACTAGTTTCCTCCATTTACATAACACTAGCTTCCTCCATTTATATAACACTAGCTTCCTCCATTTACATAAAACTAGTTTCCTCCATTTACATAACACTAGCTTCCTCCATTCAAGGTCACAGTATTGTGTCGTGTTGTGGATGATTACCAGGGTAAGCAGAGCTTGCTGGAAGTGTACCTTTGATTTGTTATCAACCACGAACTCCCCATTTGATCAATAATACATAGGTTATACTCTACAAACCTGTCATGGGAAATGTATTTCTGTTGATACCTGACCAATAAAGCTTGGTTCTACACGTTTGCCGAAAATATAAAAAATAATCTGCTTGAGTCGTGCAGCAATTCACACGCTAGCAGAAACTTATTTACCCACGATTCTTTGCAGAACGCTATAAACCGCTGACATATTTCAATTTCTTGTGGATAGACAGATCCTTAAGATAAATATCACAATGGATGTTTTAAAATTATGTTATTATGGTGTAGTGAGACAAACCAACCAACACAATACGAGTACGACACACGCTTCCCATATAAAGAGTTTCAAGTCACTTCACAAGAGTGAATTAATCTCTTTGCTAGTATCTCGCTTTGTAGGGACATGCTCATTGATTGAGTTGGTTGTTTATGGTGCATAAAGATTGATTTAATTGGTTTTTTAGTTGCATGTGCACTGACTGAGCCAGTTGGTTTAGGCGCATGTACACTGTTTTTTTTAAATTATTTGTTTGGGGCCCCCCTAGCAGAAGTTGTCGCGCTGAAAATGGAAAGCTGAAATTATTTCAAGTCGCCCCAAACGGACAATGCTGATGAGGTTAAGATCGTTAGATTGGTTTAGAACTCGTCCCGTGATTACGTTTCTCCACTGTTCTTGTTTTCTTAACGAATGTGTGAATCTTCATTGAGTGAGAACAATTAATAGGTACAACTTAAACAAGCTCTATTTATCCTTGGAAGAACCGCATGATACTCCACTGCTCCCATACAATTACAACTCCCCTTTAAACATAGCCAATCCAGCTAGTATGTGCGGTAAATATATATTTGTATAACTTACATTATATTTACACATATAATACTCATACACAAACATTTAATGGTGTATGTGGGATGAGTAATTAGTACTTACAATTAAGAGTGTTTGTTCTCACTATCCGGTTCACCAGCCACACGCCACATGCGGTGCACCCCCCATACGGCGATAATGTACGCTCCACTTTTCATAGGAAGGGCCTTTTATAAAATACAAAGATATCTTTTGTGGCCAACATTGTGAACATTTGAAAATATTATTAGTCTAGTGTTAATTTATAGGTGTTGATAATATCTATCAAAAGTGACAGCTCCAGATCACATTAATTGGCATATGAATACTTGAAAGTAGATCTAGTAACTTTATCTAGCTGTTAGATAATAATCTTCCTATGGAAATTGAACTTGAACGTCTCGAGAACGTGAGATTACCGAGAAGGCTGGAGAGCTCAAATTTTAATTGTTATTATTATTATTATTATTATTAGCACCGCGTCTTACTACCCGTTCGGGTTATACGCACTTACGCTAATGTGTAATGGTAGGGTGATTGTGAGGTGAAATGGAGGACCTACAGTTTAACGTGGAATCCGAACCACGGTGGAGACCTGGCATTCCTCACATTCACAAGTTGTGATTAATACACATCTTGTTTTAATTGTTACTCCAGGTTGCTCTTACTCGTAACCATTTGCAAAGATCAATTAATAAATGTATCATGGTAACCAACAATATTTAAATAAATGGTACGGCGCACCGCACAGACTTTCTCTCTTTTTCTATAAACTCGTAAGATTTCTGAACGGAATAATGTACATTGTATCATCACCACTCCACATAAGAACACGCATAAAATAATATACAATGATATAGAATCAATGAGAAAAGAGGCGCATCTTTGTCCACCTAAGAACATTTCAAACAGTTTAATGTCTTCCACAAGGGTCAACACTTCGTATTAAAGTTTCGATTTCTGGTTAAAATTTTAACATTTTATAAGGTGTTGCAGATCTTCAAGTCATCGCATTGATATTTAATTATTCATTTATACATTTTGACCAATAAAAAATGTAAATATTGACTATTGAGTCTAAAATGGAGATAGATCGTTGCTGTGCAAACATTTCTCCTAAGAGATTTAAGGAAAAATAACATACTTTTTTTAGATACTTACTTATATTTTATTACTCTATGGCATAGGAGAATTATTGCGTTAAGACTTAAGTAGTATATGTTTACAACTAAAGCTCACAAAATTGTATTAATATATTTGCAAATATCTCAGAAACTGCTGCTTTTATAAAAATATATGTCAAATAAAAGTTTTTTATTTCTAATAGTCCTACAATTTTGCAATGATAAGTTGTTTAGTTTCTCCAATAGTTGTGGAGATACGGAAATTAACGCTTCTGTAATGTACCCTAAAAATCATTTTCATAGGAAAATGAAAATAGCCAGTTTATTTATAATCTTAATCAACGCCTAGATACGAATTTTAATCAAAATCGTTTGAGCAGATTTTGAGAAAACCAAATTTTACTCTTTTCACCCTTCAGTAAACTACCCTTAATTTTAAGTTTTTATAGACACACAGACAGACGGCATTGCAAAGACTATTTTTTAGGGTTGTGGGGGTCATAAGACGTCGACATCCATCAACATTTCAGGTTAGTTTTTTCTACGATCGCAATACTTAAGATTTAATGTTCAAAAAGTTAAAAATATATATATAATTGCGTATAGATTGAAAATTATTGATTTTATAAAAATATGTTTCGAATAAAATATTTGTATTATAAATATATATATATATATTTTAATGCTAAGTAATTTAATATCTCAAATAGTTTCGGAGCTATTATAAAAAATGTTAATTTACGCATCAGACCGGAGCCCTTAAATCGATTTTGCCGAAATATTGAGAGTAGCCATTTTTTTTGTATTATTGATTAATGTTTATAAATGAAATTTAATCAAAATCGTTAGAGCCGATTTTGAGAAAATCAACTTTTTCTCTTTTTTCCCTTCAGTAAACTACCCTTAATTTTAGGGGTAGATATCCAATTCCAAAAAGCCCTCGGGGCAACCCTATGAAAACCCTAGATATCAAGTTTCAGCTCAATCGGTAAAATAGTTTAGGCTCTAGTTGGAGGTACAGACAGACAGACAGATAGACAGACAGACGGAAATTCAAAAACCACTTTTTCGGATTCAGGGAGTCATGAAACGTCAAGATTCATAAAAATCTCGAGTTCGATTTTTTTGACGATCCCCATACTTTCTCTACCTGTAAGATAGAGAGAAAGTAAGAACTGACCCAGGCCACAGGCTGGAAACAGTAATGGACGTAAAAAAAAAGTTGTGTACCTGGAAGCGAACCCTGACATACACCTCTCCATAAAACAAGACTATACAAGAATGGCGGCTTTATCAGCATGTTGATCAATGCGAGGTGAACAAATTGGTTTGTTAATGATTGTAAAGTTTAAATAAACATAATTGTATGTTGTTGTTGTTGAAGATTAATCTATGTATTACCTAGCAAAGTGAGTTGCTATGATACGCCTCCCCAAATCCCCGCCATCACCTACAATACCACTGCGGTTTTCCAAAACATTAACAAAAATAACCAAAAGGTATTTGATAAAATATGTAGTGTCATTTTATTTGGCGGCTCTTTTCGTGTTATTTTCTTAGGAAGAGACTAATGTCAACTGTTTTTACTGTGTGTTTTCAAGTTTGCCGCTCTTACAAATTACCGGCAGTTTACGAGGTTAATTTGACACTCACTCCGCAGCATTAAGACAGGTACTTCAACTGTTACGCAACTAAAGGAGCCGCCCTTCAGTGCAGAATATAGGGAGAACAAAAGTATGGTTGCTTCCCAAAGTACAGTCTTTTTTCATGGACCCTAGGGAAAAAGAGAAGAACATGGGTCAGAAAATCATTCTGTTTCTTTTTTTTTTTTCCGGTGGTTTTAACGTGTTATAAATTAGCTTATATAGTAAAAACACTACCTACAAAAAAATGTATAACCTTAGAACAGACACAATATCTATGCACATGGATACAATTTTTTTTATTGTAAAAGGGGGAGTCCAAATCTAGATACAGTACATATATATATATACCAAATACCTAACAACCCACCCACCTACGTGCCTGCCTACCTATCACGCCGTTCCCTTATGGGGTGGATAAGTAACTCTGCATATAGCTTATAAAACAACAACTCCGTACTTAATCTATCCTCACTAATATTTTCTACACTTCCATATCCTTGCATAATCCATTAGCTTCAACAACATCCATACACCGACTCATACATGCTCTTTTATTCTTAAAACTCGATGTTTCTCTTTTAAACACATTCGTCCATAACATTTAGCCACATCATACATGGCCTATCCCTTCCTTTTGATCCACACACTTTACATTCATATACAGTAGGCCTATTTGCTTCATCACTCGACCAACACTCATCTTATCAACATGCCCAAACCAACGTAAGACGTTTCTTTCACATATACCTTTTAGATTCCCTTTCAAACCACACTCCTTCAGCACTAACTCTTTTGTGTTTCTCATGACAAACCCAAGATTCACATCCGTAAAACAACTTTGTCATCAACACACTTTTATATACTGCCATCTTTGCCTCTTTCTATACTACTTCATTTTTCACAATAAACCACGTACATCCAACTAATCTCTGAGATTCATTAATCTGTCTGTTGATTTCACCATCCTTTCTTCAATTTTTACAGAAAATTCTGATCAAATAAACGTAATCATTCACTTGCTCTACCAGTTTTCCATTTATACTAAGTTGGCAACCATATCCTGATTCGTCCTTATCAAAAGCTATTACCTTAGTTTTAGAGATATTTATACGAATATCTATTCTGCGTCGCCACATTCAAGCGATTTAATACATTCCTCAAGTCACTCTCATTCTCAGCCATTAATACGGCATCATCTGAATATAACAGCACTCTCACATTCCCATTGTCCATTTGTACACCAACCACGTCCTCACAATCATTCCTCATACACTTATCCACGAATACATTAAACAACTGTGGAGACATAGCACAACCTGGTCAAACACCCTGTTCAATGCCAAACCATTTGCTCAAAGCTCCATTCACCCAAACGCACAGTGATAAATTGTTTCGGTTATGCCGGGAATCCAACCCGGGACCTTCAGGTTAATAAGTAGGGGTTATACTGACCGAACCCACGTGTCAAACTTCCCACTAATCTGGTCAAATGGTCTAAGACGTAACTCTTGCTATAATCTGCTGATAACGGGGTGGTTGGGGTTCAAATCCAGTTATACTTTATCAAATTATTTTCACTCTCCCTCCATGCAAATGCTGGTACTATTCCTCTAAAACTTACTTTTCCTCATCTCCATATAACCCGCTTCGGTGACCACGTGGTCTAACGCGCTATTGTCGTGTTGGACTAGACTGCTAAAGACGGGAAGATCGAGGTTCAATCCCGATCTGGTGGACTGAGGGTGGTTTTCTCTAAATTGTTTCCACTCTCCCTCCACGCAAATGTGTGTACACTTCCTCTCAATTAAACCTTTCTACTCCCTAACCCATTAATGTAATTAGTACATAGGCGTACAACCTGAACGAGAAGTAAGAAGCCGTGCTAAAAAATCATATGTAAAAACCCAAACAGCAATGAATAGGCTTAGGGTTCTCATTATTTTATGTTTTGCTATCAAAGAGGAGTTTTTTTAAAGATATTTTTAATTTTTGTAATTTTGTCAAACTTCTTGATGTCTTACTTTACAAGTGGTTACATCAATGTTGTATCAATAAAAATGTGTTAAATACAGTACTTTCATATTTCATTACTTAACGGGCACAGATTCCTTCCTGGCAAAGGGGTACAAGTGCACATGTTACATGTAGAGGGGTATAATTGGAAGCAAGGGCTTAAAAGATTGCATGTTTTACTAACAATAAGATTAAATAAATTGGTTTCGACTACATGGAAAAACACCTTAATTTTGCAGATTCTCACTAAAGTATGCCAATCAAACAAAAATTTTACTCAAAAATTACAATAACCAACCAACTTTGAAGCCATTTTTCTCAAAATTAATAAAAGTGCAATTGTACCCTCATTCCTTTTAGGCCCTTCAATTACATTACAATTTCGTGCGTAAAACTGTTCACAAGGCATTACGTGGTTTTTGAATGAACATTAAAACTCCGAGAGAGTGGTGTTGGTGGCGCTGCGTGGCGACGAGAGTGTGTAACATACGGTCACTGTCGCAACTACACATGTGACGAGAGTGTAACATACGATCACTGTCGCAACTACACATGTGACGAGAGTGTAACATACGGTCACTGTCGCAACTACACATGTGACGAGAGTGTAACATACGGTCACTGTCGCAACTACACATGTGGCTAGAGTGTAACATACGGTCACTGTCGCAACTACACATGTGACGAGAGTGTAACATACGGTCACTGTCGCAACTACACATGTGACGAGAGTGTAACATACGATCACTGTCGCAACTACACATGTGACGAGAGTGTAACATACGATCACTGTCGCAACTACACATGTGACGCGAAAGCCACCACAGACAATACGCAAACAAATAGGCATGGCTGCTTCACAATAACACTATTTTATGAATACTGAAATAGAAACTTCATTATTCATTCCCGAAATTTATTTTTAAAATATCCTTATCTCGTGGGCCCACAAAATCAGGTGGTGGTGATGGGCTGGATCGGTCCCGCGGGCTGTAGTTTGCTGAACCCTGCCTTAGAACATGTGACTACTGGCTCAAATATATATATTTATAATAAATAACAGATTATTGTAAATTTTCCAAAACCACACCAGTCCTGGCGACATGTTAATTTATACGTAGGCAAGACTGAATATTACCGTTTCTCTACTGGATGAGATTCAATAATTATGGACGGCAGGTAGATGACACACACCAGTTGAGTTCAACAGCACTAATTATCTAGAATGGTTTGTCTACGTTATATGAATATTCTAAACCTGGGTGGGAAACATACTTGTTCATCTTGCTCATGCAAATATTATCGCCTCTCTTTCAGTAACATTCCTCTGAGGGCGTCACCTATTTGAAGGGAAATATACTCACGCTATGGTACTGCATTTGTGAATAGCAACTCTGTAGCATAGAAACAATCCTCAATTACATATTAGAATATTCTGTTGTGGCTTTGTTAACAATCGACTTTATTTTTTTAAGGTCAGGTGGAGGACAACGCGAGAAAAGACCATTGTTTATGCACTTTTTAATAGCAAAACATTCCTTGGTCCTAATTCAATAAAATATTGCTCCCGTATCAACGTTTGGTTTGATTTTCTTCACATGGTGACCTTAACAGTTCTTAAATATCTGTTAAGGGTATCCTGGAATTAAATGATGTTATGATATTAAAAATTGATCCCGCGATTGTTGTGATATTGAATTCTTGACTATGTTTGATGATGTAATTGGTATTTATAGCTCCGTGTTCAAGCGCCAATTACAATATTACGGAATGATACACTTATAACTGCCCCGCGATTGGGCGACAATTATTATGATATTGAATTATTGATGATGTAATTGTCCCGCGATTGGGCGACAATTAAAATGATATTGATTTATTGATGATATAATTGGTATTTATGGCTCCGTGGTCGAGCGCCAATTAAGTTGATACGGAATGATAGTTATGGAATAAATACAACTATTGTTGTTGTACACAATTTATTTAAATGATTCTTTCTTCCTTTACACTTTAATGAAATATTAACTATGTATTGTCTGTATCTAGCTATTTCACCGGCACTATCTATTTCACCGGACAGATCTGTGCGTCTACTCTCGCTATTTTACTGGCCCTTTCTGTATATGTACGTCTACTCTCGGTATTTTACCGGCCCTTCCTGTATATGTACGTCTACTCTCGGTATTTTACCGGCACTTTCTGTATATGTACGTCTACTCTCGGTATTTTACCGGCCCTTCCTGTATATGTACGTCTACTCTCGGTATTTTACCGGCACTTTCTGTATATGTACGTCTACTCTCGGTATTTTACCGGCCCTTCCTGTATATGTACGTCTACTCTCGCTATTTTACCGGCCCTTCCTGTATATGTACGTCTACTCTCGCTATTTTACCGGCCTTCTCTATATGTACGTCTACTCTCGGTATTTCACCGGCACTCTCTATATTTTCATACGCACATACAGCTTATATGCGGACGTGCCCCTTGCCCCTTGGTCTCTCGTGACAGTGTCAAGACAAACCAATCAGGTACGTATCTGCGACAGATGCATTGAAGACTAGCTTCCTATTGGATATAGGGAGCTGGCTTCTCTTGCTTGTTTGTTAAATATTACGGAGTTAAATTTTGAATATATAAAAAATAAGTTTGAGTGGTGAAATCCTTCTAGAATATTATTCCTGAAAAGCGCGTGATTCTCCATGGATGAAGTGTTAAAAGGATAATTTACATACGATACTTTAAAGAAAATTACCTTCATCCATGACCTTTTAAATAAATGAGAGTGGTCCAAATCAATTACGTTACAATGACAACTTTTTCTCTTCATTTAAAAAGTTTTTAATTTTATGTCGCTTTGCTCATGACAGATATTCAACAACCTGTTGATATCACCATGTGAAGAAAATTAAACTGAACGTTGCTACTGGAGCAATATTTTATTTATTTCGTCAAAAAAAAAAGCGTCGCTATAAAAACTGCAAAAACACTGAAATTTTCTCGCGTCCTCTACATCCTCACCTTAAGGAAGGCTGGATTTATGTTTTTAACAATTTTGTTTTAATCACAAAACTTTAATATATCTAGTGAAACGTTGTTGAAAATGAGCAAGTTCACCTTTTCATGAATTGTTTTAAAATTGTAAAACATAGAATGTTAATCCTTTAGGGACATGTTGATAAACCTTGTATTCATAATGGCCTCATAACGATAAACAACGGGCGTTTTGGAGAGGTTAGAAAATATAAATACTTTGGAACTGTGCTGACAAAATTAATATGAATGAAACTAAAGAGGGGGCAAACACATAATTTATGCAGAAAATTCCTTCAATTATATAGTTTGTAAGCTGTCGTATCGTCTTCTTACTCTAAATATTAAATCGAGAATATACATAACCACACAAACACACAAGTGTACATCCTATTTTATTTATATAACATAGAAGTATTACATGAGACATTCACTACTTGTTGAATTAGCTAACGACAAGATAGCTGACGGTGGTCATGACTGACATCAGTAGAGGTTAGATTTGATGAAGCTGCACTGTGTGGTTTTAAAGACTATGTTTAAAACCCTTTCATCAGGTTAAAACAAATTAATTCGCTTTAAAATGTTCCTTCATCAACATGTTACCTTAGAATAAATATTTTATCCTCTGTCCGAATCTCATGCACGTGTTCTAACCACTGCACCAACTCGCCGATGAGAGAGGATGTTTTCCCCCCAGATACAGCATCTGGTGACAAATGGAACTCCTCCCCTTTCCTCCTAATGTAGCTAATTTTCTCTTCTCAGGTCCCCGTTACTTGCTCCGTTTACTCCTTCCGACACGTCCGAATGACGGAACACGGCACAACACAACAACCACAATCTCAATGTACACTTTTACAGTTGTTATTCTGTATCTGTCTGTGTCAAATCTCTTTGTCCGTTTCTTGGACATTATTATCGTGACTCATTCTAGTGTTTCATTTATTTTAAGTTACATGTTTTGACACACGGAACGTAACATTTCCTTAAAAAAAAGTACCCTATTCTACCCGATCGGCAACCTAATTGTTCCTAAACGAATTTTAAAAGTATTAATGACCTGCGTCGGTGGCCGCATGGTCTAAGGTGCCACTCTCGTATTAGACTAGACTGCCAATGAGAGGGAGATTGGAGGTTGAATTTCGATCGGGTGTACTAAGAATGGTTTATCCTAAAATTGTTTTCCACTCTCCCTCCATGTAAATGCGGGTACATTACTTCTAAATTTAAACTTCTTCATCTCCAATCATTAGAATAATTAGTACATATGTGTATAACCTGACCCGGTAGTAAGACAAAGTGCTAAAAAAAAATAACGGATGACGTTTAAAAATTCTTCTCTGCTCTTAACATATAGTTAATTTCTTAAATATATGTACCCCTCGCTTACCTGGAAATCTATGGTGTAGTTTACGAACCAGAGTAACCAGTCAAGGTAAGACTTTCAGAGGAAGCCTTTATTATAATTTTAAATTCCATATAATTTCCAGATCTCCCCTGGATTTATCCACACTAGCAAAAGTGCATTGTAATAGATGAGTTTAATTTTAAACACAATATCTTTTGAACTTTCACCCATATTATCTAAATAAGAACACGGATGTATTGAACATACTCCAGATTTACTGAAACTTTTCTATCTGGCATATAAAGTAGACGAACAGTTCCTCTCCGAAAGACAAAAAGGTACAAAACATTCACCTAAGTGTGGCGTAGCAAAGGCTACCATCCGTTCTCATTTTCGTAAGAAGACCGAAATAAAGTCATGATTTCTCCTCACGCGCTGGTCCATCACAAAGAACCACGCGGTAGTGAGCTTCCGGCGATATTACACTAACAACCGAGATGATTATCCTCAACACATTTATATGTCAAAACGCATAAGACGTCAGTCATCCATGAAGATTTTACATTTTAAACTTCAAGAATATGTAAGACTTTTAAAGTTGTTTCGAAGAAAAGGAGTCATAGTCCAAAATAAAATGATGAAAATGAGATTATGCTTAGTGTTTGTTATAATGGGTTTAAATTCATGCATGGCGCATCATAATTATTAATAGCGCTTAGTTTATCGCTTCGGTGACCGCTTCGTCTGACGCGCTACTCTAGTGTTGGATTATACTGTCGAAGACGGGGAGATCATGGTTCGATCCCATTGGGTGCACTGAGGGTGGATTTTCCTAAATGGCTTTCCATTCTCCCTTCACGCAAATGCAGGTGCACACCCTCTAAATTAGTTCTTCCTAATCCCCGACACATTAGTGAAATTAGTACATAGCCGTAGGGCCCACAACACAAACGGTTAGTAAGACGCAATGCTAAAGAAGTGCATAGCACATTGTAAAGTAAGAAATGGAAACACATTATTTATGCTAAATGATAGAGTCCATAATCGAAACATAGTGAATAGTGCTCAATTTATAAAGTTGATATATCTTTAACTTTTTATGAGTTATGCATGGAATTGAACACAAATAACCCTTGAATCAGCCAATGACGAGGAAAATCTCTAGCTCAGGGCTGCGTTCTTTTGGACGCATGAGGTGGCCTTTAGAGATATTCGGTGGTTTATTTTCACATATTCTGTCAATTATGTCTCTTCATCATTTATAAATTTTACATTCTCAAATTCATATTGTATTCCTACAATAATAATAAAATATAACTTTTAAGGTGTTTTGTTTATAGAACTTAATTCTTGAGTGATTTTCTATTATATTTTATAATACCCGATGTATGTTTTTAAGTAGCGTATACAAAATATAGCCTATCTACAGTTGAATTTAAAAATTAACCAAGAGCCATGGAGAACCAAATCGAGAAAAAGCGAAACAAAATGTTTCCGTCGAGTAGTTCAGAATTTATGTATTTTTTTTTAGAAAGGTGTTATTCTATAAATACATAATAAATTCAAACAGAATTGGGAAAAAGTAGGCTAAGCAATCGTTCGCTCCTAAATACATTTATTAAATGATATTTATGTAATGTACGTCTTTAAAATTTTGCCAAAACAGACAGTACATGAAGGGTTCGGCCTTACGAGAAATCTGTGAAGGGAAATGCGGCCTTCCAGTGACAAAAGGTTCCTCACATCTGCAGTCTAGCAAGTATACAATGAAATGAAATGCCTTGTGGTAGCCATAATTGTTTGAATTTTCTATGTTTTAACATCGATAACAAAGATTGCATATATGATTAAACATCAAGGGATTTTTTTTTAAATTTTGCTATTGAGAAGTAGGTCTACCATAATATTCATGACAAAAATATAAAATAAAAACAAAAGACATTAAATTTGATTGTATAATATAGGCCCCATTTAAATTAGGTTAATTTTATGTTTCAAGAAATACAGTTTAATCACTGTGTTTTTCGAGTGAACCCCTAATCGAAGTATTTTTAAAGACTATTTCTAGTAAAGCAAAGAGGCAGGGCCAATTTATATTAATTAATAAAATACAATCAATTTAAGTAAAACTTTATCACTATGTTTCATCAGAAACTTTGTATTTTTATTACTATGAACTTTTTACTGTACTTTATGCGTCATGCATTATGTATCATGAAACCCAACCTTATCAGTCTGTCCTTCAAAAGGAAGGTTAAGTAATAGTAACAAAAAGGCCAACAGGGATTGAACTTATGTGAAGATGTCAGAAAATTGTTGCTGAGTACTATTTTCGAGTGAAACAATAGAAGCCAAGCCATCGAACGATACAGCTTCCCAGGTACTTGTCTCGTTTTACACCTAAAGCCCATCCTTCTCCTTAAAGACGTCCTAGTGATGTGTGGCGTTCCTAAACGCGGTCAGAGCTCCGTGGAGTCGGTGAGCTTGCCTTTGAACTAACAACTCCTCCAATCGTGCTGCAATAGAACAATATAAATCAAGAGGGGGGCTTACAGCGGGGTCGTTACACTGAGACGTCGAACGTTTCTTCGATGGCCGCTGTACACTACCGACAAAAACATCCAGACCCTTTTACTAAGTAGGTACCGTGTCTGCCTACTGAGTTGAGAGTCCAGGAATATACTCCAGGCATAGACTAACTATTTATAATTGGTTAAGTTAGGACCTTCTACTTAATAGTGATGAAAACGTGGTCCACGGTCTTCAGCGTTTGGTTCGTAATAACATGGTGGGGGGGGGTTTTTAAAATGTGTTTTATTCCCACCATTTTCTCCTCCCCACCCTACATTAATGTGGGTTCATTATATATTACTCTTTCATTACCACTTAGATTTAAAGAATTTGATTTTTTTAAATTTGACAACACTTAATTATAAAACATGGAAGGTCTAAAGAATTTTAAAGAATAAGTACAAAGGTATCAGGTGCCTTAGCGCGTTCTAAATGGGAAGAACTAGTAATCGGTCTCTAAATTTAATGGTTTCACATGCAGAGTAGTTGCACCGGTCCCTTTACTATAGCACTGCGTAAAAGCAAAGACAACGACTCCACTATGGACAGGATCGCCGAGGCGTGGGCACTTATGTAATTCGATTAATAAATACATTGTAAATTTGAAGGATTTAAAAAAAATATTCCGGTTTGAAACTCGAAAGGAGCTAGTAGGCCTAAACATTATTTATTTACAATAGGATTTCTAAGAACCACCGTGCCACTTGTTAGTGGTTTAGTTTAACGCAATTATCACAAAAAACATAAAATACAGAACTCAGACCATTAGTTTATCATTTTATTGAATATGAACGTACACTTAAACAAAATGTGTCAACACTAAATTACTATAACTATTTTCTACATTAACTTAAACATTAATCCCCCTCTTCGGTGGCCGCATGGTCTAAGGCTTCATTCATTCAGTATACTAGACTGCCGATATTGGGGATATCGAGGTTCAAATCTCGGTTGGATATATTGAGGGTGAATTTCCCTAAATGGTTTTACACAATCCCTCCACGAAAATGTGGGTATACTTCCTCTACCATCCTCATCTAAAAAAAAAAATTAGTGTCATAGGCGTATAACCCGAACAGGTAGATTGCCGCGGTGCTAAAAAAAATATTAATTATCCAACTCAGAAATGAGAGGGGAATCATACCAATGTTGGAAAGTTACGATTTCCTACGTATTCCATGTGTTATAAGATACAAATTAAAGATCTAATACCGTTTCAGTAGTTTGTGAATGGTCTAGGGCGGGGTTCACAAATTCACGGCCCACGAGCCACATGCAGCCCGCTAGTCAAATCTGAATGGTCCGCTTGTCTGCAATACTTTTATATTTATATACAGCCTGCAATCATAGACGTAGGCCTATGCAAAAAAATATTATATTTTTATTTGCGTTTGTACCTAAATTGGAATGATAAAAAAACACTTAGGACTATTTCAAACTGTGCTTTATATTTTGTATCACTCTAACTACTTTATCGTGGAAATTGTTATTTACATAATTTAATAGATACTCCTTTAAGTATTTCGCTAGCCTACATAAACACACATTAATGATTGTAAGTACCAATCGTCAATCAAATAGCTATCATAGGCTTACATCGGTGGGAACGTGAATTAAACGTCAAGCTCTTCTGATCTAGTTTGCCAGTGTCGGGGAGGGTTTAAGGGTTCAAATTTCATCTGGATGTACAGAGGGTGGTTTTTCCTGGATGGTTTCCCACATTCCAATCATTTAAATGTGGTTAAATTTCTTCTAAATTGTATCTTCTTCGTCCCTCACCTAATAGTGTGAATAAAATGTGCATAACCCAAACGGGTAATAAAATCCACTGAAAAAACAAAATCTAATATATTAAAGCAAACATATTTTTATAGGTTGTGGTCCACAACACGCGGATATCTTATAAAGCTAGACCTTAAACTAGTTTTTGTTGGAGACCACTGGTCTAAAGCGTCACTCCTGTAATAGAGTGGACTGCTGATGAGAGGGATATCAAGGTTCGAGTCCCAGTCGGATTTACTGAAGTTTTACTAAAGTGGTTTCCCATTCCCACTCCACACAAATGCGGACACAATTCCTCTAAATTCAACATTTCTCATCATATACACAATAACGCAGTTTTTATAAATGCATATAACTGGAACGGTGATAAGATGCAGTGCTCGAAAAAATAGGCTTAATCCGTGAAAAATTGGATTGAATGCAACTCTAATAGGCCTACGTATAGAAACCTGTTCTTATCGTATATTCAGCATTTTAATTTGTTTTAACTTTTACAAAATTACATTAATTTCGTTTCTATTCCTGAAACAAAAGACAAATAAAATGACAGATTTCTTTGAATATTCTTAAATTACAGTTTTTATTTTTTGTCTTCAGTGGACTTATACACTGTTTTTGAAATATATATGGCCATGAGAATACCATGATAAAAATGTTCATTTAGGAAGAGTTAATTAAAATAGTTTCCATTAAACCCTGGTCTGGTTTAGATGTGAGACAATGAGTCGTTCGTTTGGTAGTTATGGAGGGTTTGGTCCATTTTGAAAAAAAACAGGATTCCCATCAAACTGCATGTCCCCGATGATAATCTTCGTTTCGATCTTCTTCGTCAAGGTCCACTGGACAGCTGGTTAAACAAAATAAAACAAAACAAAACAAATCTTAAGGAATAAATTGATTTTGTTTTATAAGAGATTCTCATTCAATAGCTGAGGGCTATTGTTGAATTCATCAAATTTATCAGAAATAAAATAATCTTAATGGCTTTACATAATTATAATTTTGTTTTGTATAACTTATTTAAATTCTAAAAATAAATAAATGGTACAACACAATTCGACAAAATTTCTCATATTGTGAATTATGGCTTCGAAGAAAAAAATAGGTTTTGAGTAAATTAGCCATAAATAAGTTTTCCTCATAAAACAAACACATCCTCTTGCTGATCACAATAATCACTCTTTATATATTAATTATAAACCAAATTGTTCAAATACATTTAAAAAAATTAAAATTAAAAAACTCTATAAACTACCCTAACATTATTTGTTAGTTGTAAAAATATTTATCATGACAACTTATTCCCTGATTCTCATTTTGAATTCAATCTTAAAACTCAATTTATAAAATATTCAAACTTTCTATAATTTATCTTAAGTAAATTACCCTTAAATTAATTTATTTTAGATAAATAAAGATACATTATTATTGATAATATAAAATAGTCCCCTGTACCAATTTCAAACCAAATCGTTAGAGGTGTTTTCAAAAAAAAAATTAATTTTAAGAAAATCAGAAATTTATTAACTATTATTAAATGTTTCTTTAGAAAACAAATATGTATAACTATTAACGATACAAGCAACAGGTGTATACAATTACATCGCATGTCCATTACACCGCGTGTCTATTACATCACGTGTCCATTACATCGCGTGTCCATTACATCGCGTGTCCATTACATCGCGTGTCCATTACATCGCGTGTCTTTTACATCGCGTGTCCATTACATCGCGTGTCCATTACATCACGTGTCCATTACATCGCATGTCCATTACATCGCGTGTCCATTACATCGCATGTCCATTACATCGCGTTTTTGGTACAAATACATTGCAGGTCCATCACGTCACATCGCCCCCCCCACCTCTCTACACACAAATAACCCTACTCTGACATACAACCAATAGTAATTAGGGGTCTAATAACTCCCCTTGGGAGGGGGAGTGTTTCTAGCTTGCCAGAAATCTTATGTCCTTAAAAAAACTTGGAGACTTGGATTTGTAAATTCAAATTGTTGTGGCGAAATGAAAAGCAAAGATAGAATAATAAAATAAGAATATAATCTACAAATTAAAAATATACCTTTTTATCTGGACATTTTTTCCAGAGAAGTAAAAAACAAAATTATGGTGTAATTATTTTAGGACTGTTGTAGATACAGATGCCTAGGCATCTCAGTTATGGTAAAGTTTATTTAAGTTTTATTTGAGTTACACTATTCTTTCAACCAACCCCACCTTCAAAGTGAGAGTCAGGCACACTATCCTTTCAACAAACCCCACCTTCAAAGTGAGAGTCCGAGGTGAGAGACAGCCACACTATCCTTTCAACCAGCCCTACCTTCAAAGTGAGAGTCTGAGCTGAGAGTCAGGTCCATTATCCTAGCAAAACGCGATGTAATGGACATGCGATGTAATGAACACGCGATGTAATGGTGGTCCCCCACAAGCAACCTAACAGATACACATTTTGAACAAAATCACATTTTAATACATAATACATTTTAGCGAAATCATTATAACCATTTTAAAAATAATATGAATTTTCCAAAATCACTCATCTGTAAACGACAATTTAACGTGTCCTTACCCAAAACCAATTATAAAGTGTTATTTCAAACACTCCCAAGATACTCATTTGGAACCAAATCACTAGGCCAATTTTTAAAATATTTTCAGTTTTTTAAAATTCAGTCATATGTAAATTACCCCTCAAAAATGTTTTGCCTGGAAACAGATCGTAAAATAAGATTTGACATGTCAAACTAATCTTAGATACGCATTTTAAAGAAAATCGTTAAAGCCATTTTAGAAATATTTGGATTAAAAAAAATTACTCATTAGTAAGCTACACTTAATTTTAGGGATAGGGTGAAAATAAAAAAAAAATCCCGAGGCAAACCCCTGCCAAATCTAAATATCAAGTTTGAACAAAATTCATTAGTCTGTTTTGGATTCGTTGACAGCGACAGACAGACGGACAGAAATGTAAAAGTTACTTTTTTGAGTTTGTGTCCATAAAAACCGTAAAGATTCGTAATTTTCTTAAGATATATTTTTTAATGATCACAATAATTTCTCTTGACATTAAAAATTAAAAATAGAATGTTTTGAATGTTACGCTTTATATATACATTAGGATTTCAGAAAGAAGCTTGGAAAACTAAAAGATGCACTTGTTTATCTTCTTGCAACTCATACAACAGTCCAATTTTTATAGGAAGGTCCTTTTAAAAATACATTAATATTGTTTGTGGCTAAATTTGATAACTTTTATAATTAATATTATTACTTTAATGGATTGATAGTAACCATCAAATGTGACATATGCGGACATAACCTAACCTATTAATACTTGAAAGTATATCTAGATACTTGTTTTATTTGTCAAAAAAGGTTATTCTTATTAGACTTGTGGTGTAGCCATTATTCTTTTATTGTCACAACACAAACTATCTATATTTTATCAAATCCACCCTCTCCTTTATAATTGTAACGTTACAAGGGTGTAATGTTACATCTAAGCCCCACCCCTACCCGATTCTGCTGAACAGTCATACGTAGTCATACTACCCGCTCCAATAAAATATCATCCGATGAATACTACCCGCTCCTTGAAACTTCAGTAAATAGTCAATTCAGCTGCAATAGTAAGCTTCTCTATTGTAGTTCCTAATATAACCAAGCCATATAAAAACAATATCTTTCTATACAATCCCCTTTCAACTTCTACAAGTAGTTCTGTTAGCGTACGTACCCTCTGGATATGCTGGCTTTGACGATCAAGAAACCTAGCTGGCTGCAAAACGTCCTAAGTCGGCGAGTGGGGCAACTTTGCTGAGTGCATCCGCACTAGATGTGAATACCGGACCAACACGAAAGTAACTGACGAGCAAATGTCTACTAATCATGAGCGAGGTGGAGATAGACGTAGCTGACCTCTTCTGAATAATCTCTACAACCATCTACTGACCTCTGACGTCACTGACCAATCAATCAGAGAAGATTCAAAATACAATGCAAGAAACCGTCTGCTGGAATGGCGCGACCAACCAGAGAACCTCAAGCTGGATGGCCCAAGAAGATGGCGTGATCGCCACCCCATTTACGTCACCGACCGAGTAGTGAACTAATTCCCCCCTATTATTCCTACGCAGTAGATCAGTATAAAACATGTAACTTTGCAAAATAAGGATGACTTTTGAACCCGTCACCATGAGGGACGGACCTCTGTATAATACATAAACCAACGACTTTTGAATCTGTCAGCATCAAGATGGATCTCCGCTATCGTATTGTGAAACTTCAAAACTCGTCACCATGTTGGACGGACGGTGCTAATTGTTCTATATCGTCTGGAGACGATATCCTGGAACAATGGACTCTGTGAAAGGGAAGTTATCACACTCTGTAAATAAGTATTATTTTGGATACTAACGGGGTTATGTGATGATAGTATTGCTGTTGTGTAATCATGTTAGATTCTTAAAGGAATTGACGAATCTACTATATTGCTTATTTGGTTTTCCATTGTATTCAAATAATTGTCTAAAGTAAATTGGACTGTTCATTGTTTATTCTCAAACGTTCATCAATCTCAAATCAATAGTTTATCTTAGTTCGTGTTCGATTGATGACGGTTAAAATAGTCCCGCGTGAGATATCATTAGGTTTGATATGGGTAACTCACGTGTTATGTAACGTCATTTACAAAGTTTATTGTATATTTATTTATAGTACTTGGATGTACTTTCTATTAGCATAGTGTTAGATTGATTCAGGACATAAACAGTAAAACTGTGGGGCTTACTCTTTAAGTTAACTAGAGAAAGTAATTATGTTTATTCAGTCCATATCTTTAGGACACTTTCGTAACCATTTAGATTGGATCATAAAGCCTTTTACAACTGATATTATTATTATTTATTTTGTTTATTCTGAAAGAGTTGAAACAGACTCAAAATGGTAAAGATAATTATTATGTTTTCCAGTGATCAATGTTTTCCATTTTGCTACTAGGATGGTCAAGGTCACCTTATTTATTGTCTGCTGTTTTGATTGAATTAAATTGCTATTTACTTTTAATTCTCACTGCGCTTGCTTTCTTATTTATTATTTCATGTCCTTTAGAATATATCCTCTTTTCCTTGTAGTATTTTATTTAGTGGCCTATTACTACGAGGTAGATAGAGAGGGTGTAACATAATAAGCGGCAATGTTTTCTAAAACAGACCTTCTAGATATAACAACTAAGCTATCATCTTAGTACTTGTGGTTGGTTAGCAGGGCGAGGGCTGTTCAACATGAAGATATAATGATCCAGATAGATTGATGCGACAATATGGTAGTAGATAAAGTTCGAGAGGGTGTTTGGCTCTCATCTTTAAGAACAATATCACTTCTCTTTCCATTGTTCCTTCATTGATTTTCCCTCACCCTCTCAAATGCCTTGAGGTGGGAATGTAAGGAACGCGAGTTAAGGATAGGAATTTATCAGTTTTTATATCAAAACATTTTTGTGATCAAAAGAAATAAAGTATTGCTCCAGTACAAATATAGAATTTAACTTTCTTCACATGGTGATATCAATAGTTCTTGAATATCTGTCAAGGTGTTCTGCAATTTAATAAAAACTTTTTCTCTTCATTTAAAAAGTTTATCATATAATGTCACTATACTCATGAGAGATATTCAAGAACTTCAACAAGCTTCAGTGGCCACACGGTCTAAGGCGCTACTCTTGCAGTAGACCAGACTTCCGATGACGGGGAGATCGATGTTTGACTCTCGGTTGGATGTACTCAGAGTGTTTTTTATCAAAATAGTTTTCCACTCTTCCTTCACGCAAATGTGGATACACTTCATCTAAATATAACCTTCCCAATCCCTAATAATATAAGCATAATTAGTGCATACGCCTATAACACTAACGAGTAGTAAAGATGTGGTGCTATATAACACTGTTGATATCAACATATGAAAAAAAATAAACTCTATGTTTCTACTGGAGCAATGTTTTATTTATTTTGGCCAATAAAAATTTGCTATAAACACTGTAAAGTTATTGACCTTGACGCGACTCCCCTTACGCCCCAACTATCAGGCATTCACTCTATTTTATTCAGTTTAAAGTTTTAATTTGTGATTACGACGTTAATGAGCACTTGTGTAAACGTCATTTGTAAGCCATAATAAGAGTAAAAAAATGCTAGTTTCTCTTCTCACCCAATTGGCTATACATATTAATTACATTCTAGGATAGGGATAAGGAAGGTAGAATTTTAAAGGTAATGCACCCTCATTAGCATGGAGCGAGCGTGAGAAACAGTTTAATCAAAATATCCTACAGTATACCCGACCGCGATTCGAACCCCGAGGAATCGGTCACCAGCCAACCAAACTATATTATCTTTAAGTTCAGACTGCGTACCAACCGATATGGGTTAGTAATGGTGTTTCTTACCACTGATAAATATTACTCAATCTAAACAAAATTAATTTTAATCGTGCAGGAATCTTGCCCCAAGAAATCTCAGAAAAACTTGATTGAGGAAAAACAAGTCTCCAATTTTGGGTACCGTGAGGTGAATAAATAATAACCGGTCAAATTCCATGCATATTTATTAGATTATTAGAAAAATACAAACATAATTGTTCATCCTATCTTAAAGTAGCTTATTAAATACTCCAGGTATTCCATTTTTACTACTTCTAAATAGTGAAATGGAAGCTAAATGTGTGGAATAATTATTGCAGTATAAGTGTGAAATATGTAAATAGCACTTGTTCCAAACTTCCGCTAGGCCATAAACTGTATCTCTAAGAACAAGTATGAAGGATCTAGAAGAATCCAAGTGGAAAATTAATAACAATCAACCCAAAGAGGACAAAGTGAAAAATATGCAAATGTTCTTCACGAAGGAAACATATGAATAGGGGCCGTTACATTTAGATACAAAGTCTTCGATAGACTTCCGGTAGGAATAAATTCAATATAGAGTTATTTTTATGAGTGCATTCTAGCTGCAGAATAAAGTATACCATTTAACAGGAATATAAGTAGGGTCAATAATCTTATCTACTGAACTGCAGAGAAGCGTCAAGTAAATTCTAGCCGCCTTAGTTGGATCAAGACCAAACTTAGAACATTCACGTGCAACTTTACTTCAGTTATACTCTTAGCTTTGATACGATAGCATCTTGAATACAGTATTCATTCGGAGTTGTTCGTGATGGTCTTCAAAGCACAGGTTCGATACCTTAGCTCAGTAAGTAGCGTGTCTGTCTACTTAGCTAAGAGGGTGACCTGGTGATCTAGGGGTAAGGTGTCAGACTTCTGTGCTGAGGGTCCGGGGTTCAATCCTCGGTCCCGGCACAGATTTATCTGATTTCCAAACCCTTCCTTCACCTCTGACAAGATGTGTATTAATCACAAATTGTGAATGTGAGGAATGCCAGGCCTCTACCGTGGTTCGGATTCCACGTTAAACTGTAGGTCCTCCATTTCATCTCACAATCACCCTACCATTGCACATTAGCGTAAGTGCGTATAACCCGAACGGGTAGTAAGACGCGGTGCTAATAATAATAATAATAATACTTAGCTAAGGCTCACGGGTCGATTATCGTCATAACTGAAAAAAATATCATTGATGAAATGTGGGTTTCCCCTTTCACAGTGATTAATTAACGACCGGGGACTGGATGTTGTACCTGTTATGGATTTAAGCTATTTTATAAGTGATGTGCTGATATAATCATTCGGTTAATAAAGTTCATCTTAAATACCTTGGATAGATAAATAGTAAATAACTCTAGTACAGAGCTGCAGTTCAAGTAGCTTGGTAGGTTTTATTTATACATCTATTTAACTTTTAGCAACGAATATGAATAAGTATTTGAGAAGAATATGGCGTTTTTGATTTAACCAGTTTTATAAGTTTCTTAGCCTAGCCTAGCCTAGCTTAACCTAACTATATAATACAAATGTACGCAGTTTGGGTAGGAGATTACAAAGCACGGATTAGTTTTTTCTTCAATTTGTTTGCACGTTTCCTATTGTAGCGCACCTCCTTAATTTACCCAGAAAATAAGGTTGGTGTGCACAATATACAAGTAAAAAAAAAGGAACATAAATTTGCAGAGGAGCCGAAGACTATACAAAACAAATGGGCCATAATGGTTCATTGTGTTCTGTCATCCGAAGCCACTCAACGATTTTCTCATAAAAAAAGGAGTTAGATGAAATTCCCAGAGGTCAACTTTACGACACAAAAAAGGCTTCAATATCTTGATTATTTTATTATATTAATAAGATATTAGGATATGGTCCAAAGGGAAAAGAATATACATGAAAAATTATTAGAATTAGTTAACAATCCAAAACTTGCTATCCATTATAACGCGATGCCTCAAATTTGATAACAATAGGTAAAGCCTGCAAAAGTCATTAAAATTTGATATCACAATATGTTGCCAAAGTGAATAAAAATATATATAGTAAACATTCAACAATGATTAAGTTTTCAAAAAATATAATTAGGCTTCTCAACTTGTATAGCCACAAAGATATAATATTAGAAAGTTAAAGTTTGGTAATTACATAAATTACCAAGAGGGGATAAATATACATTAGACTCCTCACTATTACTAGTGCGTCCATCACAAAATTATTAACGGTTTTTTCTTAGGCTAAGGTTGAGGAGGGTTGTTTGAGGGAATGCACTCAAATTAGCGTGTAGGGGAAATGGGAAAACAAATGAGATAACAATCCTCGGTGTATTACTACCCACCCAAGTTCTACGCATTATATTTGTTCTAATAAGATAGGATTGACGGATGCAGACTCTAAACTGAAGGATATGTACCCGCATCTGCGGAAGGAAGTGGAAAACCGTTTGAGAAAGAGCATTAGAACACCTAACCGGGATTCTAGTTCTGACCTCTCCAACTCCGTCGAACAAGACGAGCCTGACATATAGTCTGCGTGTCCACGAACGCGGGTCATCTAGATGAGACACATGTGTAAAACCATCTCAACATCGAAACTCAACCTCCTTACCATCGGCAATCCAGTCTATTGCGAGCCCCTCGTGCTAAACAACGTGGCCACAGGTTGTAGGTGAAAATATTGGTCGTAAATTGATTATTATTGTTCAATATCGCTTTTCACTGTAGATCTATTTTCCAGGGATTGTATTAACACTAGATTAACTTCACGCAATACTAATCAAGGGTGCGTACAACTCGAATGGGTGCTAATAATGATGATAATAATAATAATAATAATAATAATAACTTACCGAGAGCACTTTTAAATCTTGATATTTGGTAAGTATTTTACAGCTCAGCGAACAATGAAAATAAGAAAACATCGTTTAGTAAACTATAAACTTTCTTACAACTCTGATTTGATAAAATACCTCACAAAATTAATTTAATATATTATCTATCTATATAACTTATAAGTTTTAGCATTCACCTATTTTAAACCTCTATTTTAACACTCATTCTTCAATGGACCCATCCGTAAAGCGTCTGTCTTTATTTTTTAGCTCCCGATTGGGTTACACACTTATGTACTGATTACGCTAGTGTGTTAGGAATAATTAAGGTTGAATTTAGATGAAGTGTACCTTTATTTGCGTGGAGAGAGTGTGAAAAATTATCTAGCAAAAGTCACCCTCGGTAAACTAAGTCTAGATTCTAACCCCGATCTCCCCGTCATTAGCAGTTTAGTCTATTGCGAGAGTGACGCCTTAGACCATGAGGCCCCCGAAGCGGGTGTCTGCTAATTGATTTAATAGGGCCGAGTTTGATCCTGGCGATGAGCGAAAGATATTAACGTGGAATTGAGTTTGTTATATTTCTACAAAATGGTAAATTA
This sequence comes from Timema podura, assembly GCA_033556935.1. Lineage (NCBI taxonomy): Eukaryota > Metazoa > Arthropoda > Insecta > Phasmatodea > Timematidae > Timema > Timema podura. The sequence continues at coordinate 73,852,806 of JAVRXN010000008.1, read as the reverse complement.
ATAGAATGAGTTGTGTTTTTTTTTCAAGATAGGATATATTTTATTACTATACAGTAGGCCTATACTAAAAATAAAAAGCCTCTCTTAGGGTCATCTGTAAGCCACGTAATTTTTTTTCTTACCCTGTTTCAACCCTGTTGCCACCATTTAGCACCTTGTAGACATTAAAGCTTCCCACTCTCTCCTTCACAACAGCGTCTCGTGGTTAACAGATGGGGGATCCCCTATTTGGAAGATAGAATCAGCTATGCCACCAACTAAACAGCTTCCTCGTTAATAGATGGAGGATCCCCTATTTGTAAGATAGAATCAGCTATGCAACCAACTAAACAGCTCCGTGGTAAACGGATGGGGGACCCCCTATTTGTAAGATAGAATCAGCTATGCCACCAACTAAACAGCTTCGTGGTTAATAGATGGTGAGGAATGCCAGGCCTCCACCGTGATTCGGATTCCACGTTAAACTGTAGGTCCTCCATTTCATCTCGCAATCACCCTACAATTACACATTAGCGTAAGTGCGTATAACCCGAACGGGTAGTAAGACGCGGTGCTAATAATAATAATAATAATAATAATAATAATAATAATAATAATAATAATAATAGATGGTGGACCCCCTATTTGTAAGATAGAATCAGCTATGCCACCAACTAAACAGCTTCGTGTTAACAGATGGGGGACCCCCTATTTGTAAGATAGAATCAGCTATGCAACCAACTAAACAGCTCCGTGGTTAACGGATGGGGCCCCCCCTATTTGTAAGATAGAATCAGCTATGCCACCAACTAAACAGCTTCGTGGTTAACAGATGGGGGACCCCCTATTTGTAAGATAGAATCAGCTATGCAACCAACTAAACAGCTCCGTGGTTAACGGATGGGGCCCCCCCTATTTGTAAGATAGAATCAGCTATGCCACCAACTAAACAGCTCCGTGGTTAACGGATGGGGACCCCCTATTTGTAAGTTAGAATCAGCTATGCCACCAACTAAACAGCTCCGTGGTTAACGGATGGGGGACCCCCTATTTGTAAGATAGAATCAGCTATGCAACCAACTAAACAGCTCCGTGGTTAACGGATGGGGGACTCCCTATTTGTAAGATAGAATCAGCTATGCCACCAACTAAACAGCTCCGTGGTTAACGGATGGGGGACTCCCTATTTGTAAGATAGAATCAGCTATGCAACCAACTAAACAGCTCCGTGGTTAACGGATGGGGGACTCCCTATTTGTAAGATAGAATCAGCTATGCAACCAACTAAACAGCTCCGTGGTTAACAGATGGGGGACCCCCTATTTGTAAGATAGAATCAGCTATGCAACCAACTAAACAGCTCCGTGGTTAACAGATGGGGGACCCCCTATTTGTAAGATAGAATCAGCTATGCCACCAACTAAACAGCTTCGCGTACTTTACAGCAATCATGTTTGACTGTAATCATGTTTAAGGACATGCGACCTTGTTTTATTCTTATCAAGATGGGAACCATGGCCTTGGGCAATAAATAAAGGTGGGGAGGGAAGAACGCTATTCAAATTGCAGGAAGTTCGTATTAGTCCTTCAAAACATCTGCTCAATTTGCTGCTTATAGATGAAGTATCATAGAGGTCGTACAAAACAATGGAAAATCATTGTTCATGGTTCTTAGATACAATTTGAAGTAACGACCTTCATTATTTAAATTAATTGTGAGAATTTAATAGTGTTCATGGGTTTTGCATTGGAAGCTTTTAAGAGGCTCTTCAAAACTGTCTGCAACACTTCATTATTCAACAGAGAATTACTTTTTCTTCTTTTAATCACTGAGTTTTATAACATTTTAACATAAGGAATAGATGAATGTTTCAACTACCCTGCAATAGTAAGGGGAGAGAGCGCTCAGGCTCCAAGAGTTTGAAGAGACGAATTGACTATAAATATATCCATTCTTAGTCCACCGAGTAGTTAACACTGTTACAATAAATCTGGCAAGTCTATAAAAATAATATTTCAGACGTGACGAACCATCTGATCACAATACTTGTGTACAGCTTAGAAACATATTAATCATCTATACCTATCGTGAAGCTGAGATATAAACATTAAGCTCTAAACAAGGTGAATTAAACGAAATTACAAGAATTGTTTCTCCTTTTTGTCACGCGAACAAAACAAATAACAAGCTCACAGACTCAGAAGCACAACCGAACATTCGCAACATAAAAGAGATAAATAGAACAAAGGGAAGTTCTGCATCAAAGCTCATGTTTCATTCTTGCGGTGAAGCCTACTCTCAAAAGTAAATCTCCTTTATTAAATAGCTGTTTTATTTCTTGTATTGTAGATATGTATTAAATTAACTTTCTCACCAACAGTTTAGAGATTCCGCTCGTATTTCTAAAACAAATGGATTAATCGGGTTTTGCTCCTGAGTATGAACTCTTTCCTTAAAGCGTTCGAGATTACAGTCGTTAATATTTAGTGGTATTTTATTCTGAACATGTGTGTGTGCATCGATACGAGACGCTCCAAAAATAGCACCCACGTTCAATTTGGTGGTCCACGTGTAGGAAAGGGGGGTACTAGAGGTTGTAGTAGTGGGTGGGTTGGCAAACCTGTCCAATGGCGTAGCGTCCTATCGATACATTGGCGAACAAACGTGCCATCTATTCAAAATCACATGTTCTAATGTATTACTCCCGCATTACACTGGACTGCCAGTGACGGGAAGACAAGGGTTCCAGTCCCAGCTGGTGGTGCTGAATTTTATTTCCTAAATGATTTTCCACTCTCCCTACACCCACAACCACAGCCAAAGAAAAATTACGAATATTGAATATCTCTAGAAGGTTTATAAAATTAATTTTTATGGTAATTAAGGGCATGAATTAAATATATTAGGTTATTTAATTTGGTTAATGTTTAGAAACTAGGTAGCGTCTCCTCCCTTCAAGTTTGAAAATTTGTATTAAGCACTTATTAAATAAATGCATACCCAGTGGTGAATAATTGGGGAGTGGGATTTCAAGGGGTAAAAATTTTGCCCCTTCTAGACTCTAGATTTATTTCACTCCTCTCTTATATTTTATAATATGATATGATTAAAAAATTACAAATATCTTCTAAATATAAAGGCATTGAATTAAAATTTTAAAAATCAAGTGAAAACGGTTTTAAATATCTTTTAAAAATATCGAAATTTAAAAAAAGTTATATGAAATAACTCCACATAGTTTATATGAGAGTTTAATTAATTTTTTCGAGGACCCCTCCAATAGCTTAAAGGCATAAAATCATTAAAAGTTTGCTGGTGGAGGGCCCCCGAAACTCTTTAGGCTGAAGGAGGGGATAAAATTCTCTCAAAATCTCTTTTTGGTTAATTGAACTCCTCCTCATCCCTACAAGATTAAGTTTATGCCCCCACTGACCCGACATATATGAATTAAATATGATTTCACTTTTCTCCAAAGCAATTAGATGTTTAAAAATGTGTGCTTGGAAATAAGGTTAAGTCAACCCTGCTTCATAGTCTATAGTTGTTCACTTTTCAAATAAAGGTATTTCCGACTAGACCACATGTATTGAAGACTTTGACTCTTATCTCTAATTTTGAGCTGTTTAGGGTTTGATTGCTACCTTCCTCCCCCATGGGCGTAGGGAGGGAGCTTATGGGGTTCAAACCCCCCTCAGCACAAAGTTTTCCGAAGATTTTAAAATTTAACTTAAAAGATGGCCTTTTAACAAATTTCAAGTAACTTACAAAGGCATTCACTTTTCAAAATTTTACCTGAAAAGGAACCACTCCAAATAGCTTCTAGGTGTATTTAATTTTCAAAAAATTTCTATGTAAATATTAGTTTAAATAGATTCTAGAGACATCCGAATTTTAAAAGCAATACCCGTAGGGGGCCACTCCAAACAACTTATATATGCCTAAAATATATATTTTAAAAAATCCAAGTGAGGACCACTTCAATTAGCTTCTAAAGGTATTCAATTTTCAAAAACATGTTGAGGGAAGAATCAGGTGAAGATTACTTTAAATAACTCTTAGGCCATTACAAATTTCAAGAAAATCCTGAGTGAAGACCACTTCGAATAGATTCCAGAGAATCTAATTTATATAAAAAAAATCTGGTGAGAAAATTTTAAAAGTTTTCAGAAGCGTCAAAATTTTCAAAAATCTGCTGGAGGAGGACTACTTCAAATAGTCTGTAGGAGTATCCAAATTTCAAATAATTTCGGGGGGAGCATTATTCTAAATATCTGTTAAAAGAGTAATATTTTCAAAAATTCTCCAAACGAGTATTACTCCAAATAAGTTTTAGGAGCATCAAAGTTCTAACATTAACTGGGGGGGGGGGGGGGGGAGGGCATAAAGTCCCTAAAAAAATATTTCTTACTCTCCCCTCCTCCCTTCTTAAACAAATAAAGTTCCACCACTACTGTATAAAATAATAATGTTCTTATTTCTTAGGGTTTAATAGTAAGACATAACTTTATATAAACTTATGATTTTGATAACCCCCTAATTAGATTCTCCTTATGCCCATGCTTCCCGTTCATTATTCTTTCTTTGGTGACGTGTTTCTGCAGCTACTATTCGACCAGTTTTCAGTTAGGAAGTTTTCTTTCCTAATCTCAATGACTTACCAGCTTTCACAAATCTCACATTCACTAATACTTCCTATATCCTTTGTCATTATTTCGTCGTATACCCAAATTTGTTGACTGAATAGTGAACAAAATCACAAACTATTTTCAAACCTTTTTTAAACATTTATAATACCTTTATACTCGTATTTTCTTGTTTTGTTAAGATCGTAAATAAGGCAGTATCAATTTGTTACTGTCAACTTTATGTGTGGAAAGGGGTTTGAACCCCCGAACCTCCCCCTGGCTACATACAGCCTTCTTTTAAGATAAATATGTAAGCAAGCTTATCAATATCACATAGCTTGAAGATAAAATTATAGTTTACACACTGTGTTATTCTCTTCAACTTTGTTTTTCACAGATGCATCACGAACATATTATCTGAAAATTCTAGAGACATTAACATTTATTAACATTTATTTGACCTTTCCCTGTCATACGAAATACTCTGACTAATCCCCCCCCCCCCAAGGTGTATATCAACCCTTATATAACACATCCTGAAAGTATTCTCTAAAGTAACGTCACACCCGTTTCGGTGGTTGAAAGATATAGGGCGTCACTCTCGAAATGTATTATTATTATTATTATTATTATTTAGCACCGCGTCTTACTACCCGTTCGGGTTATACGCTTAAGTACTAATTACGCTAATGGATTAGGAATTGGGAAGGTTGAATAGAGGAAGTGAACCCGCATTTGCGTGGAGGGAGAGTGGAAAACCATTTAGGAAAAACCACCCCCAGTTCACCCGACCGAGATTCGAACCTCGATCTCCCCGTCCTCGGCAGTCGGGCTCAACACGACTAGCGCGTTAGCCAACTACGCCACCAAGGCGGGTCTCGAAATGTACCAGACTGCTGATGACGGTGGTATTGGAGCTCTAATCCCGGTTGGGTGTACTGAGGCTGTTTTTCCTTAATGGTTTAACACTCTCTATCCACACAAATGCGGGTACACTTCCTCTGAATTCAATCTTCCTAATCCTCAAAACATTAAAGTAATTAGTAAATATGCGTATAACCCGGACGGGCAGGGAGACGGGGTGCTAAAATAAAATGGGAACATTGGACCCATCAGAAACTTGACTTACTATTACATAATAATATGAAGAGGGCCATAGTCCATACCCTTGGCTTAGAAAAGTGGTTCTCAAATTGTAGGGCCCACCCCTCACTTCACAGAAGTTGAAGGGAGGGCAAGATGTCCTCAAAAGCTTCACCAAAAAATGTACTTAGTTTGAGTACTATCACTAGTTCTCGGATGATTAGTTTGAAACACAACTAAGACAAAAAATGTAAACTGAATTCACAGTTTCCGAAAGATTCGTTCTCCGTGACTTTGAGGAAAGAAAACGGTGAGAGCGTTTTTCGTTATTTAGTAGCTAAGGTGCTGCCCTCTGATGAATAAACCTTATCAACATTAGTAGCCAACCCTCACAAATTATTAACTGCGAAGACTTTTAGCCATGTTAGAGAGGAAAACATATTTATGATTCGAATGTTCCGCGTAACTGTCATGTCACACACTTATTAATTTGTATCCATCTGATTTATTTCAAATCAAACTTTGGTGAACACAGAGGTCACCCCAAGGGCTCCTGTGATTTATATTTTATAGTCTCATTCCAAGCCAGAAGAATGTCCAAAAGCAATCACATAACCAACGATTTCGCAAAACCGGAACAAATTATTCTGAAATTAAAATTACGTTAGTGCTTTCAGCTGTTAGACACTCATGAGACCTTTCTAACGTACTTTAGAAAACGGTTAAAAGAGGCCTTTGTTTTATTTAAAATAAATTTAAAAAAAATATTATCTGGGATCCTTATGGGGGAGTTTAAGATAAAAATAAGTTGTTCTGGAAAAATGTATGTAGTGTGACTTTAACCCCTTTTCACCTGTCACTTTCAATTGTATTAAGAAACTTATACCCTTTCTGGTGGCCACATAGTCTAAGGCACTACTCTTGCAATATACTAGAATGACAATAATGGAGAGATCGAGGTTCGAATCTCGATCGTGTGTACTAAGTGTGGTTCTTCCAAAAATGGTTCTCCACTCTCCCTTCATGCAAGTGTGGGTACACTTCCTATAAATATAACATTCATAATCCCTAAAACCATTAGCGTAATTAGTACATAAGCATACAACCCGAACGAGTGGTATGACGCGATGTTAAAAAATCTTATTTATATTATTATTATTATTTTAAAGAAAAAATAATGGGGAACAAAATTAATTTAAAAAATGGGGGTGCATAGTATAAAAGTTTTGTAGCTCCACGTCTGAGTTAAGGAAAAGCACCAAGATCCGTCATAAACTGCTCAGAGGGGACCTCGTGATGGTGTCCAATCCTTCTTTCCCTGGTATTAGCCACCGATATCAATCGTATCAACCACCAGATGTCCCCGCAGTTGGTTGACGGGACCCTGCACCTGTCCCCGCGGCTTATATACGATATCCAGCCGTCCAAACCTGTCCCATTCCAAGACACACGAGTAACATCCTCCAGACATTAAATGTCCCGCTGTGAGCCGTTGTAACTTTCCAACTAGTTCGCCGATCCCCGCCCTTTTTCGTCCGTGATTCAATTGTTACACTCCGCGAACAATCCTACCAATCTCAATAACTAAATTTCCCGCTGCGAGCTGCTGGAACGTTTGACCTATCGCACCATTGCCACAATATAGTTCCCTACACATTGGGATGTTCCATTGTTTCTGCGAGGTATAATAGTACATAGTTGGGGCTAAGAGTGGGTTAAGTACAATTTAAAAAAAGTTTTTTTAGTGCAAGGTATTATTAGTTTTAATACGACCCTCTCTGGTGACCGCATGCTTTAAAGAGTCACTCCCGCAATAGACTAGACTGCCAATGATGGGGAGTTGGTGTTCGATATCCGATCAGGTGTACTTAGCGTGGTTTTCCTAAATTAATTCCCATACAATTACCACGCAAATGCGGTTACACTTACTCTAAATTCAACCTTACCCATCCTTAATACATTAGGTGATACATAATATGTGAAAAACCCAAATGGTAAGTAAAGACACGATGCAAAAATTCAAACACTATACTTTCCTTAAAGTTGTAAAAAAAAAAAAGTCAACCGGGGAATGCATCGCCTGGCGTAGGAATACAATAAATATAAATGTGTAACGTTGGTTTATTAATTATTAAGATAGGTTCTTCACTTGACAAGCTAATCAATAATCATACATCACATTGGAAAATTTAATATTTTGATGGTAAGATACATTTATAAATATTTTTAAACATAATTGTAGGTCTTATTATCTCAAATTTGGATCGTTATAAACTATAGTCCGTCTTCCTGATAAAACGTGTCGAACCTATTGATGATATTGACCTCTATAGTCGGACCCCTCTAGGAAGAACCTAATCTGACATTTAAAAAAATCTTACAATTAATCCATATTCAAGTAAATGGAGACATGCTGAGAACTGATGCATCAGTAGTTGGGATGGCCAGATAAAACAGCGCTCTGATTGGTCGGTTTTGGTCACGTGACCACGCCCCCTCGCTCTGATTGGCTGTTGGCTTTTCCCCTCCCCTCTGCTCCCCCCGGTAGCGGGTTTTCCCGATGACGTCATCGCTCTGTCGCAACCCGGCGCCAATTTGGTGGCTTGACAAGACAGGAATAGATCGTGACGACCTTGAATGATGTCGCAACCTCTCCCCCCACCCTACTGTGGTAATGGGTTTTCCCTATGTCGCAACCCGGCGCCAGTTTGGCGGCTCGACCAGGGAAGTCGAGACAGGAATAGATCGTGACCTTGAAACAGTGAGTTAGGTCATTGACCCTGGCAACTCTCCCCCCTGGCAATGGGTTTTTCCGATGACGTCATCGCTCTGTCGCAACCCGGCGCCAACTTGGCGGGTTGGCAATACAAGTCGAGACAAGAATAGATCATGATGTTGCAATCCGCCCCTTTTATGTGGCAAAGGGTTTTCCCTGGTAACGTCATCGCTCTGTTGCAACCCGGCGTCAACTTGGCGGGTTGGCAATACAAGTCGAGACAAGAATAGATCATGATGTTGCAATCCGTCCCTTCTATGTGGCAATGGGTTTTTCTGGTGACGTCATTGCTCTGTCGCAACCCTATCTGGTAGCAGCTATAAATACCAGCACCGGTTTGGAAATCCTTTCATTGTATAGCTTGTCTTCGAGTACTAAACACATAACCTAGGATGAGTGATAACGCTTCGCTGACGGATCTGGGTGAGTAAATGTACTTTTCTAACAAGCACACTCATTAATTTTTGTTGTTAAATCAAAGTGTATACATTTAATTTATTTAAAAATTACAATTAAACCATGGAGAGTTGTCTAATTTTACTAGCTTATAATAGATATATAGGAAGTAAAACTATAGATAATTTTGAAGGTGTCTAAGCATCCACTTTCTATGAAATTTGGATAAAGTTATGCCTGAACAAATGTTTATTATAATTAAGGGTAGTTTATTGAAAAAACCTGAATCGAAGCTATAGTTAAATCGTAATTAATTTTTTTGGTAGCTTACTATTGGCTGAATATTATTTAAAAATCGTATAAACAAGAGTGGTTATAATAAATTAAATAATGTAATTTTTATTTAAGAGTAGTTTATTGAATACATTTATTACAAACTATAAAATTATTTGAGGAGCTAACCCTGCTGAATGTCTCAGACTCACATAACACTCTGGAGATTATTTTACCTTACTATTATATCACGTAGATAATCTGTTAACTATTTTTTAATTTAAGTTATACTGAATATCAAACTAAGCTGTTGTGTTGTATTTTTAGAGAACGAGCTGTGGGGAGATCCACAGACATCCGCGAATCTGATGGCCCTCGGTGTTTCCATGGAGGAGTTAACCGCAAACGGTTGGTAATTGCTGACTGGTGAAAGACCAGATTTGTAAGAAAGAATAATTAGCTTTTAAAAAACCAAACAAAAAAAAGAGCACCATGCAAAATTGTTTTGAAATATGAATAATGTGCTTAATTGCGGGGTTTTCATGAATAAAATTGGGACTATCAGTAAATGATAAATGGTGAATATTATATTGATTTAAGGTTATTTTCTTGTTGCATTATTATTGTATGACACCTTGGCTCAGTTGGTAGAATGCCTACCTCTTGATCTAGGTGTCCCGGGTTCAAGTCCCGGCAGGATAGCTATTATTGTGAAAATTACTATTCAGATTAATAAGTAGTTTCTGTATGATTATTAATGGCTATCACTTACGTTAAAATTCTAATACAAAGATATGTTTGTTTCAGATGCATGGGGCCAATATATGTTGTCTCCTCAAAATCAGTTGTCTGCGACGGTATCACCTCCACGACTACCACCCACAGTGCCACACGATCCTATAATGGACATTTTTTCTGCTCTGGATGCGATTGATGCCTCTATAGGTGAGATTATTATTTTACATTAAAATAATATAAAAATTAATGTGTAATATATTATTAATATTATAAGTAGAAAGAGCATATAGTGATCAGGTTGCTAGGTAACCATTTATAGTAGAACACTAATAGGTGAAAACACTTTTTAAATAGAACCAAGCTTTAAATAAATGGAATGTCCCAAACAAGTGTATTTAAATTGGGTAGTTAGAGCAACTGGATTTTATATGCATAGTGTCCACTCCAAGGACAAACTATAAATAAAATGGTCATTTTTTAGCTACCTTATATGATAAGTTGATTGATTTAAAAGTATGAAGAATGAATTTTTTAAACTGACTTTGCTTGGAAGAATATTGTTTGAATTGCTTACTTTGAACTTAGTTTGACTTGTGTTTGAATTCAAGCTCTTGTGTTTTAGCTCAAATGGATACCGGAGACGCCTGTCCGAGCCAGGAGGAAGATGTGGTATGGACCCTAACCACCAGACCCCACATTCGTCAGGCAGGAGATTTGCAGCCTCCAGGCAGTGGAGGCGTAATCCCACAAACATCTAATACAGAAGATGGCAGCTCCCTCCACCCACTTCCACGCCATGGGAAAGATTCAGTTGCGACCCCCACCTCCATAGATCCCAATCAACCAGCTGGAGCTTTGTCGCCTCCACGTTTCTTCCCGCAAGCCGGTGGTGTTGGTGTGAAGCAAACGGGATTCACAGCCCTCTGCAAGGCATGGATATGGTGGTGGCGGGGCCATCATCAGCACCCCAGACGGGAATTAGTGGCCCGGTAAACCAGGTAGGTGGAGCTTTAAACCAAGGCCTCCCTCTTCGTATCGTCGAAGAGAGAATAAAACAATTGAGGCGTTTCTTTTATACCGGTAGAGAAGTTACCGTACATCTTGGTGCTCCAGCAAGCGATCGTGACGCATTAAGCTGGCTTGAAGAACAAATTACTAATTTGCTCAATCGGCTGCAGGACCATGGTGTAAGCGCTGATGATCATGTCGGCTTACTTTTAAACAGCACGGACTCGACGTTGAACCCTGTGTACGTCTCTTTTAGACGAGCAGATCAGTTAGACGCTCGAGCCGTGCTCGAAAACGTAAGTCGTGTGTTACAAAGTAATAATTTGTTCTTGAGTACGGCACCAATGTACGTTAAACTCAGCCATTTTAAAGAGCCGCGCGGGAGGGGTAATCATAAATGTGATAAAATCTCTCCCGCTAGCACATATAGCCGTAATAGCAGAGGAATCATAACGATTCAAAATGACGACACAATTTGTCTTGCCCGTGCATTGGTTGTCGCCAAAGTTATATGTGATAATAAAAGAGAATCCAGGATGCATGGATGTGAACACCTTTAGACAAATCAAAATGGGTCGTCCTATTCAAAAACTCAAAGCAGAGGAACTATGCCATAATGCCCGTGTGAATCTTTTGAAAGGTGGTGGAATAACTGAACTGAAACAATTTCAAACATACCTCTCCGGATACAAAATCACGGTGTTTAGGGAACGTCGCGGGAGACATATCCTATATGAGGGGCCTGCTCCCGCCGAACATTCCTTTAAGGGCAACCTTGATTTGTATTTTCACGACGATAAGCAAAACCATTTTGACGTCATAACATCCTTGACAGCCGCATTTAAGTGCTCGTACTTTTGCCGTGAGTGCCGCGTGCCGTTCAGTAATAAGAACAAGCACAAGTGCGAGTTCTCGTGTAAAAAGTGCTACGCTAAAGCGGTCTGCAGTGGAGGTCGAACTGTGGTCTGTAAAGATTGCGGGCGTTGGTTCACAAACCAGACATGTTTTGATAACCATAAACGTCCCGGTTTTTGCAGAGGTCACAGGTCGGTCTGTGATGTCAAAAAGGTTTGCGAGGTATGTGGGCAATTTTTCAGTTTGGAAAGATCAAATTATTCACATAGGTGTTATGAGACTTTTTGTAGAGTATGTGATTCATATCGTCCTTTTGGGCATTTCTGTTATATGAAGCAAGCCCCGTCCAAGCCGTTACTGGAAAAGAGTAATTTCATGTTTGTATTCTATGATTTTGAATGCAGACAAGAAACTCTTCTTAAAGGTGCGGTAAACACGTACTTGCACGAACCTAACCTATGTGTCGTGCAGACATGTTGCAAAGCCTGCTTCATATAGATGCAAATGACAATCATTGCACCGATTGCGGGGGCGATAGGACTCGCATATTCGGGGTGATACCACAATGGCCCAATTTTTCGGATTTATAGAACAAATTAAAGCTTCAAAATTTAAGGATATCACCCTCCTTGCCAAAATTCAAAAGGGTATGATGGGAATTTTATTTTAAAATATATGATGGAGGTAAAAAAATGGACTCCAGACCTTATAATGAACGGTGGGAAAATCATGTCCATGCGTTACGGCCCGCTCCACTTTATTGACTCGCTGAACTTTCTCCCCATGTCGTTGTCCAAGATGCCCAAGACATTCGGCCTGGACGAGTCTTTGGCCAAGGGACATTTCCCCCATTTTTTCAATAAAAAAGAAAACGCGGGGTATAGGGGTCCCTTGCCGCCAAAGGAGGATTACGGCTTCGGGGAGATGTCAGTTGAGGGAAAGGAGCACTTTGAGAAGTGGTATGACGCGTTGGTCAAAGAAAATTATGTCTTTGATTTTAACCGCGAGTTGGAACTGTATTGCGTGAAAGACGTAGAGATCCTACGGAAGGCCTGCCTAAAGTTTAGAGATATGCTTATTGAAAAAGCAAAGGTGGATCCTTTCAGGAGGCGTGTACTATCGCTGGAGCGGCCATGTTGGTTTACCGCCGTAGTCATCTTAAGGAGAATACTATCGGTATTATCCCTAACGGTGGCTACCGGTGCGCAGACCAACAGTCGCACATAGCTGTACAATGGCTCTGCTGGGAGGCCCATCAACGCGGTGTCTCTATTCTTCATGCGGGTAACGGCCGTGAGGAATATGTGTTAGGGCGACGTGTAGACGGCGTTGTTAAAGCTGGAGATACCACCACCGTCTTTCAGTTTTGGGGCTGTTATTGGCACGGGTGCCCTCTCTGTTATCCGGGCAGGACCACCCCTATCAAAAACAGTCCCCACGAGACCATGGAGACGCGCTATGAAGCGACCATGGCTTGTGTTGAAAAGTTTAAGAATGCCGGCTACACGGTCGTAGAGATGTGGGAGTGTACGTTTAATGCGATGAAACGCACAGACAAGGACTTGAAACAATTTGTACTCCGGCACGAGGTGTACAGCAAGGAGCCCCTCAGTCCCAGGGACGCATTCTTTGGCGGGCGTACAAATTGTATCAAACTCTTCCACGAAGCAGACCTTTCTTGTGGAGAGAAGATCAAGTACTTGGATGTGTGTTCGTTGTATCCGTACGTTTGCAAGTACAAAAAATACCCCATCGGACACCCCAAAATTCACTTGGAACCAAATTGTCCCGCTATAGATAAAGTAGAAGGCATAGCCAAAGTTACAGTGACGCCTCCGCGGGATTTATTCATGCCCGTATTACCTACACGGATGCACGACAAGTTAATGTTCATCTTGTGCAGGAAATGCGGGGAGGAGAAAAACCAAGGCGCGTGTCAGCACAACGACAAAAAAGATCGCTGGTTGACAGGTGTCTGGGTGATTGACGAGATCCGGAAAGCCGTTGAGAAAGGCTACACCGTTGAAGCCGTACACGAAGTGTGGGAGTACAATGTATCTGTTTACGACCGTCAGACACGTTCTGGCGGCTTGTTTCACGGCTACATTGATACTTTTTTGAAAATCAAACAAGAAGCCAGCGGATGGCCAGAGTGGTGTACCTCACAAGATGAGAAGTTAGCTTACATTCAAAATTATGAGGAAAGGGAGGGGGTAAAACTCGATTTCGGCTCTGTTTGTAAAAACCCTGGTCTCCGCACTCTGGCTAAACTCTTTTTAAATTCGCTATGGGGAAAGTTTGGGCAAAGACCCGATTTACCACACGTAGCCGTTGTCAACGACTATCAGGGCATTCACAAGTACCTAACGGATCCGTACATCACCGTGGACAGCGTCATTGATGTAAATGATGAGGTTATGTTCCTCAATTACAAGGATGCGCGTGACGCGTTGCGCCCTAACCCTAACACGAGTGTGGCGGTGGCGTGCTACACGACTGCTATGGCTAGGTTGCACTTATACAGCATCCTTGAAAAATTGGGGGACCGCGTTTTGTATCATGATACAGATAGCGTTCTATTCACGGAACGCCCCGGCGATTGGAGTCCACCGACCGGAGACTTTTTAGGTGACCTCACTGACGAACTTCAAGATTACGGTCCGGGAAGCTACATTAGCGCCTTTGTATCTGGCGGTCCCAAGAATTACGCGTACCGAGTTTGCGTTGGTGGCGACCCTGCCAAAACAAAAACGGTATGCAAGGTTCGCGGTATCACCATAAACTATGGCAACCGGAACGACGTTAATTTTGACGTTTTGAAAGCGATGGTCACCGAACAGGCCGCGGAAAGATACATACAGATACCGCACAAAATTGTAAGAAAAGGTCTTGCGACTGTATGTACCGTTTCGCAGAATAAAGTCTACCGGCCTGTGTACACCAAACGGCGGATAACCGCTGATTATAATACGTTGCCGTTTGGGTATCAGAGTCCTTGTAAACGCCTTCGTCACAACTAAAAGGTGATCATTTAGACGGGCTGAATAATCATCTTTTTTAGTCTTTCACTCTAGACAGTTCCACTGACATACCATTTTTCAAAGATTTGAAAATTTTTTTCATATTTTTTTCTGCATGAAAACAAGCATATTTTTTTTTATTTATTTTATGCAGCCGGGATACTTTTTTTTATATTTTTTTTATCCGCCAGTATAAATCTCCACCTACCTGGTTATATCTAGTCAAATAAAATTAGTTGTTTGTATATATTTTAATTCTAGTCAAATTTGTTTGTATATATATTTTAAATTCTAATCAAATTTGAAACCATCTGTTAAAATACTTTTTTAAACCAGACTTTATAAAATTAGTACCGAGGCCACTATTCCCGCTACGAGCTCAAGAAATTGATTATTGTTTTTCAAAGTATACTTTTCATGGTGTGAGATATATTTGTAAAAACTATGATTTGTGTAAACAAATATTTTTCAAGGTATACTTTTCATGTTGTGAGATATATTTGTAAAAACGTTGATTTGTGTAAATATTCCAAGTATACTTCATGGTGTGAGATATATTTGTAAAAACCATGATTTGTGTAAATATTCCAAGTATACTTTTCGCGTTGGGAAATATATTTGTAAAAACTTTGATTTGTGTAAATATTCCAAGTATACTTTTCATAGTGTGAGATATATTTGTAAAAACTTTGATTTGTGTAAATAAATATTTTTCAATTTCATGTTGTGAGATATATTTGTAAAAACTTTGATTTGTGTAAATAAATATTTTTCAAAGTATACTTTTCATGGTGTGAGATATATTTGTAAAAACTATGATTTGTGTAAATAAATATTTTTCATGATGTGAGATATTGTGATGTTATTTTTGGTTAAAAGAGTTACTTATAATAGAAATCTAATAATCAGTTGATTAAATTCTTCAAATATATATATATTCGTTGTCAATTTTACTGTTTATTTGTTTTAAATTTCATTCAAAACTCTTAAAGTTTGGAATATTCATTATTTATTCATGTACAATTAAAATATATGTTATACATATAATCTACTTACCTTTATTTCACTATAGTAAATCATCTTTCTTTATTTTTATTTTTATTCATAAACTGCCAACCCGCCATGTTTATTAATTTTGTTGGTAGGTGATTTTAACGCTATCTGCTCCAGAGAGTGGTTTATTTCGGAACTATTCGATTCGTTTATTTTTAGGTTCTTGGACACTTATAGCATCTGGCTGTCTCTTGAAACATTAATTGCCCCTAGCGGAAGAAATTATTATTCTCGTTTTGTTTTTTTTTTTGTTTGGTGCCAAGTTTAAAATTAATTCTAAAGATGAATTATGTTTCTTTGTAAAAAGGTATCATTATCTTTTTAGTAATACCCCCAATCTCTAAATAATTAAGATTGTTTGCTTTATTCTTGCATACAAATCCCGGCGAATGTTTTCTCCTAGGCCGGTGATTGTTTATTTTAAACAAAAATAACGTGTTTGTGTTTTGTCTTACTTATTGTTGTGACTCTCTAAAATTGGCGTCGAAAGTGTAAGGAAGGATCCGATCTGCGGATCCTTCAATTATATCTTTTTTTAAAGGTTCATGGTAATGTTATTCATCTAAAACTTCTAAAAGCTGTATAAACTCGTGAAGAAAGTTGAGTGGAAGCACTCAAAGAAGATCTTGGTGGAAATTTAAGGTCAGAGAGTTAAATATCGACGGAGCTTTGATTCAACATTTTTACCAGAGCAAGGACATTTTCGGGTGAGATCCAATCCATCTGTAAACATCCTGTTACGGATGTAAATAATTAAGCATAATCCTTAAAATTACTAAAGAAGGACAAATAATTTTCAGTTTCCAAACTAGAATTAATACTTTTTGTCCACCTCAGAACTATTTTTTTTTTGTTTATTATTGTTACATGTTATAAAGAATAAATTTTGTTGTTAAAATCTTATTTACTTAAAGAAATATGTATATTCAAATATACTCACAATTCAAGTGAGAATTTAACAATTTCAAGTATTGCTTAACAATATTTTTAATAATATTATAATATACGAGGCATGCTTCATAGGTAGGGTTCATTTAAGAATATCATTCACTTCAATAATTAAAATTACTCTTTAAATTTAATTGTTTTATTGTTATTTACATCAATGTACATTGTATTTTCTTCTGAACTTGCATCCCATGTATAGCGATACTCAGTAGAGTGGATTGGTCAAATCAAGAATAATAACCTGCATCAGGAAGTCTTCGGTTGTAAGTGTCCAACTTAAGTCCAAACTTTAGGTAAAGTCCAGGGGTCTTGAGAAAAGGGGTTTTCGTATTACCGCTGAGCAGTTTATGGGGATAAATTTATTTAATAATTAAAAATCTACCTATCTCACCAAAATAAATGGGGTTGGTAGTTGGCGCCCAATAAAACACAAGATATTATATTATATATTATAGATTATCTAAAATTAAATTAATTCTTTCATTCAAAATATAGAAAGAAATAAATACACACATATTTTATTTTTTTTTTATTTTTTTTCATTACAGTGTCGCCTTAACGTGGGGCTATTGTTATACCTAAAGTTTTTTTTTTAATGACTGTAAAGGTTGAGGCCTGATTACACTAGGGCATATTTGTGATTTGAGAGGACAGTAAAATATATATTTTGAGGCCTGATTACACTAGGGTCTATTTGTGACTTGAGGAAGTAGTTGATGTTTCTTTGCGGCCAACTTACACTAGAGCGTTTTATTGACAGGGCTAGATTACCTCAGTTAGGTATTTGGTCATTTTTACGTCGTGTAGAAGGTTATGCCAGAGGGGCAGTATTATACATGTAGCAAGGCACGTAAGCAGCTCAAAAAGATAAACATGGATGCCCAGCAACCATCTGTAGGTGGAGAAGCAGAGGCGTCAGAAGGGGAGGTTGAAATGCCTCAAGCCGAGCCCAGAACAGAGCAATAGGATGATAGTTGTGTCACAACGTTAGAGTAAATAGTTATGGCAGGTTTACAACCAGTAGTTCCACACATGGAGGATGGTACACCATTGGGGGCAGATGCCCTGGATAGCAGTAGGAGTATTTCAGCTGTGGAGAAGTTAGAGGAAGCTCCAAAGACAGTGAAGGAATTTACCATGTTTGACCTAATGCAAGCATTGAGGGGGGACCTAAAAAAAATGGAGAATAGCATGAAAAAGATGGAGGAAAAAATGGAGAATAACATGAAAAAGATGGAGAATAACATGAAAAAGATGGAGAATAACATGGAAAAGATGGAGGAAAAAATGGAGAATAGCATGGAAAAGATGGAGGAAAAAATGGAGAATAACATGATAAAGATGGAGAATAACATGAAATCACTAAGGGATGATGTTATCTCAAGATTTGACCATTATAGTACCGAGTTTAGGTCAGTCCACAACCAATTGGCGGAAAAGGGGAAAGAGGTCGAGGCGCAAGTACAGGACTTGTCAACGACTGGGGAGAAACTAGTGGCAGCAGTGGAGGAAGTACCAGAGCAAGTGGTAATAATGCCAGTTAAGGACCCTTCGACGAATGGTTCTTATATTTACCCTTTCATATATTTAGGTGCCTACTACTACAAGAAATGCGATTCACAATTGTGGGAAACCCCTAATGAGTACTACATAAGTCAGTCACGTGTTCCAATAATGGGTCATTCTCGCAGTCATGTGAACAATTTTGACTGGGAAGTTGATTATGAAGTCATGCAGTTTAAGGAGTCGGATGAGTCATTTAATGTAAAAACAAGGGTTTCTGAAGCACAGAAGTTATCGTGCACTTTGTGGGTAAACGATGAAGTGTTATTGTCAAGTTGTTTTGGTGTGTCGTCAAATGGGCCCACAGAGACAAAACTTGTAGGAGATGTCTTGTCAGCTGCGATGATAAGCCAGGATACAAGGAGAATTATAAGAGTGGAATTGCAAACTGAAGCTACTGCCATTGGGAGGAGTGTTCTTCACCAACACCGAAACAATGAAGAATGCCCTAAACATTTTGATGTTCAGGATGTATTATTCAATATCTCCTCGCATCATTGGACCAGGAACCAGGTCACACGGCAGTCATCGAATCAAGATGATACCTGCAACAAAATCAAACCAAGGATCAAGAAACGAGGCCTCGGTAAAAGGAAGCGACATGGATTTCTTCCAGATCTAGGAAATGTATGGCTAGTTGGAGGAAGTGGAATTAGGCCCTCTCTTCCACAATCTCAACCTAGGGATTGTAGGAGGACTATTTTTGATCCTGGAATAAGTTTTAGGACATAACTACAAAGTTTTTTGTGGGAGTCGAGAAATCCCTGAAGCTCGGGTTGTTGTTGGAGGAGGGAATGTTTCAGAACAGAAGAAGGTTGTGGGAGTCGAGAAATCCCTGAAGCTCGGGTTGCTGTTGGAGGAGGGAATGTTTCAGAACAGAAGAAGGTTATGGGAGTCGAGAAATCCCTGAAGCTCGGTATGCGATTGGAAAAGGAATAGTGTGAACAAAAGAGGTCCCTAAAAACTTTCATTTGAGGCACATGTCTAGGTGAAATAATACACATTTTGTTTACATATAGGCCAAATCTGTGTTGAAGAAAACAAGATTTTTTTTTTATTACAATTACTATTTATTTCTACCTTATTATACGTCGAGGAAAAAAAATATATTTATATCACCAAAGAAATGCCAAAGTACACCCCAGCGCTCCAATGAAGATGATAATTATGTGTATAGGAGGTTCTACGAGATGAGGAAGCGATGAGGAGAGTAATGTTTTGGAGTTTATGACAGTTGTCAATATGTTTGATTGCCCTATAAGTCCTCACTGATAACAAGACAGTGACAGTACCAATGTAGAGGTGATTTTTGTTTATTTGGAGGAACTACGTCTGATTGAGGGAACTACGATACTCAATTATTTTTCATAAAGGATCTACGGTTTATGGGAGAAAGCTACGTCTGATTGAGGGAACTAAGATACTCAATTATTTTTCATAAAGGATCTACGGTTTATGGGAGAAAGCTACGTCTGATTGAGGGAACTAAGATACTCAATTATTTTTCATAAAGGATCTACGGTTTATGGGAGAAAGTTATGTCTGATTGAGGGAACTAAGATACTCAATTATTTTTCATAAAGGATCTACGGTTTATGGGAAAAAGTTATGTCTTATTGAGGGAACTACGATACTCAATTATTTTTCGTGAAGGAGCTATTTACTTTGTTTTTCCAACAGAAGTAATTATTATTAAGTGATTATCAGTTACTAACAAGGTCAACAATGTTATGGAGAGCGCTGGTATGAGAATCTGTATGCAGCATGGTGTAACAAGAGCCAAAGTTCAGTTTCATCTAATTTTATAGACTATCTATTATTTTGTCTCATTTTTCCTCTAAAAAAATTATGAGGCTACTCAGATATTATACTATCAAAGAAAAGTCTATGGTAGAGCCTTAAATACCTTCATAATGTGTATTTCATCCTAACAAGATCTTGAAGACAGGTCAAGCAGGTGATCTTGTGCAAATATAAAGAAGGCCAAGAGTTGTTTCGCAGTGGGACCGCAATGTAGCGAAGAATGCTAGAACAGAAGAAGGTTATTTATGTTATGTTATATTATATGTATGTTATTTGTAAGAAGAGTGATCAACTTGTTGTTTTGTTTATATATCAAAGCTAAAATCTGCATTTGACTGTGAAGAATTGAAGATAAAGAGAGTTAAATCCATTTTAACACTTTAAAAATATATGATTTTTGAGTTTAATGATATGTAATTAAAATATTTCTTTTTGAGAACTGACATTAATATTGAGGGGCTGTTGGAAAGTACCCCTATGACAAGTTTGAGTAAGTTTAAATGTGTATACAAACATTTGATAATACTCAAGTTAGGCGTGGGCCTAAATTTTCAAATATTCTATTTCCTTTTCAACTATTTTAAAGGGTTATTATTAATATCTTTAAATGATACTTCTATATTACCTTGAAAAGAGTTTATAATAACTGGTTTCACTAAAAGAATTGAGAAATACAAAGAAATAAGGGTTAGCCTACTCTACGTTCTGTCAAGATGTAAAGAAAATGACTCAGAGAGCATTTGCTTTTTCAAGTTTTGAGGAAGAAATTATAAATATATTTTAA
This sequence comes from Timema podura, assembly GCA_033556935.1. Classification (NCBI taxonomy): domain Eukaryota; kingdom Metazoa; phylum Arthropoda; class Insecta; order Phasmatodea; family Timematidae; genus Timema; species Timema podura. The sequence goes on along the minus strand of JAVRXN010000008.1, from coordinate 73,831,901 downwards.
TTATTTTAACAAGAAAGCTGAAGAAGAGGATGTATTTAATATATTCATTAATGGAATGAAGAAATTCTAACTTTAAGGTCAAGGCCTATTCATTTTTCTGTGGCAAAGTGCCAAAACCACTAAAGGATTTGTTTCCTTTTTACAATTTAAAAGTACAAAATGTATAATTTTGGCAATGAAAATAATTTATATAGTTAAAGAATATCCTTAAGTTAATGATCATATCCATCAGAAATCAAAATAATTGGTTTTAAGCCATTTTATGTGGATAAAGAGAATGACTACAAGTGTCACAAAGGTTGCGATAACTTAAGTTTGCACACCTATTTTTTTGTTTTAAAGTTTAGAGAGAGAAATATTTGTAATTTTCATTCAAGACTTCTACATTATATGAAGAAGGGTGTCTATTTGCCATATCAATTGAAGAAATTTAAGGATTTTAATGGAAAGGGTTCTAGGCCCTCAAGTTTTTATGGGATGAGAAGATTGTACTCAATATAAGCATGTTTCTTCTAAATTATTTTGTCTTTAAAATATATTTAAGTATGGAGAATACTTTTGTTGAATAGAGGATGTCTCTAAGCTGCTAAGAAAATAACTGTGAATTCCAAATATTTGATTTTTCATTAAGTTATGAATTAAAAGGAAACAGCAAGTTTTCCAGGAAAATGTGTATTTTTGACTATATCGATTTAAAGTGAGTAGTTTGGTTATTTACCATTACCGTGGCATTAAATATATAAATATAAATATTAAACACGTGAAGAAAATATTATAATCACATAATTAATAAATATCTAACCTTACAAGCGAGTACCTTTAATAGAATGTTAATTTAAGTATGACAAATTATAATCTTCAATAGATTAGTAAATTTGATTAATGTACACAGCATTCTATTATTGTAAGAGTTTAAAGTTATTGTTTATTCATTAAATATCGTTGTCAATTTACTGTTTATTGTTTAAATTTCATCAACTCTTAAGTTGGAATATTTTAATCATGTACAATAAAATATTTACATTAATTCTTATTTATTTCATATGTAATCACTTTCTTTATTTTATAATTCATAAATGCCAACGCATGTTTAATTTATCGTATTTAATAATGTTAATTGAATATATCTTTTTTAGGTTTGAATTAATGTTTAAAATTATTCTACGAGAATTATATTCGTTGTTTTTTGGCATTTAAATATAATATAGTTTCTTTAGGTATCATTTTTAGTAATACAATCTCTAAATAATTAAGATTGTTTGCTTTATTCTTGATACAAATCCGGCGATGTTTTCTCCTAGGCCGGATATTGTTTATTTTTAAACAAAAATAACGTGTTTGTGTTTTGTCTTATTATTGTGTTTGACTCTCTAAAATTGGGTCGAAAAGTGTAAGTAAGGATCGATCTGCGGATCCTTCAATTATGAATTTTTTTAAAGGTATCATGTAATGTTATTATCTAAAACTTCTAACTTATAATACTCTTAAGAATTGGTTGAAGCACTCAAAGAAGATCTTGGTGGAAATTTAAGGTCAGAGAGTTAAATATCGACGGAGCTTTGATTCAACATTTTTACCAGAGCAAGGACATTTTCGGGTGAGATCCAATCCATCTGTAAACATCCTGTTACGGATGTAAATAATTAAGCATAATCCTTAAATTACTAAAGAAGGACAAATAATTTTCAGTTTCCAAACTAGAATTAATACTTTTTGTCCACCTCAGAACTATTTTTTTTTTGTTTATTATTGTTACATGTTATAAAGAATAAATTTTGTTGTTAAAATCTTATTTCTGTGATGTTATTTTTGGTTAAAAGAGTTACTTATAATAGAAATCTAATAATCAGTTGATTAAATTCTTCAAATATATATATATCGTTGTCAATTTTACTGTTTATTTGTTTTAAATTTCATTCAAAACTCTTAAAGTTTGGAATATTCATTATTTATTCATGTACAATTAAAATATATGTTATACATATAATCTACTTACCTTTATTTCACTATAGTAAATCATCTTTCTTTATTTTTATTTTTATTCATAAACTGCCAACCCGCCATGTTTATTAATTTTGTTGGTAGGTGATTTTAACGCTATCTGCTCCAGAGAGTGGTTTATTTCGGAACTATTCGATTCGTTTATTTTTAGGTTCTTGGACACTTATAGCATCTGGCTGTCTCTTGAAACATTAATTGCCCCTAGCGGAAGAAATTATTATTCTCGTTTTGTTTTTTTTTTTGTTTGGTGCCAAGTTTAAAATTAATTCTAAAGATGAATTATGTTTCTTTGTAAAAAGGTATCATTATCTTTTAGTAATACCCCCAATCTCTAAATAATTAAGATTGTTTGCTTTATTCTTGCATACAAATCCCGGCGAATGTTTTCTCCTAGGCCGGTGATTGTTTATTTTAAACAAAAATAACGTGTTTGTGTTTTGTCTTACTTATTGTTGTGACTCTCTAAAATTGGCGTCGAAAGTGTAAGGAAGGATCCGATCTGCGGATCCTTCAATTATATCTTTTTTTAAAGGTTCATGGTAATGTTATTCATCTAAAACTTCTAAAAGCTGTATAAACTCGTGAAGAAAGTTGAGTGGAAGCACTCAAAGAAGATCTTGGTGGAAATTTAAGGTCAGAGAGTTAAATATCGACGGAGCTTTGATTCAACATTTTTACCAGAGCAAGGACATTTTCGGGTGAGATCCAATCCATCTGTAAACATCCTGTTACGGATGTAAATAATTAAGCATAATCCTTAAAATTACTAAAGAAGGACAAATAATTTTCAGTTTCCAAACTAGAATTAATACTTTTTGTCCACCTCAGAACTATTTTTTTTTTGTTTATTATTGTTACATGTTATAAAGAATAAATTTTGTTGTTAAAATCTTATTTCTGTGATGTTATTTTTGGTTAAAAGAGTTACTTATAATAGAAATCTAATAATCAGTTGATTAAATTCTTCAAATATATATATATCGTTGTCAATTTTACTGTTTATTTGTTTTAAATTTCATTCAAAACTCTTAAAGTTTGGAATATTCATTATTTATTCATGTACAATTAAAATATATGTTATACATATAATCTACTTACCTTTATTTCACTATAGTAAATCATCTTTCTTTATTTTTATTTTATTCATAAACTGCCAACCCGCCATGTTTATTAATTTTGTTGGTAGGTGATTTTAACGCTATCTGCTCCAGAGAGTGGTTTATTTCGGAACTATTCGATTCGTTTATTTTTAGGTTCTTGGACACTTATAGCATCTGGCTGTCTCTTGAAACATTAATTGCCCCTAGCGGAAGAAATTATTATTCTCGTTTTGTTTTTTTTTTTGTTTGGTGCCAAGTTTAAAATTAATTCTAAAGATGAATTATGTTTCTTTGTAAAAAGGTATCATTATCTTTTTAGTAATACCCCCAATCTCTAAATAATTAAGATTGTTTGCTTTATTCTTGCATACAAATCCCGGCGAATGTTTTCTCCTAGGCCGGTGATTGTTTATTTTAAACAAAAATAACGTGTTTGTGTTTTGTCTTACTTATTGTTGTGACTCTCTAAAATTGGCGTCGAAAGTGTAAGGAAGGATCCGATCTGCGGATCCTTCAATTATATCTTTTTTTAAAGGTTCATGGTAATGTTATTCATCTAAAACTTCTAAAAGCTGTATAAACTCGTGAAGAAAGTTGAGTGGAAGCACTCAAAGAAGATCTTGGTGGAAATTTAAGGTCAGAGAGTTAAATATCGACGGAGCTTTGATTCAACATTTTTACCAGAGCAAGGACATTTTCGGGTGAGATCCAATCCATCTGTAAACATCCTGTTACGGATGTAAATAATTAAGCATAATCCTTAAAATTACTAAAGAAGGACAAATAATTTTCAGTTTCCAAACTAGAATTAATACTTTTTGTCCACCTCAGAACTATTTTTTTTTTGTTTATTATTGTTACATGTTATAAAGAATAAATTTTGTTGTTAAAATCTTATTTACTTAAAGAAATATGTATATTCAAATATACTCACAATTCAAGTGAGAATTTAACAATTTCAAGTATTGCTTAACAATATTTTTAATAATATTATAATATACGAGGCATGCTTCATAGGTAGGGTTCATTTAAGAATATCATTCACTTCAATAATTAAAATTACTCTTTAAATTTAATTGTTTTATTGTTATTTACATCAATGTACATTGTATTTTCTTCTGAACTTGCATCCCATGTATAGCGATACTCAGTAGAGTGGATTGGTCAAATCAAGAATAATAACCTGCATCAGGAAGTCTTCGGTTGTAAGTGTCCAACTTAAGTCCAAACTTTAGGTAAAGTCCAGGGGTCTTGAGAAAAGGGGTTTTCGTATTACCGCTGAGCAGTTTATGGGGATAAATTTATTTAATAATTAAAAATCTACCTATCTCACCAAAATAAATGGGGTTGGTAGTTGGCGCCCAATAAAACACAAGATATTATATTATATATTATAGATTATCTAAAATTAAATTAATTCTTTCATTCAAAATATAGAAAGAAATAAATACACACATATTTTATTTTTTTTTTATTTTTTTTCATTACAATATATTTGCAAAAACTTTGATCTGTGTAAATAATTGTGTGAAATAAAATTTGTAAAAACATTGATTTGTGTAATTAAATATTATAAAAACTGTTATGTTTGTGTTTTAACGTCTACACCCCCCCCCCCCCCTACCTTCTATCCTATAAATACAAGTTCATTTAGCTTATAAGCTCAGTCTTAAACATTATGGACAAGTTGAAACATCCATTTTCAGCCATCATCAGCGGCCCTTCAGGCTGTGGAAAGTCCCATTTTGTAGCCGACTTTATCCGTCACTTGGACACAATGTGTGACGTTAAATTTGATAAAATCACCTGGTATTATGCTTTATGGCAACCGGGATTCGAACAAGACGGGTCAGTCATATTCTGTAAGGGTTTACCGGAAATTGATGACACCTGTGATGACTCTCCTCCACACCTGATTATCCTGGACGATCTGATGCGTGAAGCCAACGAGGTGGTCGTCGATCTTTTCACCAAAGGATGCCACCATCAAAATATTAGCGTCATGTACCTTACGCAAAATATATTCCACCAGGGCAAGGGACAAAGAGACATTTCCTTAAACGCGCATTATATTGTGCTTTTTAAAAATCCCAGGGATAAAGCTCAGATTCAACACTTTGCACGTCAAGTGTGTCCTGAAAACCCCCGTATTTTACAGGAGGCTTACGCTGACGCTACAAGTACTCCTCACGGGTATCTATTGTTAGATTTTAAACAAGGTACACCCGAATGGTTTAGATATAGAACCCGCACAAATGTCGGGTGCTGCGTGTACCTACCACGCAAAAGCTATAAAAACACCGACACGTCCCAATTACATATCATTTCATAACCATGAGTCCCAAAGTGCTGAAGCAAGCCCCGCTGCTGCGTGCGATACATCGCATGAACCCACAGCAACGTGTAGCCTTGTTGAAGACGGCCGACAAGAAACTGATTGACTCTGTTTGCGAGTGTGCCTACAACACTTTAAAAGGGCGGGTGCCGTTGAAAAATGCGCAGAAGACAAAGTTACGTGCTCACAAGCAGGTGTTGCGCAAGCTGGTCAAACGAGGAGAGTGCTGGAAGAAGAAGAGACGACTGCTCGTTCAGAAAGGAGGAGCGTTCCTGCCCTTACTTTTAGCCCCATTAATCAGTGGTGTCCTCGGTTCCTTATTCAACAAGTAGATAATGGAACACACGAAAAAAATGATATTGGTGTCCCCGGAAACATTACACCGTTACGAGCAACACCACCAACAAGCGGCATCGGCCACAAATCTAGTGGTCTCCGAGCTGGACAAGGAAATGGAAAAAATCCTCGCTTCAAAACTTGACGACAAGTCTAAATGGACTTTATACCAACAAGTGCTGCAGCGCTATCTACACTTTAGTCAACAACCTCCACCGCCTGAAAATATCACCGCGACCGCCCCCGTACTTCCCATCACGGCTGTACTCAATACTGTACCAGTACAGGCACGTAAAAAAGCCGAGCTTTTACTAGAACATATTAATTCCAGGGGCGGTATCTCTTGGGACGAAGACGGGGAAGTGAGTATTCACGATACACCTCTCCGTGGATCTAACATTGTGGATTTAGTCAACGATCTGGTCAGAGCAAGAAGACACAGCGAGCCGACGGGGTGGCGAGAGTTTCTCACGGCACTTCAAAAAATAAACATCCCGAAAGAATTTATTGTAAATCCGAAACGTTTGGCGCCCATTAGAGATCCGACGCCCGTACCTCAACCACTTACACCGTCGCAACGCCCTAAGAAGAAGAAACTGAAAAGGGTGGACGAAAACAGGTGGCTGCCGTTCCGAGCTTAATGCCCCGTTTAGCCGACATCTACTACGACCCTTCTCATCCTGCTGGGTTTGCAGGGGCGGCGTCGCTCATAAAGGCGTCCAAGAAAGATCCCGACAAAGTACGAAAATGGCTTCGTGCGCAGGACGCTTATACCCTCCACAAGCCGGTGATAAAAAAGTTTCCACGCAACAAGTACGTGGTGTCAAACATTGACGATCTCTGGCAAGCTGATCTCAACGATATGCGAAGTCTCGGAAAATACAACGACGGTGCGGTGTACTTGCTCACCATCATCGACGTGTTTAGCAAGATGGCCTGGGCGAGGACGCTTCCATCCAAGACGGGGAGCGTCGTGAGAGACGCCTTTCGGGACATTTTCAAGCAAAGCGGGCGTAAACCTCTAAGTTTACAGACGGACAAGGGGACAGAGTTCACAGCACGTCTAGTCCGAAACTTTCTTGAGCAAGAAGGCGTGCATTACTACACCACTCATAATCCAGACGTGAAGGCAAGCATCGTGGAACGATTCAATAGAACTCTGAAAGGACGCATGTGGCGCTACTTTACCAAAAATAACACGTATCGCTACGTGGACGTCCTCCAAGATCTAGTCGACGCTTACAACGGCGCAAAACATTCCAGTATCAAGATGGCGCCTGCCGACGTTTCAGAAACCAACGTGCTTCAAGTCAGAGATAATCTGTACGGCAAACGGGGCCCAAGATCGAATAGTAAGCCAAAACTCAAAGTCGGTGACACGGTGCGTATTAGCAAATCCAAAATGCTGTTTGAAAAGGGTTACGAAAGTAATTGGAGCGAAGAAATTTTCAAAGTCAGCAGCGTCGTGTTGAGGCAACCAGTCGTCTACAGAGTGACCGATCTTGACGGCGAGGAGGTGGAGGGAACGTTTTACGAACCCGAATTGCAACGCGTACGTCTTCCCGAAACTTTTAAAGTTGATAAAATACTACGCGTCAAGGGTAAAGGTGCCAGAAAGAAAGTGTACGTGCAGTGGAAAGGTTACCCCGCCAAGTTTAATTCTTGGATTCCTGCCAGTTACGTCAGAGCCCTACCATGAAGGACCAGTTTTACCTCACCTTGCCGAGCGATAGCTCTATGGGATATTTCCCGAAAAATACCCTCACGAATTTCATCACGCAACTACCCTACCGTCTTACACTCGACGGCCAGTGGGAAGTAGCTCTCGCCGAATTCCAATATCCGTGTTCTTTCACCACCGTACCCGAGGGCAGAAACATTGTATGGTACAACTGGGTTGACGCTAACGGTGTGGAACAAATATTCAAGGATCACATCCCGCCTGGAAACTATAGCACTATCCAAGAAATGGTCAAAGCCCTAAACGAAATAGAGGCGTTTAAACGGGATTCTGGAGTTGTATTCAAGTACACAAGCACCAACAAAAAAGTGGACGTTGTTTCTTCTTCGCCAAATGTACAGCTGCTGGAGCTATCTAACCAACTAAGTCTACAGCTCGGTTTCGATCCTAATACTAATCTGATCAAAGTCCCAAAGTCACCGTACGCCGCCAACATTCTACTAGGCTTGCCCTCGCAAATGTACGTCTACACGGATATCATCGATCCTCAACCCGTGGGTGACATTGTGGCACCGCTTTTACGTATCGTCGGTATCAACAACGCAAACTATCTCTACGGCATACATAAGACAGTTAGCTACGATCCGATGCACTACGTGCCTGTACTTAGAAGAGAAATTGAAAGCCTGGAAATCAATATAAGGACCGACACTGGTGAACCTGTACCATTCGAGTTTGGAAAAGTGTGCGTGAAACTTCATTTTCGACGCCGCTCAACATGAACTGTCCTTACCAAAGATACTACGTCAACCAGGCTGGAACGGGAATATCTTCGATCTACCACGGTGTTCCCTATCAACGTGGGCATGGAATAGGAAGTTTTTTCAGCGGCCTATTCAAGAGCGTCGTACCTTTGCTGAGAAGCGGCGCTAAAGCCATAGGAAAACAAGCCCTTCATACGGGTATCGACGTGCTCTCCGACGTCGCCAATCAGCGTCGTCCTTTCAAAGAGGCTCTACGGCAGCGTGTCGGCGAGGCTGGAACAAACCTGAAACGCAAGGCGGAGCAGAAGATCGGCACACTGATGACCGGCTCAGGCTATAAAGGGCGTCGTAAGAAGCACCGGCGTCAGTCTTCAGCCGTTACCCGACGTAAAATGGTCAAGAAAGAAGCTGTAGATATTTTCAGTTGAAATGTCGTTTCTACACCCCCAGTCCTGCGAGTGTGCCAGCAGTGAACTCGATCTATTTTCAGTCCCACCCACGCAAACCAGTCTCGAAAGCGGACAATGGATCCAGTACAAACCTGTCTCTTCACTCACCGATGATTCACCCATAGAATTTACCGTTACCGGTCAAGGCGAGTTCTATATCGATCTTTCACAGACTATGCTCTATCTCAGGGCGGCCATCGTGAAACCCGACGGTGGCTCTTTCACAGAGGTGGACCAAATCGCTCCCGTCAACAACTGGTTGCATTCGCTATTCACACAGGTGGATGTGTTTTTAAACCAAAAACTAGTCTCACCGCCCAGCAACACGTATGCTTATAGATCGTACATTGAAACGCTGCTCAATTACAACGGTGAAGCTAAAAGAACACATTTGACTTGCGGTCTCTGGTTCGCAGACAGCCCCGGAACCTTTGAGGAGACTAACGCAGGCAACAAAGGATTTGAGGCCCGTCGCAGTCTAACAGCCAAAAGTAAGACGGTGGATCTTTTCGGTTATCTACACGGTGATGTATTTAACCAAGAGAAATACCTTTTGAACGGCACCGAACTCAGAGTCAAGTTGGTCCGTTCCAGAGACGGGTTCAGCCTTATGGCCGTCCCTGAACTCCCACACTATAAGGTTCACATCGCTGAAGCAGGCCTTCTAGTGCGACGTGTCAAAGTAGCACCTTCTATACTGTTGGCACATGCCAAGGCATTAAACGTCAGTCCCGCAAAGTATCCCATCACCCGCGTGGAAGTAAAAACACTCACTATTCCTACGGGTGTACAAGGGAAATCGCTGGACAACGTATTCACCGGACAACTACCCAAACGATGCATCGTGGGCTTTGTATCAAACGCAGCGTTCAACGGAGACGCCACCAAGAACCCGTTCAACTTCCAAACCTACGGCATGAACCATTTCTCGCTGTACGTGGACGGAGAACAAGTGCAGTCGAAACCGTTACAGCCCGATTTTTCAAACGGCAACTATGTCATGTCCTACCACACACTGTTTTATGGAACGGGTATCCATTTCATGAACGAGGGTAGCGACATCACACGAGAAGCCTTCCCTAAGGGATATCATCTAATGGCTTTCGATCTCACACCTAATCTGTCAGCCCACATGACATCACATTGGAATTTGACGAGGCACGGCTCTCTGAGCATCGAAGTGAGCTTCACCAGAGCTCTCACCGAAACCGTCAACTGTATCGTGTACGGGGAGTTTGCCAACATCATCACCATCGACAAGGACAGAAACGTCGTGACCGATTATGGGAGTTAATATAAACGGCTTCCCGCCCCTTACACACGTCATTTAAATCATGGACGTCATTGTGGATTTCCAGAGCTTCATCGACGACAGCAAGCAGTTTATCGTCAAGGAATTGAGTGTTTTATCTGTATGCGGAACATTACTTCAACATTGGGTGTTAAAGCCACCCTTCGCTATAGAGGAACTTTCACCGGCTGCCAAAAAGAAAGCCGACTATATCGTCAACAAACTGCACGGTATTCCCTGGGATAGCGGTGATGTGGATTACAGCCTGCTCGAATCCCTCATCTCCCGCGCCACAGCACGTGCAGAAACCGTCTACGTCAAGGGAGCAGAAAAGAAAAAGTTTCTAGTCAAATACACGCCTACGCCCGTCGTAGATCTGTACGACAGAGGTTGTTCGTCTTTGAAAACACTTAAATTGGGTCGCACCATGTGCATGGCACATAGTTCTGTTTGGAGTTTCTGTTCGGCCTCCATCGTTTGGGGACTTCGAGACTGGATGATTGAAGATGGACACGCACACCATAAGACGTGCGCTGAAAACAAGCCCGTGGTTCCGTTCTGTACGGTCGGGTGTTTTCCCTGCTGATCAACTACCCACAAGAATAGCGCGACCTGCCGCTCTCATCATCAACACGGATCCACATACCAAGCCTGGGACGCATTGGGTCGCCATCTTTATCGACAAGAACGGCGTGGGAGAATATTTTGACAGTTATGGATTTCCGCCACGTATAAAGTCGCATCTGGCATTTATACGAAAAAACACTTCCCGCACGTCTCATAGCACGCTACAACTTCAAAGCATAGCCTCGGACGTTTGCGGCCATTACTGTCTCATGTACCTTCTCTATCGTGCCCAGAACATTCCGATGAAAACTTTCCTAGCCCTATTCTCGCCCACCAATCATACAGGCAACGACGCTAAGGTGGTGAGATATTACAACACATTTTTCAAGAAGCTAGGGTCCTGCCGCCCATCAAGAGGCTGCGTACAATCAGCGTGCGCCTATAAAAGGGGCGTCACGGCGGCGTGCCGTCCATAACCGTGACAGTCGTCGAAGCGATGGAAGGTCAAGACGTTTGCGCCCGCAAAGCAAAGCCGGTGAAGCCGCTCGCCATCACCAGTATTTTCAACACTCTGTTTCCGCTGGACGAAGTCGACGCCAAGCGAGTCATCGTCGGCATGAGCGTCAAGAACAACTTTACGCCCTATGTCCAGCTAGAAAAATGTGGAGGGAATTGTGCGGTGTTTAACCGTACAGAGTGGCAAGAACTGGGCAGCTACAAGTCGGTCATATCAAAGTTTTTCAGCAACACGCAACCTCCTCAGAAGATTAGTCTGACTAATCATGAAATCTCTTTGCGACGCATGTGCGGTGACCGTATGGTCGTCATCAGCGAGAAACAAGACGCAGGACTCAAACGGGTCGCCTATCTAGCACCTAGCTGGGCACGTCTTTGTGATGTGTGGGACCTCATCGACGTCGCCGTCGACCGCCGGGATATGTGGTCGACACCCGTCGCACGCTATTGCAACGATTTGATCGACACGCTCGTCGTAGATGTATGCGACACGCTTACAGAATCAGTGGATGTCATCGATCTCGAGCAGCCTACGGTGGAAACGCACATCAGAAACCTGGATCTTATCAGTGCTACCTACTATACGCGCCAAGTCGTCGGTTTGGACTATTACATGCTGGATTGTGAACTAAAAACAATTTTACTAACGCATCTAAAAGACACTGTAGAAAAACGTATGAACGAATATATGCGTCATTCCTGTAAAAGTGTATAATATGTATGTAAAACCTTTAATGTGTGTTTTGTAAAACCTTTAATGTATAATAAATGTATGTTTTGTAATATCGTGTTTTATTCACGCAAAACCTGTCTGTCTCTTACACGTAATGTAAGCATACATGGGTCTCTAGTTGTCAAGCCGCCAACCTAATACATCCCCACATGTCAACGGTAGGTACCAAACAGCCAATTTTAGTAGTCTTTTGTGAGTGGTAGCGGCCCCTAAGTGAGAATTATAAATCCCTGTGACGTTTCCATCTGTAGAGAGAGGCCCCCCGATTTTGTATTATAAGAGTTGTGCCAATGCTTCCGTTATTCATGTCTCGACTTGTCTTGTCAACCCCGTCAAACTGACACTAGGTTTGCGATGACGTCACCAGGGAAACCCCTTGCCACATAAAAGGGGTGGATTGCAACATCATGATCTATTCTTGTCTCGACTTGTATTGCCAACCCGCCAAGTTGGCGCCGGGTTGCGACAGAGCGATGACGTCATCGGAAAAACCCATTGCCAGGGGGGAGAGTTGCCAGGGTCAATGACCTAACTCACTGTTTCAAGGTCACGATCTATTCCTGTCTCGACTTCCCTGGTCGAGCCGCCAAACTGGCGCCGGGTTGCGACATAGGGAAAACCCATTACCACAGTAGGGTGGGGGGAGAGGTTGCGACATCATTCAAGGTCGTCACGATCTATTCCTGTCTTGTCAAGCCACCAAATTGGCGCCGGGTTGCGACAGAGCGATGACGTCATCGGGAAAACCCGCTACCGGGGGGAGCAGAGGGGAGGGGAAAAGCCAACAGCCAATCAGAGCGAGGGGGCGTGGTCACGTGACCAAAACCGACCAATCAGAGCGCTGTTTTATCTGGCCATCCCAACTACTTGCATCCGTCCATTTTTAGCGGTACAGTTTTCTTTTTACAAATGGCTTCTTGATTACCTTACACTTATTTGTATATATTATTAAGGTTTTTATTATTAAAATCTGACTACAAGTCCTTAGGCCTTCACCTATTTTTCCTTTTTTATCACCACGTCTTACTACCTGTTTAGTTTATACGCATACGCATACATGATAATTACTATAATCAGGTAGGGATGTGGAAGGAAGCATTTTAGTGGTAGCTTACCCTCATTTGCGTGGATGGAGAGTGGGAAACCCCTTAGGATAAATTACCTTCAGTAGAATTGACCAGGATTCGAACCCCAAGCTCCCCGTCTTCAACAGGCCAGTCTAACACGAGGATGATGCCTCAGACCATTTGGTCACTGAAACATTCCCCTATTAAGGTAATGGTCACATACAAAAAGGTTAAATTTCAGTATTCAAACAGAAATTAATTTTTTACATTTGCATTTTATTTGAAATTAAAAAAAAAGATTATTCATTATACATGTTGTATTAATGTCAAATAGAGCTCTGGAAATGTATAATCATAGTTGGAAATGTATAGGATGCTTAAAAAACATAGCACATCTCCAGAAGGATACATAAGAGATTATTCAATAATTAAAAACAAAACAAAGTTTTACTTTATTTATAATTCATTAAGAGGGACCTATCCCTTTTCGCTCTCTTAGCTATAAAACATTTCCCAAGAAATTGGAAATTCAATAAAAAAAGATCACGACTACACAACATTACACTTTTAAATTCTTTAAACCTTTTATATAAATACATTTCTTACCTTCTACAGTATGTTGTAGATTTATCTCAACATTTTCTCCTGTGTTATTTATTTGAGACTAAACTAAAATTAAAAATGTTTAAGGATAGGATTTTATCTGGTAATGTTATCTTTAAGCACATTACAATAAAACACTATATATATATATATATATGAGCCGCACAGGTGGAAATTAGTCTAATCTGACCTAGTTTGTTGAGGTTTTTCCTGAGTAGTTTTACCTTCTCCTTACAAGAAAATGCGTATTCATTTATTCTAAATTCTGCCTTTATCAGCCCTGTCCCATTGTTGTAAATATGGGGATAGCCCAGATGGGTAGTAAGACGTGGTGCACGGGAAAATAAAGTTAGGTATTACGTAGGAAACCGGGTTTAATGTTTTGAGGTGTCAGGGGACTCTAGTTCGATCCTCTGGTCTAGTTCTAGTGGGTTATGACGATGATAACATTTGTAATCATGGTCGTCTTTCCATATAATCAGTAGGTACCCAAATTAGTGGTAATATGGTCTAGGGCATCAATTTTGCAATAGGCTGGATTTCCGATGGTGAGGAGGTCAGGGTTCTAAGCTTGGCTGGGTTCACGGGGGGAATTTCCCACATTTGGTTTAGCTTTTTGATTTTCCCATATATTTCCACGCTAATGATGGTGCATTAATTCTAAACCACCATAATCATTACTATCCCTTGAATTAATCCGTTCTCAGCCTTGTTATTAATACGTAATATTAATAATCTAGAAACACAATAGACCTATACGCAGACTGGAGGATAACATTAGGATGGAACTGTAATATATATGGTGTAATGATGTGTACTGGCTAGAACTAGCTAAGATAAGAATAGGGTGTAATGAGGTGGACTGGATAGAATTAGCTCAAGATAGGGATATGTGGCCTACTTTTATAAGTGCGGCAATGAACTTTCGGGTTCCTAGCTCCATAGAGTAAGTAGGCTTAAGTAAAAGTGAGTGATAAGACATAAATGAAAACTCACCCTTGGTACACCCGACCGGGATTCTAACCCTGATCTCCCAGTCATTGGCAATCTAATTTATTTTGAGAGTGACGCCTCAAATCAATGATTCTCATCAGGTGTTGTCATGGCATTTTCTAGGCAAGCCATGACATTTTTGGCATACACAAAATATTATACTGTGTTTTTCCGACCCTCCCGTCTTTTCAGGTACGTGGCACTCCTGATAAATATAGATCTATCAATATAAAGAGTAAGATATTTTTAAATCCCCCTCTATTCACGCCACTGGTATATCAATCAACCACACACAACTAGTTCGCCAAGTATTTGAACTGCCTTCACAAACGACCTTGACACAAGCTGACGCGAGCTCTACCCAAACACATTACTACTAAGACGAAACCCCTTCTCCCCGCTCACCCCAGGGCGGTACAAGTAGGCTGCCATCTTGGTCTCTACTTCCATGAAAATATAGCACTAACCGTCATCTTTGGTTTAATTAATATCCGAGGGGAAACTGACCGCCCCCCTGAGGTGTATCGGCTCTTTTTCTCGGTAGTTTTCATTACTTACAAGAAACTGGTTTCTTCGTTCCTAGTTCGCATGCGCCGGGATCTTCTCATGAGGGTCAGGGGTGCTGAATGTTCCGCAAGACGTACCCTACCGTTTATCCTGAGAGTAAGCAACACTACCTTGTTTGGTTCCATCATGGTGCGGCTTATGGGACAGCGCTATTGTGTTATCATCTAGGGTTACCTCATTACAACATTTTTCAACTCACGGCTTACTGAACAAGACTCTAAAATGGTCAAGGCACACCTTTTTTTTTTCAAGGAAAGATTGTATCATTAAATTAAATGTGTGTTAAGATTTGTGTTCAAAAAAATTCTTAGTTAATATTTTAATTACTGATCTTTAAAAAAAAATGTTGGTCATGGATTTAAAAATATATATTTCTATTTCCTCGAATATTTTCTCGCTTATTTTTGATCTTATCCCAAACTCCCGACCACGCTTGCTGCCCTTAGAGGCACAGCAATGAGCCATGCCACACCAATTGAAAAATGATTGGGTAGGGTGATCAATCATCCCTCAAATAAGACTCACGTATGTCCTGTACCGATTATGAGCTCAACCAGTGGTGAGTATTTTTTTAACTAATTTCTGACCTATTGTGAGTAATTTACCCATAAACGAATTTGTACTCCAAAAACAAGTATAAAGTGTTATTTGTCATGTCAAACACTCCCAACATAAACTTTAAAACCAAATTACTAAAGCCATTTTTTAAAATAGTTCAATTTTTTTTAAAATCAGTCATCAATAAAAGAGTTTTTACCCTTAAAATATGTATACAGTGTTGTAATGTCAAATAATCTCAAAATACACATTTGGAATCAAATCATTTAAGCAATTTTTTTTAAATATTTCAACTATTTGAAAAAGCGTTTATTTGTGACCTACCTTAAACGAGTTGTTATAAAAAATCAAATATATTGTACTGTTGAATTTATAATGTCAAACAGTCACAAGATATCCATTTGGGGGCAAATCGTTAGAGCAGTTTTAAAAATATTTCAAGTTTTCCCCCTTTTAAAAATTTTCCAGTAGTAAACTAATCTTCAACGAATTTTTGCCCAAAATCCAATGATATACTGTAATTTTACGTGTAGAACAAATCCTAGATATTTATTTTAAACAAAATCGCTAGAACATTTTTGGAAAATTTTTAACTAAAAAAAATACTCTTCAGTAAACTACTCTTAATTGAAGAGCTAGGGTCAAAATAAAAAAACTCCCGAAGTATAGCTTTATAAAATTTAGACATCAAGTTTGAACAAAATCCATTTAACTGTTTTCAGGTCCGTGGCAAGGGATAGAAAGACAAAATCGCAAATTCTAGGCTTTTTTTGGGTTCAGGTTCACATAAAACGTAAAGAGTCATCATAATATCACAATATATTCACAATTACGATACTTTATCTTGATTTGTAAAAGAAAAGTGTAAATCAAAAAAGTAACATAATCATCTTATAGCTTTTCCTAACTGAATTATTTCCCGCGAAATATTATCCAAGCACATTCTGCACCCCTGATCCTACCTCTATTTTGGCCTCAATTTAACTCATCTTGAGCAAGGAGCTGTAAAACCAGCAGAATGAATGTATGTATCTCACGAGCAGTTGACATGCAATTAAATATTTTAAAACCGTGCTAAGATCCAGATCTATTCCAGTTTCTACCGAGAGAGAGAGAGAGAGAGAGAGAGAGAGAGAGGAACAAACCAGCTGTACATGGTTCACCTCCAAGATGTCTGATATAACTGGGTGCTGCCGCTGGAATGATAAGTGCGTACCACTAACCGAGGGATTTTTTATTTATATTTTATTTTTAGGACAAGGTCTTGATTTTGGCAATTTTATAACTACATCAATTTCCAGTCATTAGGAATTAAGAAGAACTGCAGTTAATAGATTTAATTTTAATTTCCCAAATAGGCCAATAGTCTCTACGTTCTTGATATTTTTTACACCATACCACTCAATTAAGAATTGATTTGCGATTTTTAAACAAAGTTTAATATTTTATTTACCGATATATAATCAGACACAAAACAGGGTTTTACTATGGTGAGGTAAGCAAAGCACTACTGTACAAATAGGCCAATGCCCAGATAGCAGAAAAGCTAAAAATTTACTTACATCATGATTTCCTAATATTTAAAATGTTTGTTCGGTTTTAGAAATCAGTTCAGCCGTTTTATTGTAATTTTAACTACTGGAAATGGGTTTATCTAAATAATAAAAGGAAAAACTCACTCACTAACTCATCACCCCTGTCTCTGGAAACTTGAAATTTTGCGTGAAGTTTCCTTAAAGGCCCTAGGCAAGAAATAAGACGGAGTTTTGAGAAATTTGACCTTTAAGGGGTGAAAAGGAAGGGTTTGAAGTTTTAACGTTCACTTGTGTATCTTTTGAACCACTGAACAGAGAGCCTTAAAATTGTAGATTAAAGTTCTTTTCTAGAATTTGGTTAGATGGTTGTGAGGGTTTTTCAAATTCCATCCCTTAAGGGGTAGAAATGTGTGTGACTCACTGACTCTCTTATCACCATATTTCCTCAAAACTTGTAAACATGAAATTTTGATTGGCAGGGAGATAGAAGGATTGCCCCATATAACCAGAAAAATCTAAAATTGGGAAATTTCATAGTGGGGCTTCAGGAAATGGGGGCCTCTAATTTGAAAAAATCTTTATATATATCACTATATATGTAAGGTAGAAAATTAAATTTGGCAGACAAGTAGAGATATAAGAATATATCTTAAAATTTGAAATTTCCAATTGTGAAATGTAGAAAAATGATTGAGGGGTTCAAAATTTCTAAAACTAATAGTAAGCAACTACTTCCCAGTGAGGTAGAACACTGAAATTTTTCAGACAGGTAAAATTACCATGCCAATTAAATATTAAGGGCAGAAAATGTAAAATATTTAATCGGGACTTTGATACACAGAGAAAAGGGCGTGGGGCTCGGGTTCCTTAACATAAAAACACAATTTTAGGGAAATTATAAATTTAAATTTGGCAGACAGTTAGAAGGACAACTCCAGATAACCTAATTCATCTAAAAATTTGAAATTTCTAAGTAGGAGTTGTTTAAATGGAAAGGGGGGAGGGATGTTTACAATTTCCAAAAATAATACAAACAATTATTTTTCCGTGTGGTATGAAACTGAAACTAGGCAAGAATGTATAAAGAGTACTCCAAATAACCAAAAATACTTGACATTTTAAATGGAGAAAAAATGTAAAGGGGCAGGAGGGTTAGGTAAAAAAAAAACCTTTAGATATGCCAGAAAATTTAAATTTGCCAGTAATGTAGAGATACAGTAACAAAATAAGTATTAAATGCTTACTATCTAAAAAGGGGGCTGATAAAATAGGGGTTTTTAAAATTCAGAAAACTAAAATAATAAATTAATTTTCGTTGTAGCAGAAGATTGAAATTGGTCAGGCGGGTATAAGAAACACCTTAAACAATCATTAGTCTGTTTCTTAAATTTAAAAATGAAGAAGCTGCAAATGGAGAAAGGAGGTTCCCAGAAGATTAATAAAACTAATATAAAAACACACTTTTTGGTATGATATAAAATTGAAGTTATCGAATTTCAAAATTTAAGCCCGGGAAATGGAATAGCTCGAAATTGATGCAACGTTCATAAAACACTAATTTCTGTGGTGTTTTTACCCCTTTAAAACTTAATATCGTATTTAATTTTATCTGATATACTTTTGTCCTTTTTACACCTTTGCTTTTTTTTAGATTTTTAACGTTCTTTACACTAAACTATTTCTCCTGGCCAAAGCCAGGTTCTTCATGTAAAAAGGTGTAAAAATGACAAAAAGAATTAAAAGTATATAAGAGTAAATCTACTAAATTTTTTAATTGGTAAAATGGGTAAGTAAAAAGGGTGAAATATCTAAAAAGTGGAAAAAAATTATTAAAAGGGTAAAACGAGTAAAATGGGCTAAAAATGGGTAAAAGGGCAAAAGGTTCGAAAAGTGTAGATTTGGTAAGGGTAAAAGTGCCAAAAGAGCAAAAGGGTAAAAAAGGCAATATATGCCTAAGGGCAAAAAGGGTAAACGAGGTAGAAGGGGTAAAAGAGGTAAATAGGGTGAACAGTGCATAAAGGGCCAAATTACAAACAGGGCTAAGAGGGCTAGAAGGTTAAAAAGGGGAAATGGTGCCAATAGTGTAAAAATGGTAGAGGGCTTAAAAGGGGTAGCTTTAAAGTGGTAAGAAAATCAACAACAAATTGTTTGTTTGACTTTTTACTCTGTTTGCCCCTTTTGCACTTTTGATCTTTTTTGACCTAAAATAATACACTTTTATCCCTTATTACCTTTTTTAACCTATTTAACCTTTTGGTCATTTTTTACATTTTCTACACCCTTTCTTTAAAAAACTATTAGACTTCCTTACTACCCTTTTGAACTTTTTAACCCTTTTACTATTTTTACCCTAAATTATTTTTCCATACTTATCAAATTATTTACTTGGAGTTGTCAAATTATAAACTAGGAGGCCCAAGCACATGCATAGAAAGCCCATCAGCGGTCATATTGACCGCTTCTCATAAAAAAAAATGCAATATGCACCAATTCTTTAAATATATGTCTTAGAGCATTGTAGCATACTTTTGGATGATGGCTGGTTCATGATTTTTTCTATAACAGGTGTTTGAAATGTCCCCTAAGGGTCTGAAGACATATCTGGACACAGCTCTTCATATAATATCATATCATGACAATAGAAGAGGCGTATGTACACATGTTTTCAGGCCGAGCTGGACATTCTAACCCTGTTATAGAGAGAACTTCAACGAGGTTACGAACGTGATACTGGCTATGTGTACACAGTCGACAAAATTTCCAAACACTTTTTTGTCGTTACAATGTGTTCAATAAGTTGAATGTAAGTGTGTACAAGGCAACGACATGACACAACTGTGTTTCAGCGGTTGAAAAGAGTTGTGGAGCGCCACAACATTGCGACGACTTATTTGTCTTACGACTATGATGCGCCTGGTGCAAACAAATGGAGCCGTGTACACCGGCGACAATTCTGTCGTTGCTCACCAGATTGTGCTTGCACCATATTCAATCTAGTTTTAGAACAAATATCGCATATAATTCCTATCTATCTTTCGATCATGCTCCTTCTCCAATTGGTTTCCTGCTGAGAAATTGATTGTCCAAATCGAGCAAAAAGTTCAGCAAAACCGGAAACACCCATTCTATAGTAGGACAAAACTTATCGTAATAGTTACTATAACGCTCAAAACTTGTATAAAATGTTCCAAGTGAAAGTCTTTTACTGTAAATGGGCTGTTCCCAAATTTGACGTTCGCATTCTCGTCGTTTCTTACTGCAGGCTACAAGAGCATAAATAGCACCTACTTCTTTTGTGTCCATTATGATAATGGATGTAATATAAGTTTATGGAATTTGGTTTTTCCTGACAACAAATATGTTCCCTGTGAACACACACACCAACGACGCGACTCTTTGGTCATTAATCTGTAGCTTTGCAGTTGCTAGCCAGAAAGGTAGCGACAAAAAAGTGTGTAGACAATTTGTTGCCTGTGTACACATGGCCTTACGGTTCAGTAAATCTTGGGACAACTGTATATGTTATTCTGGAATTCCTAAAAACATATATCATGAAAAATAAACTATAATAGTATATCATATAAGGACAAATAGAATTCTAGGACTTGAAATTCTTAGGAGCCTATAGTTGGAATACAATTTGTAAGAATAGAACAGTTCAGCCACAAAGATTGTACATAGTGAATTATGCTTGGCTATGAAGATAACAATAATAATGATGATAATAATAGTAATAATAATAATTTAAAATTGCCTGTTACATTTATCTCACATTATATATTTAATATCGCGTAGGGCTAATTATGACAATAATAGGTGGTACTGAAATATAAAAAAAAGTACTAGAAATTTACATTATGAAGAGTTAGAATGCATATGTATATATCAGGCATGTACAGTACAAGAAATAAATATATTCATACTATAATAATTGTAAAAAATAGGATACTTGAAAAATGGCCAAGCCTCACAGACTCTCCAGATGCCTGAGGTAAGTTACGTTTTTTATTACTGTGGCTGAACAATTGCCACTGACAGCTTTGTTTCAGGTGGAGTAACTGTCAACAGTTTTGTTAATATTACTTGCAGCAATCCCTTGACACCAACGCTGTTTGTGGTTTTGTTTTTAGCTCGTTCACCAGTTGGAGTACACATTTGTGCCGAGAGATTATCTGACGTGTGACCTCCTTGTAAATTACCCAAGAATTGAGTGCCTTTAGGTAAAGAATGTTGTAGAAAACATGCATTGGACATCTCTGAGAAGCAGATATTACAGATTACTTATAAGCTGAATGTGTCAACGCCATACTTTGTAGAGCTATATAACTCCACTGTTTCTGGGAGCTTCTTTTCAATAATCGCACATACCTCAACACTTGGGTGGAGTGTCCTCAATAGCAGGATGTTCTATTTCTTTCCCTGGTACACAGTCAATGTAATGTCCTTCTGAGCTTTGAGGACAGTGATCTCGTACAACAGAGTTTTAGATGTCTTCACAGACCCTGAGATTTCTCTCCTGACGTAGTTTACTGTCCCCTCAATGCTCGTTACCTCTGCTTTCAGTCTCCGTGCCAAATTCAATAATGTAAAGAAAAGGATTATAATAACATTTTGACCTTTCTTGAGGTTTGGTTGTATGAGCTTCTATATAACATTTTCTGGCAAGAATTTGTTTGCAGGATGCATCTCGTCTTTCCTGAGATAATAATAGAAAAATTCACTGATCACCGTGCTTCTAAGAATTCTGTTCCTATTCCCACTACGCTGCTTCACAATAAACCGTCATAGCAATATAAACATATATTTGTGACAAATATGATTTTACATTCATAATAGTATTTCTGTTCACTGTTTAGCACTATGCAGGATTTTTTTAAATATGCCATCCTGCACTTACAGCCCATGAACTTACAGCGGTCAAATTGAACGCTCTTGGCTCTTCTAGGTATTATATTTCTTACAGTCAGCTCTATTAATTTACGAGAGAAGTGATTCCTCTATAACATGTAAAAACATATTTTATGAAACGTCACGTGGCACCAATATGTTCCTTTAGCAACTACAGATGTTAATATGAAACTATGAATTCTTAAAGCGGTCAAAATGAACGCTTCGGGCTTTCTAGTGTTAATTAGGATACTTTAATATTGAACACATAGTATGTAGGAATTTTTTAAAGTACAAAGAAAAGTGGTACACAATAATTTGATTTGAATTATAACAACTTGTACACAAACACTTCTGTTAAGGGTGGAATTTAAAAAACTTATATTAAATTAGCTAATTTTTTTAAGGATAGCAATAACATTGATGGGATATTGGTGAGGCAAGTCATATTTAAATAAAATAATATAAGCACAAAGATATAGTTTTTTTTTTACATTTAATAGCACATAATTTACAGATATTTTAAAAGTCCCTTGAACAAAGCATTTTTAGTACAAATTAGAGAAAATTATTATTACAACATTGATAGTGACGACGAGCTCAAGTGTTATTTTCCCGTATTTTCGTATCGTAAACAAACATGGTTATCTACCATGAAAAACACCTGGAAAGAGGATATGAAACGTCATTGTGAGATGGCAACAAAAAAAAAAAGCACAGCCAACCAGTGTTTTAAGAATCTAACCGGTATTTAGAATATCTGATAAACATGTAGAACATAAGGGTTGACAGATATTCATTAAAATTCATATTTAATTTAATACAATAAATACAACCTTCTCATGACTGAACTATTCGATCTCAAGTGGTATCTAAATTATATGTTTAACTATTTAGAGAAGGTTAATCTTACAACATACTAGCTATAACTTAGCTACGATGAGAGTGAAGGTAAGTGACAGCTAGCAGAATGTTTTTCATTGTAGACATTGGCTGGAAGTATTGTTAGAATCATTTGATAACACTTTTTTAATTTCTCACTATATTACAGGTAGGGAAATTAATGTGATCGTAAAATAATCGAGATTTTGATGAATGTTGACGTTTAATGACCCCCCCGAATTCAAAAAAGTTGTTTTTGAATTTCCGTCTATCTGTCTGACCTTCAACTAGAGCCTAAACTATTTAACCGATTGAGCTAAGGCTTGGTATCTAGGGTTTTAATAGGGTTGCCCCAAGGTTTTTTTGGAAATAGATATCCAACCCTAAAATTAAGGGTCGTTTACTGAAGGGCAAAAAGAGAAAAATTATATTTTCTCAAAATTGGCTCTAACGATTTTGATTCAAATTCATGTCTAAACATTTATAAACATTCTAAACAAAATAGATAATCTCAAAGTTTCAGCAAAATGACTTTAAGGGTTCCGGTCTGACGCGTAAATTCTTATTTTTTATCACATCTCCATAACTCTTTGAGATATGAAATTACTAATCATTGCAAATGTGTAGGGCTATTTATAATACAAATCCTTTATTTGAAACATATTTCTATAAAACCAATAACTTTCCAGATATACGCAAATATATATATATATATATATAACTTTTCGAACACTAAAGGTAAAGTATTGCAACCTTTAAAAAATTTAACCCGAAATATTGATTAATGTCGACGTCCCATGACCCCTCATACACTAAAAAGGTTTTTTTTTTGCAATGCTGTCACTCTGTTTGTCTGTTTAACCTTATAATTAAGAGTAGATTAATAAAAAGCAGAAAGAGAAAGATCGATGTTCTCAAAATCGGCTCTAAAGATTTTGATTAAAATTTATATCTAGGCATTGATTAAGATTAGAAATAAAATGGATATTTTCATTTTCCACTGAAAATGACTTTTAGGGTACTTTACAGAAGCAGAAATATACGTTTCTTCGCAAATATTTGAGATACTAAATAAGTTTTTGCAAAATTGTAGTACCATTAAAAGTGTAAAAAAAACATTATTGAAATATATTTTTATAAAACTAAAAGTTTCTGATATATTCGCAAATATATTAATACAATTTTGTGAGCTTTAGTTGTACAGAGATAGTACTTAATTTTTAACGCAATAATTTTCCAATGTCATAGAGTAATTTAAATATAATTAAGTATCTCAAAAAGCTTATGTTATTTTTCCTTAAACCTCTTAGGAGAAATGTTTTACAACAATCTATATCCACTTTAGACTCCATAGTCATTATTTACAATTTTTATTGATCAAAATTTATAAATGAGGAATTTAATAGCAATACGATGACCTGAAGATGTGTAGCACCTAATAAAATGTCAAAAATTTTAACCGTAGATTTTAATACGAAGTGTTGACACTTGTGGATCCAATATTGATATTTTTTAATGGTCCAAACATGCAAATGAGGACATTAATTGCTTGAAAATAAAATTATAAAATTTAAAACTGGAACTCAAAAAATGTTTTACATAAGTATATTGCAATTTATGCTTGGGTTTGCTAGTGTATATTATTTAATTTCAGATATATTCCAAGTTTTGAGTAAATTTATCTATTTTTAACAATAGAGTGAGAAAGTCCGTGCGGAGTTCTGTGTCTTTTTTTTATAGATAATATAGTATTACTAAGCAAATAAGAGTAATTTCTGGAAAGGTTAATATTATGAACTTCCTGCCAATGCTTGAAACAAAGACCTTTCTACTAGGTGTCACTTACCTACTCTGCCACCATAGACGAGCAATAGTTACACTGCTATTGATTTAAAGATTTGTAGATAGATGTGAAGTTGCTGTATTGATTGTGAGTGGGGGATATTTAAATGTATGTGGAGTTTTAATATTGCTTGTGAGTGGAGGCTAAGTGGATGTATGTGGAGTTGTTATATTGCTTGTAAGTGGAGGCTAAGTGGATGTATGTGGAGTTGTTATATTGCTTGTAAGTGGAGGCTAAGTGGATGTATATGGAGTTGTTATATTACTTGTAAGTGGAGGCTAAGTGGATGTATGTGGAGTTGTTATATTACTTGTAAATGGAGGCTAAGTAGATGTATGTGGAGTTGTTATACTGATTGTAAGTGGAGGCTATGTAGATGCATGTGGAGTTGTTATATTATTTGTAAGTGGAGGCTAATTGAATGTATGTGGATTTGTTATACTGCTTGTAAGGGAGGCTATGTTGATGTATATGGAGTTGTTATATTACTTGTAAGTGAAGGCTATGTCGATGTATGTGGAGTTGTTATACTACTTGTAAGTGGAGGCTATGTCAATGTATGTGAAGTTGCTATATTAATGGTGAAAGGAGGCTATGTCGATGTATGTGAAGTTGCTATATTAATGGTGAATGGAGGCTATGTTGATGTATGTGAAGTTGCTATATTGATGGTGAATGGAGGCTATGTCGATGTATGTGAAGTTGCTATATTGATGGTGAATGGAGGCTATGTCGATGTATGTGAAGTTGCTATATTGAAGGTGAATGGAGGCTATGTCGATGTATGTGAAGTTGCTATATTGATGGTGAATGGAGGCTATGTCAATGTATGTGAAGTTGCTATATTGATGGTGAATGGAGGCTATGTCGATGTATGTGAAGTTGCTATATTTATGGTGAAAGGAGGCTATGTCGATGTATGTGAAGTTGCTATATTGATGGTGAATGGAGGCTATGTCGATGTATGTGAAGTTGCTATATATTTATGGTGAAAGGAGGCTATGTCGATGTATGTGAAGTTGCTATATTGATGGTGAAAGGAGGCTATGTCGATGTATGTGAAGTTGCTATATTGATGGTGAATGGAGGCTATGTCAATGTATGTGAAGTTGCTATATTGATGGTGAATGGAGGCTATGTTGATGTATGTGAAGTTGCTATATTTATGGTGAAAGGAGGCTATGTCGATGTATGTGAAGTTGCTATATTGATGGTGAATGGAGGCTATGTCGATGTATGTGAAGTTCCTATATTAATGGTGAAAGGAGGCTATGTCGATGTATGTGAAGTTGCTATATTGATGGTGAAAGGAGGCTATGTCGATGTATGTGAAGTTGCTATATTGATGGTGAAAGGAGGCTATGTCGATGTATGTGAAGTTGCTATATTGATGGTGAATGGAGGCTATGTCGATGTATGTGAAGTTGCTATATTGATGGTGAATGGAGGCTATGTCGATGTATGTGAAGTTGCTATATTGATGGTGAATGGAGGCTATGTCAATGTATGTGAAGTTGCTATATTAATGGTGAATGGAGGCTATGTCAATGTATGTGAAGTTGCTATATTAATGGTGAATGGAGGCTATGTCGATGTATGTGAAGTTGCTATATTAATGGTGAATGGAGGCTATGTCAATGTATGTGAAGTTGCTATATTAATGGTGAAAGGAGGCTATGTCGATGTATGTGAAGTTGCTATATTAATGGTGAATGGAGGCTATGTCAATGTATGTGAAGTTGCTATATTAATGGTGAATGGAGGCTATGTCGATGTATGTGAAGTTGCTATATTAATGGTGAAAGGAGGCTATGTCGATGTATGTGAAGTTGCTATATTAATGGTGAATGGAGGCTATGTCGATGTATGTGAAGTTGCTATATTAATGGTGAAAGGAGGCTATGTCGATGTATGTGAAGTTGCTATATTGATGGTGAATGGAGGCTATGTCGATGTATGTGAAGTTGCTATATTAATGTATTAATGGTGAAAGGAGGCTATGTCGATGTATGTGAAGTTGCTATATTGATGGTGAATGGAGGCTATGTCGATGTATGTGAAGTTGCTATATTGATGGTGAAAGGAGGCTATGTCGATGTATGTGAAGTTGCTATATTGATGGTGAAAGGAGGCTATGTCGATGTATGTGAAGTTGCTATATTGATGGTGAAAGGAGGCTATGTCGATGTATGTTAAGTGGTTATATTGTTGTTGAGTGGAGGCTATGTCGATGTATGTTAAGTGGTTATATTGTTGTTGAGTGGAGGCTATGTCGATGTATGTGAAGTTGCTATATTGATGGTGAATGGAGGCTATGTCGATGTATGTGAAGTTGCTATATTTATGGTGAATGGAGGCTATGTCGATGTATGTTAAGTGGTTATATTGTTGTTGAGTGGAGGCTATGTCGATGTATGTGAAGTTGCTATATTGATGGTGAATGGAGGCTATGTCGATGTATGTGAAGTTGCTATATTTATGGTGAATGGAGGCTATGTCGATGTATGTTAAGTGGTTATATTGTTGTTGAGTGGAGGCTATGTCGATGTATGTGAAGTTGCTATATTGATGGTGAATGGAGGCTATGTCGATGTATGTGAAGTTGCTATATTTATGGTGAATGGAGGCTATGTCGATGTATGTTAAGTGGTTATATTGTTGTTGAGTGGAGGCTATGTTTATAGATGTGGAGTGGCTCTAGTGCTGGTGAGTAGAGTTTAAATTGACGGTTGTGAAGGTGTTATAGTTCTAGTGAGTAGAGTTTAAGTTGACGGATGTGGAGTTGTTATAGTTCTAGTGAGTATAGTTTAAGTTGACGGATGTGAAGTTGTTATAGTTCTAGTGAGTAGAGTTTAAGTTGACGGATGTGGAGTTGTTATAGTTCTAGTGAGTAGAGTTTAAATTGACGGAACGGATGTGAAGTTGTTCTAGTACTGGTTAGTCGACGTTAAGTTGACGGATGTTGAATTGAACCCGACATCTCCTGAGTGCTCCATTAACTGGAACTGGATCAGGATCACTAGGTACGTGGTCACGGCACCAACAAACTGAAAATATTTAAAGTAGTTAGTTTCGAGTGCTTATTATAATTGAAGACTAGAACTAGCTAAATGTATTCTATTTGATCTAATAAACCTTCTAATTATAGCTCCAGTCATGGTTATAATTGTAGATGGGCCACTGGTGTGAATACCATCAGGCACAACAAGAGGAATACATTGGAGTAGTGACAGCGAGGAACACGAGGAGAATCGTATTTATTTATCTAGAACCACGTTTTACTACCCGTTTGGGTTATACGCTTAAGTACTAATTACGATAATGAATTAGGAATTGGGAAGGCTAAATTTAAAGAAAGTGATTCAGCATTTGCGTGGAGAGAATCGGGAAAACCATTTAGAAAAAAATCACACCCAGTTCACCCAATCGAGATTCGAGCCTCGATCTCCCCGTCCTCGGCAGTCTAGCTCAACATGACTAGCGCGTTAGCTAACTACGTCACCGAGGCGGGTGGCGAATAGTATACAAGTAAACAGACAAGCTTGAACAGGAAAAAGAGGATTCATATGTGAGCAAACCCGTGTTCACCTGATGAAGAGTGGACATGAGGGAACAGACCCGCAGTCAAATGGCAGAGAGGGAACATGAGGGAACTGACCCGCAGTCAAATGGCAGAGAGGGAACATGAGGGAACAGACCCGCAGTCATATGGCAGAGAGGGAACGTGAGGGAACATACCCGCAGTCAAATGGCAGAGAGGGAACATGAGGGAACAGACCCGCAGTCAAATGGCAGAGAGGGAACATGAGGGAACAGACTCGCAGTCAAATGGCAGAGAGGGAACATGAGGGAACAGACCCGCAGTCAAATGGCAGAGAGGGAACATGAGGGAACAGACCCGCAGTCAAATGGCAGAGAGGGAACATGAGGGAACAGACCCGCAGTCAATGGCAGAGAGGGAACATGAGGGAACAGACCCGCAGTCATATGGCAGAGAGGGAACATGAGGGAACAGACCCGCAGTCAAATGGCAGAGAGGGAACATGAGGGAACAGACCCGCAGTCAAATGGCAGAGAGGGAACATGAGGGAACAGACCCGCAGTCAATGGCAGAGAGGGAACATGAGGGAACAGACCCGCAGTCATATGGCAGAGAGGGAACATGAGGGAACAGACCCGCAGTCAAATGGCAGAGAGGGAACGTGAGGGAACAGACCCACAGTCATATGGCAGAGAGGGAACGTGAGGGAACAGACCCACAGTCTTATGGCAGAGAGGGAACAGACCCGCAGTTACATGGCAGAGAGGGAACAGACCCACAGTCACATGGCAGAGAGGGAACAGACCCGCAGTTACATGGCAGAGAGGGAACAGACCCACAGTCACATGGCAGAGAGGGAACAGACCCACAGTCATATGGCAGACAGGGAACATGAGGGAACAGACCCGCAGTTACATGGCAGAGAGGGAACAGACCCACAGTCATATGGCAGACAGGGAACATGAGGGAACAGACCCGCACGCTACATTAAAATGTTGCAAAATAATTTATACTGATCTACCTCCCAAAATCTATTCCTAGCTACGTTCCTGGCTCCTACTTAACTCTTCACCTTTCTCTCTACGGTAATTATAAATAAACACCTATTCGACAAATTCATTTGAAAAAGAAGACATTACTCGTTACTTTTGTTCATAATTTTTGAACAAAAAATGATCATGTTTTGTCTCAATGTCTATTTTTAGTGTTTGGTGAATTGATAATTGATAATGTACTTTACATTTAAAAGCCCTATCCTAAACATTATATAATTGCTACAAAGTGTGTTAGAAAGACAATAATAACTTCAATTTCATTTATTATAGCTCTGGCCAACAATCGTTAGACCTATGACAGGCCAGCACTGAAAAATACACAAGTACCCTACAAATACGTATAATAACAAAATAAAATAGGACGAAAAAATAGGACATAATTATTAATGATAGATGATAAAAATAATAAATAAATAAATTGAGAGTAATAAAAGGATAAGTATTTCAAAAGCATAACAATAAGCAAAATATTATTATTATTATTATTATTATTAGCACCGCGTCTTACTACCCGCTCGGTTATACGCACTTACGCTAATGTGCAATGGTAGGGTGATTGTGAGATGAAATGGAGGACCTACAGTTTAACGTAGAATCCGAACCACGGTGGAGGCCTGGCATTCCTCACATTCACAAGTTGTGATTAATACACATCTTGTCAGAGGTGAAGGAAGGGTTTGGCAATCAGATAAATCTGTGCCGGGACCGAGGATTGAACCCCGAACCCTCCGCACAGAAGTCTGACACCTTACCCCTAGACACCAGGTCACCTAGAATAAAATAAATCAGAATAATGTAAATACAAATATTCGGGGCAGAGCCTATTGTTAACCAATAATAATATATTTATTTATCCTACCAAATGCTTTTGTGTATTCTGTACAGAATTTTAAGAACTTTTATTAAGATTAGAATAGTTTGGTTTGATATAGGCCTAGTATTACCTAAATACGATATTAAATAGTTCGTACTCTCTTTTCAAGTGTCAACCATGGATAATGATAGTTTTCCAAAACTTTAGACTCCTATTAATTGATCTATATAATAAAATACTTAAATAAAAGGTTATTTATAAAGAGGGAATATTGTGTTTGGAACAAGATTTAAGTTAATCTGGTGAAATTATTAACTAAAACAAGGGCTTTTTGATCTTAGGACTTGTTTTTAAAGAAGCTAGTTTAAAACTTAAAGATTTTATTTCTAGTATTGCTCTTTGTCACTTTCAAAAGTCAAATTTGGTGCTTTATGCTAACTTTTTAGCAGCAACCACGTTTATTCAAATTTTATCAAATGTTTTCCATCTATGAAATGAAATATTATACGTAGAATCCAAGTAATCATACATCAATAATACACCGTATGTATTCCTAATTAATTTTATTTAGGTTAAGTTATATTGCTTAGGGAAAATATTTGGATCTAATTGGTCTGGATAAGACAAGACAAGAAATGACAAGACTTGATTTAGCAGAAATACTTGCAATTTCTGTACTGATGAGCTCTTACACGTTTTATCATGTTTACGTTTTTCTAAATAAAAAGCCAGTCATTTTTCTTGATCATATAGGTTCATATTAGATCTTATAAGTAGTAGGTACTTTTAACTAAACTAAAATATAGTCGATTTTTGTGACTGTCACATAACCTATTCAACTTATGAGTGGGTTTTTTTCTGTGGTAGCTTTGACCGGGAGAAATATATTATTTAGTTCGTTCGCCTGAGTGTGTCGACTTTTAGCCACCCTGGAGATACAGAACGTTTCCCAGGGTACACCATAGGAGGTTGTCTACACGTCGTACCCGCAAAGAGATGATGTGATGATAGTGATTGTGAGTGTGTGAAACCAGTAGTGATCTTAAACCTAACGTAAGTCTAATCAGCCAAACACTGACGACCGTTGGGTTAATAACCTTTTGAGAGAAAAATATTCAAGATACCAGCTGGGAATTGATCCCGGGACCCTTTAGTTTGTAGCCAGATGCACTAATGAGGCCGGTTAACCTCGCGAGTATTATATACTTACAGAATATACCAACGTGAAGTCGAGGGGAAAGAAGTCAAAGGCCGTGAACTTCATTTTCCTGTGAAGGAGTTGCAGCAGGAATAACTCAATCTAAAAGAGAAATTTATCGAACAATAGCAGTACTGTCACCTTTATATAATAACAGTATATACTATATTGAGTAGCGTGACGTGAAGTGTTTCCAGTGTTAGCAGAGTTAGTTGAAACCGTACCCGTGAATTCACTCAGTAGAACAATCATTGCTCGGGTAACATGGAAATACATTCGCATGTAAGGTGTGTCAAGCAGTATATAATATACAATATTGGTCAAATGGGGGACGAATGGATGAGAACATATTACTAATATAGTTTTAATAAGCTCTAATTACCCTAGCAGCACTTCATCCCACGTCACTGATTTTTATTTTTTTGCAGTGTGCCTCATTACCTGTTCGGGTTATACGCATTTGTACTAATTACGCTAGTGTTTTAAGGATGAGGAACTCTGAATTTAGAAGAAATGTTGCTATATCTACATGTATCTAGAAGTAGAAACTTTTTAGGACAAAACACCAGTATACTTGACTGGGATTCGAGCCCCGATCTTCCCACTGTCAGCAGTCTAGTCTATTGAGAAAGTGAAACCTTTTACTCATAAGGCCGCACTCTTCATGTACAGTAAATCTATCCAAAATGAGATTGCGGCCCAAATATATATTATATATTGATGTATAAATAGAATTATAGGAGCAGTTAGTTTTTTCCCCACAATGCTTTAAAGATATTGATTCATTTTATTTTAATTAATTAAAATGCATGCAATTTGAGAATGGTTAATTAAAACGATGAAAATACATAGTTGACACACCACGCGAAAAGGTCTCATCGAACACCTCGAAAGGCCACATGTGGCCTTAAGGGCCGGGGATCCCCATCCCTGCCTTAGACCACGTGGCCACCGAAGTGGATCATGTCACTGCGTCACGTCATGATAATATATAGTATTGTAATTTTAAGAAGAGTTTTAACCATACTTAAATTATTAATACTCATCCTGGTCATTCGAAATTTAAAGGGTAGGGATGAATAAGGTAGCACTCAGAGGTTATTATTGTACCCGCATTTGCGTGAAAGTGGGAAGATATCTAGGAACAATCAGTTCTGCACACCATGGCTAGGATGTGACCCTTGACCTCTCCACCACAGGTAAGCTAGACTAGAATATACTGACGCCTATGTCCACGTGACCACGTGTGTGGGTGATGCTATACATATTACTTGTTTTTTGTTTTTATACCACCGCGTCTTACTACCCGTTCGGGTTATACGCTTATGCACTAATTACACTAATGGGCTAGGGATTAGGAAGGTTTGATTGAGAGGAAGTGCACCAGCATTTTCGTAGAGGGAGAGTGGTAAACCATTTAGGGTAACCCACCCTCAGTTAGCCCGATCGGGATCGAACCCTGATCTTCCCGTCTTCGGCAGTCTAGTATAACACGATAGTAGCGCGTTAGACCACGTGGCCAACGAAGCGGGTCATATATTGCTTGTTAATACAGTAATTTTGTTGACAATCTTAGGTGAGCTATTACCACTCCTGACACAGGTGATTAAGGTTCTAACTCAACAATTTGTACTGAATATCACTATCTAAATTCAGGCTACACGCCATGTAATCCTCTTGTTCAACAATCGAACGTAACCCAAATTATGCTGCTACCTTTCATCAGTCAGTATCGCGTCTTCCCACTCATCCAAGGGAGCTGTAGTCGATTTTAGGCTCTTTATTTCACAATAATAGCTTAGATATAATAGGATTGGATGTTGTGTTTCTCAACATATTAAATAATTTGTAAGCCATGGAGTGATAATTTGGTTTATAAAGTGCACGTTAAATACCTCGAGACAAAAACACACCATTATAAAGCCATATATATATATATTATATTTCTGGATCACTCAGGTACTATACAAATTGTATCATCACATGATTTACAAAGTAACTTAACTTTTAAACAGACACAACATCCATTAACCCAGCCGTCAATTCGCAAGTGAAAGGGATATTTATTTTTCCCTAGCTATATATTATATTTCTGCTGTGCTGAGAATCGAACTAAGGATTGAGTCAAACGCACTACCACTGAGCTTATGTGTCAGGCCTGTAAGTCTAGTAGACGTTCGCTGTAAATTCGTGGAGCTATTAATACAGTAATTTCTATCAAAATAATTAAATTAACTGTATGTAAAATAAATATTTTACAAAATAGACAAACTCAAGCAAGATATAAAGGTTTGAGCTAGTTTACCAAGTTGTGAATATTTTTTTATCTCGCACAAATGATTGAGTTGGATAACGCACAATACTCGTACACTACGTTAGGAGGTTGAGGTTCAAGTCTCTACTGGGGTGATATTCACATAATTATAATTGTACCATTATCTCTTCACGAGTTTGTGAGTTAATTTTATCCTAAGATAAACCTATTCTTTTAACTAGAGCGTTTATAGCTCTTAAGTTTAACTAACATTAATATATAATAACCCGCCTCGGTGACATAGTTGGATAACGCGCTAGTTTCACCAGTTGAGCCAGATTGCCGAGGACGGGGGGAGTGAGGTTCGAATCTTGGTGGGGTGAACTGGGGGTGGTTTCACTTCTTCTAAATTCAACCTTCCCAATCTCTGGACCATTAGCGTAATTAGTACTTAGCATGTAAACCCGAACGGGTAGTAAGACGCGGTGCTAAATAAAAATATATAATAATATAAAATGTTACCTCTTCATCCAGCTCCGGGGACCGCGCGTGAAGTCTCACAGAAGATACAAGGCTTCCCGTTTTGTTAGCCTGAAAATTAAATACACACTGTAGATTATCACGTTAAGAAACATGATTATTAAAGGCTTAACATAAGGGTTCGGCAGCAGAAAGAATGATTAGAGTAGTTTTATAGTAGAGAAGGGACGGGAAAATAATTGAAAAATTACACATGGAAAATCATTCCTCAAACATCTGTTCGAGATTCTAACCTCGTCACTATAAATCTCTTATATTGAGGACATGAGTTAAGGGAAAGCGGTTTCCTAAGCTGTGAGGTGAATCAGTTTATTTTCAGGGTAAACCCCAGATAGTTTTATCTTTGAAGCAATCGTTCAGCTCTTCTGACCATGTGGAATTCTGGTTGACTGTAAAAATTGAATATTCCGCTATAAATGATGAAGCAAAAATGATTACTATGCTTTCATTTATATATTTGGGTTAAAGTAGGTTTTTTTAGCAATGACGACTATAAAATCTACACAAATTAACTAGAATTTATAAATGATCTTGCACCACGCTACACAAAAATAGAGCCTTATCTGAGCCAACTCTCTGATAGGAAACAAGAAAATAATGTAATACTCGTAGATTGTTTTAAATATCATATTCTAAGTTGTTTAATATTGTTCATAAATAGTACTAATCTCCTCCAATAAAAAACCAATTGTTTTATAAAACTAATTATTTTAGTCCGTACTATATATATAATTATTTTTACAAAAACTCTATACTTTCTTTAGTTTTAATTTTTATCATTTTACCTTTTTTTTGTTGTATTAAGTTAATGATGTTCAACAATTAGGATTAGTAATCAATCGAGGCTCGAGGGAAAAAAGGTTAAGAAATCATGCCCTGCTGCTTATGCTCTACAGCTTTTGTAAAATTAAAAATTAATATTATTTTGATTTATACTTGAGATAAAACTACCCCAAAAATACTCAGGAATGATAAGGGGTTGAGGTTTGAATCCCAGACGTGTGCGCTAAGGTATTTAATTTTCTTAAAATAATTTTCAGATATTTCTAATCAAACACCCTTCTTCATCCCTAAATAATTTGTGAAAATTTACGAATAACCCATTTGGTAGTAGGATGTGAAACACGGAAAAATAACCTTTGAGTTGCGGACTTTAGTTCCTTATCGTTATATGGAGCACGTTATTATTACAATATGTCAATCAAACCTTATTTTTTCAGTTATATGAGTTTAAGTTTTAACCATGTTATTTATATAGGATATTTCAGATAACTATTTTACAAACATATCTCAACCGATTTTATTTAAAATCATTTAAGTGCCATCAATAAGAGGGAAAATCTATCACTTTTCTGAATACTTCATCACTAGTGCAGGAAAGCACAGCTATCATGGCCATCCAAATAATGAGGTTGGTAACACGATAGAATAAAAAGGACATCCATTTCCTGCCACTTGTAGTAGGTTAAAATGTTTTTGAACACGATAAAAAGGTAGTGGTGACGTCACTGAACAATGTGGCTGACACTATCGGTATTTGCAAAGAGAAGTTGGCATTCCGCTTCTCGTAAACACCGCACAGGGTATCGTGAACCATCCGGTAGAATTTAATTTAACATAGAGCGTATTTGTCACTTTTCAATGTCATCCATGTTGAGGATTTCTATACTATAGGCTGAACAGAATTCATAGATCTAGTTAATATCTTTGTCATCTCGTTTGGAATATTCGTTTCTTCAACTTTCGAGTTAATCACTTGAAATAATCCACAACAGACTAGTCCCAAATTCAAGAATTGACTTTGTATCAGAAAACCAACAATTGTTGCCAAAATATCACATAGCAAAATGTTAACCCCACTATACCTAGATAATGTGTATACATACATAATAATGAAATTGGAAATAAAATGAACATATTTAACAGTTCTAAGACATGGGGGACTTTCATAAAAGATAACGGCAAATCCATCCTTCGTTGTTTCAGTTTGCCAGAAACGTAATGGAAATGATCAAAAAATTCAAGTGTCCTTCTTTGAGTAATGCAAGAACTAATCAACATAGACAATGGTATGGCTTATGAATATATTATTTAATCGATGGAACGTGATGAGCTCTTTCCTTACTCATTAAGTGGTTACCAATAAAAGCATGGTTAGCGTAGCCAAAGTACATAGCAAAAGAAACGTAAGTAATACTTAAGGAGATGGAATAAACTATTCCAGGCTTTGAATACTTGAAAGGTTTTGTGCCGTCACTTTTGTTGATTTGAAATGTAACTAGACCGAACAATTTTGAAACGTACCAAAATACGCTTGAGGTGGAATCCAAAGCAAACTCTTCTTCAGAGTTATTGTACCGTACATGGCTAGGTTTGTTTTCAGAAGTCCCTGCAATATTTCCTTGATGGTTCCAAGGTGTGGCTCTTCCGTCAGCTTTGTTCGCTATGTCAGGTTGAATTAGTCAACTATTCCAAGCGTATGACAATCAAATAGCCGGAGCTATTATTTATGCTTTTTTTTTGTGAAGAATTCTCCATATAGATATCATATTCTGAAAATTAAAAAAAGACACCTGGTCCAGGGTTCGATTCCCGTGTCCAGGTGTCGTTTTTCAATTTTCAAAATATGATGACGCAATATATTATTATGTTAGTGAATTTTCCATTCAGTACATTAGGGAAACTACTGATAGACCTAAGTACGCTATATTGGCTTATTTTTCGAAAGACTTAAATTAATTAAAATAATTAACTTTCATTTATATTAAGAATGGGTTGAATATTTTAAAAAAATTGAGTGTTTAACCACGAAAAATAATTGTCTGAATTGTATCAGTGTTTTCACTTGATGGTTACATTTCATCAATAACAATGTAGCTGAATAGGGTGGGGGTTTTTTTTCAAGTTTTTACTAGCATTTTAGAGTATACATTCTATATTATTTTTCATCAAATTTCCTTTGATAAATTTACATTAGCACAACCTATTTGAAGAGTAGTAAGTAGCCTTTTATTGATGTATTTAATATGGGAATGGTAGGCCTGACGCTTCAAAACCACTTTAGTAAATTATTAATAAACACAACATTTTCTTTTGACTAAATTGAAACAAGATTTTTTTTATCACCGCATCTTACTACCTGTTAAGGTTGTACGCATATAATTATAATTGCTCTAATGGGGTAGGAATGAGGAAGGAAGCATTTTAGAGATAATCTACCTGCATTTTCATGGAAGGAGCGTGGGAAACTATTTAACAAAAACCATCCTCAGTAGACACAACTGGGACTCGAATCCAGATCCCTTGGTCATCGGCAGGCCAGTCTAACATGAGTGTAAAGCCTTAGATTATTCAACCACTGAATTTGGTATTCCTTTATTTAAGAATATATCTAAGATTCTAAGCATTTACTTTGAACACAAAATTGCAAAATTTGGCGCGAATTGCTTAAAAATGGGTCTAATCTAAAATTTTGATAAAATTTACAATTCAAGACAGGTTTAGACTCAATTTTGACGTAAAGCACATTATTTTTAATAATAACAAGTCACTCATAAATAATGCGGGATTTATGGAGGTCTGTTATCTATATCATCCTTCTGGTAGACGGCCTCCTTAAATATGACCACCTGAAATAAAAATGCGCGTATATTGTAGCAGACTGGTCCAGTAGACAATGTCTAGCGGGATACAGATTTTTTCATCAATTACCTAACATGGTCTTATTTCTATAATATACTATAACTAGCATTATACAATAATAAAAGAACCGGTGTCATGCGGACAAAGGCAACAGTCTGATCTTGTCTAGTACGAATTTTGACCGGGTGTATGCATATCTATGTATAGGTGGTTTTTCAAAAATGTTTCCCCAATCTCCTTCTACAAAAATAAGGGTAAATTATTTAATCCATGTCCCAATACTGTTGATATGCAAATAGCTAGGTAGGGTACACATACTCGAATTAGGAGGTGTGGGGATGGAAACATACTGTAAAAATTTTGATTAGTCAATTGAGATGTATTTTTACTAAATATAACCTATTAATTTATGGAAAAAGGTGTCAGAATAATGTTTTCGGGATTTGTATGGTGATGGGGAGGTAAAGAAATGAATTAAATCCTGATGGGATGTTTTGAGACGTTTATTACTACATGTTTTTCCAAATTCCCTCTATGCAAGAGAGGGTACAATTCTTCTAAAACCCCATCTCAATCTTCCATTATTAATTTGTGTGAATAGCAGATAGCTCTTATAGGTAGTAGGAATGGAATAATGGAGGGAGAAATCTAATCTAAGAAATATATTTGTCATTTAATAGTACTTTTGAAACACATTATACATTCAATGTGCTATTTAAAACGAAAACGTGATTTATTTTCACATGTAAATTTTGGCCACGGTATTTCAAAAGAATTTATTTATCGTATTCTATTTGTGAAACATAGTTTCAACTACACGCTTAACTAATTTAAATAAAAATTATAGATAGTAAATAAAAACAAAATCTCTTTCTGAACTACCTCCGCACTTGTACAGGAAATAACCGATATAAACGTCATTCAAGCCACTAGATGGTAATATACCAGAATAAATAGGATAAGGAGAGATATTGCATTCACAAAATCAACATTTTATTAGGGGAAACGTTGAAACACATTAAATAAAAAGGTTACGTCACTCAACAATGCGGTCAACACGATTGGTATTTGTAGCGTAAAGTTTACATTCACCTTCTGGTAAACATCACATAAGGTATCGTGAGTCATCCAGTTGGGTTGAATTTTGCTCTGCAGGTCACTTTGCACTGTCATCCTAACCGAAGATTTCACAGCTGTAGGGTTAATTGAGCTCAGAGCTATGGTTAATATCTTTTTTAGACCATTTAGTATAACTTTTTAGTCACATTTCAAGTTAATAACATGTGAAAACCAGCCACAGAAAATTTTTTAGCCCAAAATTTGGTATTAGAGTGGAAATCCAGTATTTGAGGCAAAAATATCGCATAGCCAATGTGCTAACTTTGGTAGTCGTGATAGATAAGTAATGTTACCATGAAAAATAATATGACCAAGTTCAACAGCTCTAAGATGGGGTAGAGTTTCAGGAAAAAGAATGGCAAATCCGTCCCTCGTTGATACAATTTACCAGAAAAGTTGTAAAGATGAACAAAAAATGGTGAGCAAGGAGGGGAGAATAGGAAGACAGCTCGGTGAATGATAACATGGTGAGATGGGTGAGGAAAGAGGGATAACTTGGCAAGTGAGACCGCGGTGAGCTAGGGGAGGGAAATAGAAGGATAACTTGGCGAGAGAGACCGCGGTGAGTTAGGGGAGGGAGATAGAGTGATAACTTGGCGAGAGAGACCGCGGTGAGTTAGGGGAGGGAAATAGAGGGATAACTTGGCGAGAGAGAATGTGGTGAGTTAGGGGAGGGAAATAGAGGGGTAACTTGGCGAGAGAGACCGCGGTGAGTTAGGGGAGGGAAATAGAGGGATAACTTGGCGAGTGAGACCGCGGTGAGCTAGGGGAGGGAAATAGAAGGATAACTTGGCGAGTGAGACCGCGGTGAGTTAGGGGAGGGAAATAGAGGGATAACTTGGTGAGTGAGACCGCGGTGAGCTAGGGGGAAGATAATAGAGAGATAGCTGTAGAGAAAGTAGTAGCTTGTAGTGTGCCGTCAGTTTCAAGGAGCGGCCACAAAGAGGATGGCACATGGGCCAGTGACCTCTAGCCCTTAGGGGATGAACAGTGGGGTGAAGAGCGATAAGTATGGCTTTGGGAGTGCAAGAGTGTGACAGATGTCGATTTATTTAATGGGGAGGACCCCACCGGTAAAGCGATTATATAAAACCGATTAAATATAACCAGCTATTTTCTCATAAATCTTTTTCTAATAAAACATTGGAAATGAAACTAACGTACAATGCAATGGAAAAATAAGTAATCGTCAAGGAAATAGAAATATAAACTATTAATATTAACATATTTAACAGATCTTAGATATGGGGGACTTTCAGGAAAGAGAATCAAAAATGCATTCCTCGTTTATTTAATTTATCTCCAACGTGATAAAAGTGACCAAAAATTTTAAGGACACATTTTTAATTAGTGAAAATTAATCGATACAAATATTGGCATTAGTGTATTATTAACTCGATTATAAGTTCATGGTAATTTAAAAGTAAGAAATACTTAAAAATCTGGAATAAACAATTCCAAGTCTTGAATACTTGAAATGTGGTGCCAATCTAGTACCGTCTTCAGAATTAATCTACATGGCTAGGATGTTTTCAGTTGTCAAACAATATTTCCTTATCTTCAAGTTGTGTATCACCCATGAGCTCTTATAACTGTGTAAGGTCATTAACTATTGATTATTGATAAATTATGTCAAGTAGCCTAGTAAACCATGAACATGAATTTGCCATTTCATACATTAACGAAATTAAATTTTCTTGACGTGGTTACTGGATATAGACCTATTTTTCAAAAAACATCATTACCACAATTTAATTTAAATAATGAACTTTTGTTTATGTTCAAGATGGAGTTGATATAAATAATTAAAATTATTGAGTGATAAATCGTGAATTTTTTAAAAAAGTATTTTATGGATACATTTCTTCAATAAAATCTTTGATCCATTATTTTTAAGTTTTTTGATTTTATTAGCATCTTAGAACGATCTTTCCTTATTTTTCTTATTCATACTTTCGTTGATAGATATTCATTATTCACTTAGACTCAAATATGCTTAATGAATGAATACATATATGTGAAAATCAAATCGATTTGTACTTTCTTCAACTAAGAGCACCACCTACTTGAAGGTAAAAACTATCGAATTGCGGTGCTTCTAACGGAAATGATATCTCCGAAGCCTTGAACCCCTTAAAACCAAACTTAATTAATCAAATAAATTGAAAAATGACACTTGGACACGGGAATCAAACCCAAGATCTCTGGTTTAGCACGCCATTGCTCTACCACTGAGCTATCCAGGGATCGTCCCGTACTTAGGGCTTCACTCATATTATAAGGTAGAATATGTGATGGACGTGGGAATATCATCAGCTATTCAGAGCTATAATTGATTTCACAGCCATTGGCGACTTGTTGTGTCTTTATACTGCCAACTATACAAATAGGCCTACATTGTACGTTCCAATTTAATCAATATTGAAGAAAGCAATGCTATACAATTATTAATTATAATGAAAGGTGAAGCTTGGGGAAATGAATTGATTATAATTATAGACATGAGCCATATCTTGATTATAAACAATACATTGAAGAATGACACCTCCAATTGAACCCTTGATCTTTGTCTTAGCACGCCAATATATATATATATATGTTTGTAAATATAAAACTCCACCAAACTGCGCATCTAGCTTGTTTGAACCAAAAGTAAAACAAAATGTATATACATTTACATCCGGAAAGCTATGCTAATACTATTAAATTGTGCTAAAGTTTCAGCGTACAGCCCCTGGAGATCAAAGCTGTTCAAGCATGCGTGTACAACAGTTGCATAGGAGCTAGGTGCGTGACACTTTACACCTCAACATCTTGGAGCACGGCAGCAGACAGAACATACCACAATTAATAGTAAACAACACACCAGTCCATCTAAAAATGGGAATACGTTCTGAGGGTCATCATTAACTGTCCTACATCACATAAAATGCTTGCCTTATTACATGTGCAGTGCCACGCACCTAACTCCTATGCAACTTGTTGTACACGCATGCTTGACAGCTTTGCTATCTCGGCGCTTTACGCCTAATCTTTTAACACAATTTAATGGTATTAGTATATGTTTCCGGATGTAGGTGTACTGGGTTTTTTACTAATTTTGGATCAAGCAAGCTATTTGTGTAGTTTGGACTGGTAGTTTCCGAACAGCCTCTATGTATTCAATTTATTGAGTTTAAATATATATAGGCCCTTACATACAAACTCAATTAGCTTAACGTTGTCTTTTTACCCTAAAAAAGCATGAATTTATTTGAGGAAGAATACCTCTAAGTCTCTTACTATTTATTTTAATAACAAAACTGTACCTTCAGCAAGAAATTCGTAAAAAAAAAAATCTAATTTCACCTTTTAATGAAACTTAAAATATAAGATCTCTAATTCTACAGGGATAGGTTGATACTTTTAACCTCCATTTCTACGTAACCCCTATTTTTTAAATAACAATCAATTAAGAAACACTGGCAGTCTTAGCTGCACGTATAGTGTATCAGACTGATTCCCAGAAGTCCGAGGTTCAATCTCACCCACGTTCTGTGTGTGTGTTTTTTTAACCATTACTTGACCTTGTACTATTTATAATGGCCATGCATTATAACTGGCAATAGTGTGTACGAATATAAATTGTAACCATACACAGGACATGGCATTCGTAATGTGAGACGAACCGTCCGGGTTTCCCGATACAGACCGTGTGAACCGAGGACATATTTTATAAATAGCTTTTTGTTTCCTCCATGGAAACGTGACTACATTACATTAAATTATTAATTTATCTTCCATAACACGTTCGGATATCATGATGACGTGAAAAGAGCAAACAAAATTTTAAAAGGTTCAAGATCAGTGCTTAGTTAACTTAGAAGTGCAATTAATAAATAATATGAATACTCAACAATATCTCTAACAAAGTCATAAAATTTGATGATCACTTGATGGTGGTTGTTTAAAAATATATGAACACAGGCACGGGTTTTGGTGTTAAAAGGATCTTCATACCAAAAGTCATGTGATTATATTGTGGCATCCTATTAAAGTTTGGCAGAAGGTATCTTATTATTGTTATAGTGAGTTCAGTAAATCTGTTCAAATGCCAGTCAAAATTAATTATCTAGCTATAGCTAATTTCTCTCTTTCTAAGTTTTATTATTATCAAATAAACCAAATAAAAAGTGTTAGACCTATTGAAAACGAAGTTAAAAAAGTGTATCGATACATTACATATGAAAAATCAGGTTTCAGTGGAGATACTTTAAAGCTAATAATGACCCACAGCGTCATTTGATGCTAATGATTCTAAATTATCAATGTAATTGAATTGTGCGTTTTTAAATAATATTATTATCAATTTTAGGAAGTCTCTCTCTTTTAATTTCCTTTTTAAAATTATGGTTTGCGAAATGTCATAAGTACTATTATTTTACTTATAATTATTTATTTTCAAAGTGTTTTATATAAATTGAAAAAAACAAATAGTATTTGGGGAACTCTTTTTAGTGTTTAAGTTTATTTTTTATTGTTGTAGGTATCTAATCATGTGAATCACAGAAATGACAAACTCATTATTTTATTGAAATGATATATCATTAGTTTTAGAAAAAAGAATAGTTTCAATGCTTAGAGAAGAAGAATTGAAAGTATTTAAGAAAAGTGTACAAGTAATTAGTTGTGAAAATATATATATTAATAAAATATATTAATTATTTTCCCGTCCTAAGAGTAGGTTATTCTAAGACACGATGTCTTGCAACAGTAGTAGTTGTGTAGCGTGCGAATGCACAGTACGTAATTTAAGCAAGAGGAGCAAGTAGCAATTATTATTATTCTTGGAACTTAGAGGGAAATAATTTCAAGGCTTATTATTATAAAACTGGCTCTTAATATTTACTAGTGGTGAAGAAGGAAGGGAGAAAGCGGTACTGTCACTGACAAGGGGTGTTAGACCACGTCCATCAAACAATTGCTATTCTTCAATTTCCTTACGGATAACGTTTTGATGAACCTAACAAAATATTTTTCATTGAAATCATTGATTGAAAGTCACATTTTATAGCTCTTGTATGAATAGTTTTTAATTGCTTAGTAAAACTATATTGATAATCAAAAGATTTATCAAAAGATTTTAATAATGATTCCTCTAGGGTTACCGTATAATTGTTTTTTTTAGACAAATTGAAAGAACAAAAAATATTAACAAAACTATTATGTTTTTGGTATTGCAGTTGTATTATTAAAATTATGTATTATTATTATTATTAGCACCGCGTCTTACTACCCGTTCGGGTTGTACGCACTCACCCTAATGTGTTATGGTAGGGTGATTGTGAGATGAAATGGAGGACCTACAGTTTAACGTGGAATCCGAACCACGGTGGAGGCCTGGCATTCCACACATTCACAAGTTGTGATTAATACACATCTTGTCAGAGGTGAAGGAAGGATTTGGCAATCAGATAAATCTGTGCCGGGACCGAGAATTGAACCCCGGTCACTCAGTACAGAAGTTTGACACCTTACCGCTAGACCGCCCGGTCACCTTTTGGAGTTGTTACAACAAGAGATATAACAATGTATGCCCGCCTTGGTGGGTAATTGCAAAACGCGCTAGTCGTTTGAGCTCACCCGCCGAGACGGAGATCAGTTCGAATCTCGTCGTGACTGGGTGGTTTCTAATGTTTTCCACTCTGCTCCACGCAATGCGGTCACTTCCTCTAATTCAACTCCCAATTCCAATCCATTAGCGTAATAGTACTTAGGTAAACGAATGGGTATAGACGCGTCTAAAAAAAAAAAAAAAAAAAAACAATGTAGATTATAAACTAACGTATTATATACATTATCTTTTTCACCTGGTACTAAATAACAAACAGATATTGTTTAACCTAGCGAAAAAATCTCAATGGCGTCAGCCGGATAACTATACCAACCAAGCGGCTGCCGTCACCACAACGAGCCCTCCGGCAATTAATCTTACTTTCTAGACCGGAGCATGATCGAACCCGGAACCTCGGGATCTATAGCCAGAAACTCAG
The DNA here is from genome assembly GCA_033556935.1 of Timema podura. NCBI lineage: Eukaryota > Metazoa > Arthropoda > Insecta > Phasmatodea > Timematidae > Timema > Timema podura. The sequence goes on along the minus strand of JAVRXN010000008.1, from coordinate 73,786,998 downwards.
ACTACTATGCCACAGAGAAAATGACACACAAAATATTAGTTTAAAAATGAAAAGTTTATATTTCGTTAATTCAAGTGCACGAATACGGTTTGTAATGACGTCATGAGCTACCTTCATCTCGTAGGATTACCACTTTTATTTACGAAGTGAAGGTAGCCTTTTAGAGTCTCTCGTTTACACATAATATTTAAAGAAACTATAGAAGCTGCTATCACAAAAAATGGAGCACAAAAATGACTATTTTCATATTTAATAGCTCAATAATATAAACACACTTGAAATAAATAAATCAAATCAAATTTTGGTTGTGAAAATGCTGACTACATAAAATAACAACAGTTTAAACGGTATGGGCTTCAGATGATATAATTTGTTTTATGGATACATGAAAGTATATCTGGTATCTTTTTTTTAGTTGTCAAAAAGGCCATTCTCAAGGAAATTAGAGTATAGGTTAAAGGCTAGGTAGAACCATGTCAAGGAATTTAAGGAACGTTTGCGTCTCCTAGTTTAATTTCTTGTTCATTTTCCACTTTTGTACAGTACTTATTATAAACCACTCATGCTTATTTCACACGGCTCATACTGTGGCTACATTCATCCTTAAACTACTATTAACATTAACCTAACCTGCATCGGTGGCCACATAGTCTGATGCGTAACTTTAGCAATAGACAGAACTGTTGATGATGGAGATATTGGGGGTTGAACCCCAGTTGAGCGTTTTTTTTTCCTAAATTATTTTCCCCTCCACGCAAATGCTTCTACATTTTCTCAAAAATGATATCTTCCTCATACTTATTAAACTATCGTAATTAAAGTATGTACATAACCCGACGGATACTAAAATGCGGAGAAATAAACAGTAGTAAATTTTGAAAAAGCAGCACTCTAGCCAATACGAAAATATAAGTCAATTCCAACGAAATATATTATTATTATTTTACCGTAACAATGTTAATCAACGAAATATTTAATTAGATTTTTTGACCCTTTCCCGTAAAATGATGCTGGAAACATATTCTTTGGATCCACAATATTACTAAAGTAGATTGTATGTCCATGCATAATGCATAATGCATAGAACTTATATTTTTAACAAATAATAAAATTATCAATAATATATATTTTGTTACAGCTAAAAACCATTCATTTAATCGATGTATGAACATTTATATATACGGACGGCAGCTTATAATAGTATATATAATACATTTTTTAAAAGAAACCAAACTTAAGGGAATGTTATTTATTTTGGGTATGCGGGCTGAGTATCAAAATATTATTTATAAAATTAGGTATTTTTTGGGGAATGGGGGAACATGGGAAGAATGTAAGAGTTTGCACATGTGAATGTTTCTTACAAGGAGGTTTACGTACTACACAGGAGTTGGTCTCGTCTTGTGTAGTTTTAACAGTGAAGTGGGAGGTCAAGACTAGAATATCTACAGGATATATTGAGGCGTTATTTCTCAAAATGTGTTCCCGCTATTTTATCATGCAAGTGCTTTTACAATTCCCCTAAAACTTAATCTTACTCATGTAACATTGAGTTACATTTGAACTCGCCCCCATGCTAAACTTCATATTCAACTCGCCGAAGAATCATACCACCCGCTCCAAATTATATTCAATAATATTCAATAAAATTCTAAACCCTACAATAGTACTCTTCACTATTGTAGTTTCTGTAAATTGAGACAATGTTATAGACAAATTCAAATCAATAAAATCAATTCAATAGAACTATGGAATACAATGGAATCTGTACTCACCAAATCTATCGTGTGTAGACAACGACGAGCTACACCGGTAGTAACAGAGACTCCTACACCGAAGTCAACCCCGACTAAATCAAATAGACACTAAAGACACGCCAAGCCATACTATCCACGATCAACAGAATTCTACCCACCTGTACTCTGGTGGATGTTCCACAACTACAAAATGACGTCCGATTGAAGAATCGCTGCTCAAAATGAATAATGGGACAATAATATCAACAATCCACGTCATGTTCTATTCCTTCTAGAAGGAAGGCCACCGACAGAATTGTTCTTTCCCCCCACCTTGTTACCGTGCTGTGAAAAACCCCTATTTAAAGTCCTGTAATCGCATCATTAATTCGACTATTCAACCAACACTGGACGGAGGAACATAGTCCTAGAACTAGGACTATGCCAGGAGCATCCGTGATGATCTACAAACTTTAACTATGGCAACGTATACTTTGAACTTTATAATTTAAAAACTTTAACTTTTGTATAAGCCATGTTTATTTTCTTCGCCAAATAGTAAAATATATAATGTCTGTCGCCACTTGGGCGCTCGAGACTGCTGTTTAGTTTGATCTTTACTTTATAATAACTTTTATAAATTTTTGTGTTGAAGAAGCTTATTAATATTTCATTCTGAAATAATGTTGTAAATAAAATGTTTTGATTTCTTTCGTTATAATGAACACTTATAAAATTTAACTTCGAAACGTAAATTGTTTAATTGATAAAATTAATTAGTGATTAATTTTATATTTGATCGTTGTTTAGATGTTTTCACTAGACTTTGTTTATAGTAATTTGTTAACTTTAAATTCACGAATAGATGGAAGTTTCTACTGAAACTACTAAACTAAACTGTTAGTTTAGGTCTTTTAGGCCCGCAGGAGTTTGACTAAAGTCTGTTAGCCAAACTCTCGCGTATTTTAAAAATGTCTAATAAATATTCTTTATATATTTATTATTTAATTTGTTTGAAGTCTGCCTTAACTGATGCAGTGCAGACGAGTCTGAAACAATATATTAAGGCCCATAAGGCTCTTTTATAAATCTTATAAATTAATTAACTGGTTTATTATTTGTTTACTTGTATACTTTTCAACACTGTGGGCTGTTTGTCTCATAAAGACTAGCCCATCTGATTGTTTGATATGTCTAACAGTAGAGAAGTTCTCGCTAAGGAACTACACTAATAACTGTTTATTTCTAATATGATTTTCCACTGAACTCAGTAAAATTATTGAGACCATGTAATTAATTGAATTCTTCTTTGCTAATTGTTTATTGCTTTGAATAAACCATTTACGGTATTACTATTTAAATCTTGCATTTCAAGCCCTTTGTACATTCTATGTAGATTGCACCCTCCCTCTACCTTTAAGTTATCGATGGTCGTAAGAAGAAAGGTTGGAGAGAGGGGTGTAACACTCACACTTGCAAAATTGGTGTAAATTAATATTCAGATAATTTGGATAAGATCTTAGAGACAAAGTAGGGGAGAGGTATTGGGGAGTTGAATTTAATAAACATGTTTGGCCTTTTTTCAGTAACTTCCCAACACATGCTAGATGCCATTTAAACGAACCAGGTTTTTTTTTACTTAAAACGAATGCAAACTTGAACCACGTTATTTCTCCAAGAATTTACGTAAAACTATTTTTGAAACAAAACCCAATACATTTTTGAAAACTGATTCAAAGTATAGTGATAAATAGTAAAAAAAAAGAAGGTATTTTCTAAATTACCTCCTCACTGGTGCGGGAAAGGCCAGCTATCAAGATGACCCAAATCAAGAGGCTGATAAAATGTTGGGATGTGTAAGATAACACAGGCGTTGCGTCCACATCCTTCTCATTGTAGTAGGTTAAAACCATTTGGAACAGACGAAATAAGCATAAAGTGACGTTACTGAACAATGCAGCCGACACGATCAGTATTTGCAACGAGAAATTTGCATTTATCTTCTCGCAAACATCGCACAAAGTATCGTGGGCCACCCGGTAGAGTTGTATCCTGCTCTTCAGCTCTTTGTCACTTTCCAATGTCATACGAGTCGAATATTTCATGATTGTGGGGTGAACTGAGTTCAGATCTCTGGCTGACCCCCTTTTCACACTATTTGGGATGGTCGGTTCATCAAACTTGGCGTTAATAGCTTTAAAATACCGACAACAGATATGTGCCGAATTCAAGAATTGGAATTGCATTAGATACACAACATTTGAAGAAAAAGTACCACCTATCCAACGTATTAACATCGGCAGACCTGTATAATTTACAAATATAAGTAATGATGCCACTAAACAATGGATAAACAAGTTCACAATCTCATAGATATGGTAGAATTTCAGGAAAGAGAATGGCATACTAGCACTTTGTTGATCCAATTTACCAGCAACGTCGTGAAGATGATCAAAAATTTCAAGGGTCCTTCTTTTATTATTGCAAGACATAATCATTATAAATACTGCTATGATGATAATATAAAATCGATAAAATGTAAATATCGCTTCTTCAATAAGATTTTTATCACTGTGAGAATTTTCATCCAAGTTATTGAAAATAGCAATAGAAAAATATATAATAGTTAAGCTGATGGAATAAACTGTTCCAAGGCTTGAATTCTTGAAAGGTATTTTGTCATAGCTTTTGTTGATTTGGAACGGAAACAAACCAAATAATTTTGAGATGTAGTAAAAAATTGTTGTAGTAGAATCCAAATCTGTCCCGTCTTCAGCTTTGTCGTACATGGTTATAATTGTTTTCAGAAGTCCTACAATATTTCCTTGCTCTCCTAGGTGTGTGTATTCAGTGAGCTCTTTTCACTGTGTCCGGCATTGATTATTGGTAGAGTATGCCAAGGGTCGTAGAACATTATGATAACGAGTTTACCTTTCCTTGCATTAGTGAAATTACTCCCAGGCATATATGTATGTATATATATATATACGAAAATTAATTTTTTTGACAGAATTTAATTATTGAAATTCAATTAAAATAATATACTTGGGTGTTTATAGAGAATGTAATAAATAGATGAATATAGTGTACGGGAAAACTTTTATCATTTTAAAATACTATTGATTTCTTTTAAGAATACATATTTAATTAAATATAATTTGACTTAAGGATTAGACATAATTTTGAGCAATAGCTGATTAAATTAATTAAAATTAAATAACTAAGCTGATATTATCATTTTATCCCCTACTTTCTTTATTATTCAACGTTAAGCACCCGCTTGTAATGATTATTTATTCAACATTAAACGAGCACATATTAATTAGTAAGTAGCTTAAGAACATAAATTGACCGTATGTATAGTTTAAAAACCATTAGATACTAATATTCTTAATTAAGCACTTAAAAGTACAGTGGCTTAAGGGTGTATGGCCCAAAATTAAAATATAGTAAATATATATATATTATTAGGTATTTTTAAATCAAACTTGGATCAGTGTATTAAATATAGATTAAATATATATTTTAAGCACTGTGTTTACTCAAATTTTAAATTTTGGAATCTGATGCGACAATTTTTAGAGAAACCAAATGATGCAAAAATTTCATATGTGGAATGTTAGAAGTACTTGAAGAGGTTTATTAATTGAAATAAATATTATTTCAATGAACCTTCAATTAATTGCATAAAAAACTGCCAAATAAATGAAATATTCAATTAATTATTTTGTATACTTAAATGTTTGTAATAAATGGGGGAAGTAAATCAATTAGTGCTGACTTCTTTTAACTTTATAATGGTACTTCATTCACATTAATATTCAATCTTAAACTCATGAAAATTAATACAAGCTGAGGTGTTTCATATTTTGCGACCGGATTTTGAAAATATATCTGTTGCAGCCCCGCAATAGCCGAAACAGAACGGCCTGGTTAGAGTAGAGCAGTCAGCTCATCCCTTCTCACTCCAAGTCACTAGCTGTCTGTCCTTGAAAACATAAATATGTCGCCAGTGGTTTTGGCATGTTTGTAAAGCTTATTGACTTGATCCATCACCATCTCTCTTTAGGGATTGTCACCTGGTTCCCCACCGTTTTCAAATCAGTGTAGCAAGTGCTACTATCAATGGAAGGATTTTTTTCAGTGTGGCTGAGTGTAATTGCATTTAATGTCTTTAGGGATGTGTGAAGTGTATTAATTGTGGAAAGTTTTTTTTTAAATGGCCCCACAAAAGTTTAAAGATGGCAGAAGATATGTAAAAGGCAAAGGAATCAGCATTCCAAGGCAAATGAAACGCTTTTACGAAGAAATTCGGAGAGCCCAAACCGCTAATAAGTAGGTGAAATGACTTCAAAAATATATTATGTTAATGAAGTTAAATACTTAACTTTTTTTGAATTTTTTTTTTGAATTCGGAAACAAATTGGTAACCTCTAGTTTAACACGTCAATATCTTACCGCTGAGCTATCTAAAGCTAATCCTGTGTTAGGATCATTTATCGCTCATATTTTAAGGGTTAGTTGGTAATAGATATGTAAAATCGTCGGCCATTTAATAACAATCAGAAACACACTCCATCGTTGATCCAGGGTAGCTTTATGCTGACGTTTGGACAATTTTTATTAATTTTAAATGGTTTCTTGGATATAATTTGTGGTAAATAATTATGATCTATAATGTAATATTATAGCTATTAACGAGCCATGTCCTGTCACACGTCTTTCACCAAATCTGCTTTAAAGTATAACTAATAAGTACGTCTTAGCATTGTACAAATAATGAGAAGGTAGCTCAATGATGAAGCTTTGGTGCGCCAAGCACAAGAGTCTGGGTTCGATTAACATGTAAAATACAATAATAATTTTTCTACTATATTGAGAAAAAATAAAGTACGGCCTTGTGAACGGATTTATCTTTTTCAAAATATTAATCTTTTGAACTATTATAAAATTATTTAGACCTTTATAATTAAAGTTCCATCAATGCAGAATCATTTCATCTCTTAATGGCTCTATTCTCCATAATATATTTTATGCTCCCAGATTTAAAATTTAAAGCTAATATCATATTTAACTTAGAATTAACAAAATATATTTTAAATAAATGAATAGTCTTAATAGTCTACTTATTATTTACTATTTATTCATTTATTTAGTGACAATGGCAAAGTGGATTATAGTTAATCTTGTACTACGTTCACAAACACTGAAGACTTGACTTTCAAACCAATGGAATCTGATTAAGCGGATGATTACTATATTTTTAGTGGTAAATGTGTTTTAAGTTCCTTTAAAATTACGTTTAGGTGTGTACAAATCGACACTATTAATGAATTCAGTACAAAATTATATGGCAATGTCATAACCTTGATTTTATATGTTTGATCCAAACTAGAGGGTTAAAAAATACTAAGCAGGTAGGGTGTTTAAAAAATTACGTTTACAGTTTAACTCCTCTTTCATAAATAGGTACTTAATTTAAGGTGTGAAAATAATGAACCTAATATCACCTTGTGTATGAAAGTAATGATACAAATAGCAACTTAGGGTGTGAAAGTAATTACAACAATAGTAGTTTTTCGTGTGAAAGTAATTATAACGATAGCTACATTATTTACATATAAAATAACTTATCAATAGCTAGGACATATTTGGGGTCATATTTGTTTTTAAAAAAATAGCATTTTAAGTTTTTTTATAATTATTAAAAATGAACTAGAAACATTAAACCACTTTAATTGTAATGTGTATTTATACCAAAAAGTCATAATTTCTTTAAATAATATAACTAGCTTTAGTATTTTGAAAAGGTTTGTGTCATATTTGTAAAATTCTTGAAAAAGTAACTGCTTATGTTTTTATCGTTAGTAAACATATTTATAAATAGCTTCCAAATAAGCATGCTGTTTGAAATTTAAGTTAGTCACTTTTTTATTTCCAAATATTTTAAACGCGCGGTTCGGCGGTGCTGTTTGCCCGTGATTATGAACGCTGAAGCAGATTTGATTTGATACTACATATTTTCATGTGCATGACAGCGACGTGCGATATTAAATTATTTCATTGTGGTAATAAACTAACTTACTAGCTCATATGTGAGGAGTGAGCAGTAGCATCTATAGTATATTTTTTTTAGTGTAGGTAGAAATATTATTCACCACCTATACACTTGGCCGGGACTCGACCCCTGATCTCCCACCATCGGCTATCTAGTCTAATGCGAGACTGACGACTTTGATCATTCCACCAAAGAAGTGGAATTTTCTAAAGTACTAGTTCGTCGTTGTAGCGATGGTTGCGTATTATCATGCTTAAATGTATTTAAACCTTTTAACTGGGGAATGTTCTATGTAATGAAACCACACTCGACATTTTATTGAAAGGTTTACTCGTCAAAGAACAACAATTTTCGATAGTATATTTAGAGGTTTTGGTTGCAAAACATTTATTTTTCCCTTTCATGCCAAGATTAAATATTTAAAACGACGCTTTTCCCAGTTCTATATCAAACTATTTGTTCCACCATACCAATTAAATAAGAATTTTGTTATTATATTTAGCCAAAGAAATTTTTTTTCTTACCTCTATACAATCATAAACAAATCAGAGCTTCCGTGGAGATGTGAAGAAAAAAAAGAATCATTTTACATAAGAGCCATGGTACACTCTCATACTTTCTCTCTCTCCTCTCTTACACACATTTTCTTCTCTCACCCTCTCACTCACACTTTCTCCCTCTATCTTACACTCTCTCCCGTTACACATACTTTATCATACAATCTCTCTCAAATTATCTTAGCACACTCTCTTTTGAACTCTATCTCTCAAACATACACTCTCTCTCATACCCACTATACACCACACATCCCTCATACATACATCCCTCTCTCAAACTCACATTCTCTCCCAAACTCTCTCCCTGTCTTAAACTTACTCTTTTTATGTTTCAAACTCTCTCACTCAATCTTTCTCTCCCCCTCAAACTATCTCTCTCAATCTCTCAACAACTTTCACTCAAACTTTCTCTCACAAAATAACTTTGATAATCCCCTCAAAACTAAGTGATAATATGGAAACATAACTGAAATTACTCTATTTGTTTTGTGTTACTATTAGATAAAGTGAACATCAAAACCTATTATTTGGAGAAAAAAAATGAATGCCAAAATGCATATATAGATAATTAAATTGTTATTTTAAACATATTTAAAGAATGTTTTTTTTCTGTTTATGTCTTATAATACATACTGTAACATTTGTAATATGTTACATCATACTACCCCCCATATTAAGCTTCACGCAAAGGTTTTCCTTACGAGTTATACTACCCACTCCGTATGAAACCTCAATATTAATAAATTTCCTGCAATAGTAAGTTTCTCTGTTGTAGTCCAATGTAGATTCGGTCTATATCAAGAACAATATTAAACAAAATTAAACAAGAATAAACTCCCCGCAATCATAAACCGTTCATGTACTTACCCTTTGTATCTTCTGGCTAGAACAACCTTCAAGACTGGAGTATACACGTCGCGTCTTAGATTGAATAGTGGGACGAACAAGCCTTGGTGAGCCAGCAACTGATGTTCCGAGCGGACGGGTCAAAGTTATTCTGATGGAACTGACCAAAGACTCATTCAACAACTAATCTGCGACTATCCTACCGTCCGGTGGTCAAAACGGTATCAACCACCAAGACATCACGTGATGTGTGAACGTCACAGGTGTACTAGTCAAACAGATTTCTATCAACACTGGCGTACGTGATCGAGACAGGCCCGCCAATCCTAGCTTGATCGATGGACTACGTGCTGCTCTGCATCCATCGAAAATGGCCGATGGGACGTCACCGATCAATATGGACACCCCCTCCCCTTTCAACCCTAAGCGACTAGAAACACTATATAAACCCGGCGATTCTGAAGACCAATCGACTATAAATTTTCAACGCCTTCAGGAGAAGTCATGTCTTAAACATTTATATTCGACGCCGTCTGGAGAAGTCCTGTCCTGGACTTGGACATTTACAGGATGATTACGTATTTTGTTTATATTAATTCATCGATATTATTTGAATAGACTTGAACTATGGCGTGTTCAATTTTGAATTAAAGTAAAGTAATTTTTGGAATAGACTGGAATAGGCAAAGTAAATTATTAACTAAAAGTTTTTAGTTTATAGAATTAAATTTTGTTATGAGACACTTAATTCTTTTGGGTGCCACTTAGGTCCTAGTGTCTGTAAAGTCACTTAAAATACTAGATTGCCACATTTATAAACTTATTTTTGCTAGAAGTATTTAATTTAAATTGGCTGAATTTTGCAGACTAAGTAAATGTAAAATCCCTTTTTTATAATATTTTCTTATTTGATTGTTATTTTAATTATATATTAAAGTAACGTAAAATGTTGCTGATTGATTGATTTAGAGTTTTAGACTTTAATATTTTCCCAATTATTTAATTTAAATTACTTGTGGCCTAACTAGACTTTTTTGTATGTCATATTTTATATTATTAACAAGTAGGGATCTTGTTAACACCTTTAGTTGTGTCGAAATTTAATAGTCCTGCGGGAGTTTGACTTAAGGTTGGTAAGCCAAACTCTCGTGTTCATTGAAATATCTGTGTGATATTAAATTTAACTTTGTTATTAACTCTGTCTGTATTCAATGTAGTGAAGCAGACACTTTTGTAACAATTTCAAAGATGCACATTAGGCTCTTTTTATGTAGTTGTATAAATATCTGACCAGATATTTATAAAGTAATGATTTGTTCTAATTGTCAACGCTTAAGGTTGTTGTGAAACTGACATAGTGTAGTTTGGTCGAGTTGTCTCTTCTAGACTGACCTAGTTGACTTAAAGATATGTTTCATATTTGGAAACATTCACATGATCGAACTGCGCTTTATTATTGAAATGACTTTCAACATACCCCCGATGGATTTTCGAGGCCATATAAATTATTGTTTCATTGTTGTCATCTTGAATAATACATTTATATGGTTATTTAATTGTTACTAATATCTTACTTCTTTATAACTTATTTAGATTACAACCCACTTTCCTTTTAGTCTAGTTTGGCCATCGCTAAGAGGTAGTAGAGTGGGTGGTAAACATATTTAAACATCATTGTATCGTTTATATTTTATAGCTCATGCGCGAAACAAAAGATAAAAACTTTTTTCATTAAATTGACAACTTAACCTTTTATTTTGTGAACTATGCTCAATATATTACTGATTTAAATGTGAACTAACGATAGCAAATTCCAATCATAAATAAGTTTCCCTAGTTTAAGCAACTCAATCTAGATGTGTTATGACCAGGAACCAAAGATAAATCTTGTATTTGCAGATTGAAAGATTTGATGTGTTCTATGTGTGAAGTATTATTTTTTAGCAAAAGGGATATATTTTATTCAGAGATTTACAGCCATGCGGTAAATAATGGTTTCCATGGTGACTAATCAATGAATAAAAAAACTGAAAATTCTCTGTATAAATCGGGTTTTCGTGGAAAACTACTATCTTTCCCGACATCCTGGACTCCAAATCATTAAAATAAGTTGTCATTTGTCAAAATCCGTTCAGCGATGTATGCAAATATAATTTCTTTCTTTGCGTGTTACTTACTTAGCACATTATTGTATATAAAATAAGTTTAGTAATAAATTGTCTACACACAAAGACGCATTAAAACCGAATGCATTCTCACTTTTATGTCATATTAGAGAGGATGTCATGCTTCAAGAAACGTCACCCTCACCCATGTAGCCTTCAGAAAATGATGAAGAAAAAGCTTTCTATTGCCAAGATAGAGAGTGGAGTGGGGTTGAGCTCGATGAAAGAGATTTTCCTGCACTCGTTGTGGACCCGATTGAAATTCGTATATCTGTATTGTTTAGTATTAAAACAAAATAGAAACTCACATTACCTCATGAAAATAGCTTTGAGGGTAATTTACACTTAAGGAAACTTCCAATTTTTATCGTATATTCGCACCTCCTTGAGATTCAAAATAACTTCTTATTTCTAAAATGAAGGCATAATAAATATAAAAATCTGTATTGAAATATATTTTTATAAAACCAATAGTTTCCAAATTATAGGTATATATATATATATATAAATACACTTATATAATAATATCTACATATAAGTATATAAATAAATATATACATTACGGAGGTCTTTGAATTAGGAAATTGCTGTAATGCTCTGTAGGTGTGATTTCCTCTTTTCTCTAACAGTGTTTATTATTTCGTTTATGCTCTTTGTTAGAATGTGCAACAATGTCTATTATCTCGTTTCAAATATCTTATGAGTTGTCACTAAATATATCTTTTTTATTTACAGTAGCGATAAAGTCTATGCTGTGTACCCTCTCCACCTTTTTTTTTTCTAAACAAATAAGCCCTTTTGTTAAAAAATATCTATAAATTTACTGGGGATATAACTTAGAAAAAAAATCATGCTAGAAAATTATGAAGCTTAGCTCCATCGGTAGTGCGTCCACCTACGGAGCTAAGGGTCCCGGGCTCGATCCCTGGTATGGCCGAGAAATGTATCATTGTTGGAATGTGGGGTTACCCTTTCACAGTGATGAATTGACGGCAGGGGGCTGGATTTTGTGTCTGCCCTAGATTTAAGATTAGAGTAGAAAGTACAAAGGCGTATAGTCTGAACAGAATGCGGTGCTAAAAAAAAGTTAAAAAAAAGAATAGCATGACAACCTATAATGACATCACGTTACATAATTTGCGAGCCCCTACTGTATAAGCTGGTTCAGGTTAAAGACATGTCCATATGGACACTAACAATATGTGCATTTGTGCACAGAATGTCTACATCAATATTCCACTTCCCCCTTTACCTCTCCATAATCATAATCTCTTTTTATGTCCTTTCTCATCAAATGTTTTTTCTAATGTATTTTCTCCTCTTTGTTTAGACGTAACGAATTAGTTTTATAACAACTATCAAAACATAGTTTGTAGGTCCCAAATTCAATTCCCGCGTCAAGATGTCATTTTTTAATTTAAATAATAATATGTAGATGAGGCTATAACCGTAACTAACAAATACTCATATTCGACATCACGTAGATATAATGCTTTAAATACTTAACATCCACCCCCTCCCCCCTTTTACCTCCTCTCTATTAGTTCGGCATATCTTTTACCCTCCCCTACAGAGTTAAAGGGATAGGTACAATTTAACAAACATAGAATGAACAGGGCCATAAAATTTTATTTTTAGACTTTATAAACATAACATATACAATAAGATAATTGGTTATTATAAGATCTTGGTTCACTGACCAACATGACTTATATAATAAGAAAAATTAGTAATTATAAGATCTTGGTTCACTGGCCACAAAAAACATTTGAATAGGCTGGCGAGTGTTCAGTTAATCCCAAGTCACAAGACTCATGGACGGTCTGGTGAGCAAGCCAGTTATGCCGCCCAGGGTCGTTACGCCCACAACAGTCGCCCCAAGGGACGGCTGCCGCTAATAGAGGATACAAACGGCTTGATGAAGCTATAACATAGGAAATACCCTTCAGCGTATGTAGCCGACAGTTGATTCCCACTTGGGAGTTAAGACCCACTGAAAACTTACCACTATCTGCCACCTTTCCCCGAAAGGGGACAGTATTCACAATACCCGGGGTGCTCTAAGCAAAACCCCAAGCGACCACATAACTCGGTACAACACTTATCTAGCTCATATCCGGGTTCTGGTAAAATAGTCCCTAAACATAATGCATACTGTGGTGCAGATATAGCCTTACAGGCAGCCAATACAATTTAGTTTCAAAATTACCATACATACATTAATACTAGGAGACTAAGTTAGAGACAATAGCATATGGACAACAATTGTCCCGATGAGGAACACCCTGTCTCGTGGCCTAAACAACCACTCATAAGTTATGTATGTAATGACCCCAAGCGGGCCAGCAGATCTAGTGAGAGGAGTGGAGGCAACGCCAGGTTGTATAACCCACCGGCGCAACACGACACTTTAGACACCATATGAGTCTATGCACATGTAATAAACAAACGTCAAACGAACGGCTACAGCAAGAGAGCGTGTCCACACGTGGTACTCACTGTACGCGACACGTGCATCAACGACCACGTGGAACCTTCCAAGGAAGATCCCCCAAGGGACTAGTCACGGACCATACCTTACATAGACGAGGTAAATAATACCCACGAAGTGGCATCAAAGTGTATAGGGGGGCCGAGAACGCGGCTAAGTCCTCAGGTTCTGGTGTTGGCTGGACTTCACACGGACCCAGCCTGGAGCGCCCACAAGCGGTGAGCCACAAGGTGAGCCATTAGCGATGAACCAGGCCTGGAGCGTCCCTGGTAACGGCGCTTCAGATGACCCGCCAGTTACTAAGAATCAGCCTCAGATTTCCCGAGACGATAAAATGGGCCCGCGCACAGCGAGACCTGGTGAGCCAGGTGGGATGAGCCAGCCTAGCGCTGGGCAGGAACCAGCACCCACAGGAAACGAACTGGTACCCAAATACCAGACGCGAAGAAGTCGCCGAGCTAGCGGGAAATACTGGAGTATTCACCCGACTCGGACAGAGGTTGAAAATATGTAGATAGCTTGAATGTGGCGGGGCTAGCTGGATAACAGCCGAGCTCCCAGTCCTTGAAGAGCCATAGTGAACATGTAGGTTGTCCACTAAACTAGCGAGACTGCATTAGTCTTGTGATCCTTCACTAGACATAGTGATATACATAGAGAGACTCTATCACAAGTTCCCCCTAGTTCCCAGGCGTAGTGTCCAACTAGATTTTCCGCTGATCCGTCCCTTGGGACCTCCAAAACGAGAGTACATTACAAGGCCAGAAAAAAGGTCAGCAGAGAGGAGCGTTAAATAAAAAGACAAAGGGCGCATGCGCAGCCATATGAATGGAGGGGAGAAAGTACAAGAGACGAGAAAAGGGGGGGTTCAGAGCGCCTGCACAGAAGGGGAAGTAGTCGCGCAGGCGTAAACGAGAGGCATGAAAAGATAAGTGAAGACAATCAGGAGTAAAAAGAAACAAGAAAAAGAATGTGTGTGACAACAAAGAGAATGTCACAGTGACATTGTGCGAGCTAATGTCACATTAGCACGGCACAATCTGTATAAAGAAAACACTTAGTTTAATAAATATTATTATTAATTTCACTATTGTGTTAATGATGAGCAATATCTAAAACAGAGGATATGTACCCACATTTCTGTGGAGGGACAGAGGGAAACCATTTAGAAAGATGCTTTCTTTGTTTACCCATTCGGGATTTGAACTCTGACCATCATTCATCGTAAAAATAAAATAAATGAGCTTTGTGATTAAATCAAGTTAAGGTTAACTTTAAAAATGAGCCGATGGCTTAGTTTGGTCCCCGGGTGACTTGGCGGTCTAGGGGTAAGGTTTCAGACTTCTGTACTGAGGGTCCGAGGTTCAATGAAGTAGAGAGAAGATAGTTGAGCTGGTTTGTATGCGCAGTATCTGTTTATTGTAATCAGTCACCCAGTGAGGATGGAGTAGAGAGAAGATAACTGCGCTGGTTTGTATGCGCGGTATCACTTTGTTGCCATCACCCACCCAGAGAGGATGGATTAGAAAGAAGATAGTTGCGCTGGTTTGTATGCGCAGTATCACTTTGTCGTCATCAGTCATCCAGCGAGGATGGAGTAGAGAGAAGATAGTTGCGCTGGTTTGTATGCGCGGTATCACTTTGTTGTCATCAGTCATCCAGCGAGGATGGAGTAGAGAGAAGATAGTTGCGCTGGTTTGTATGCGCGGTATCACTTTGTTGTCATCAGTCATCCAGCGAGGATGGAGTAGAGAGAAGATAGTTGCGCTGGTTTGTATGCGCGGTATCACTTTGTTGTCATCAGTCATCCAGCGAGGATAGAGTAGAGAGAAGATAACTGCGCTGGTTTGTATGCGCGGTATCACTTTGTTGCCATCACCCACCCAGTGAGGATGGATTAGAAAGAAGATAGTTGCACTGGTTTATATGCGCGGTATCAGTTTGTTGTCATCAGTCACCCAATGAGGATGGAGTAGAGAGAAGATAGTTGCGCTGGTTTGTATGCGCGGTATCACTTTGTTGTCATCAGTCACCCAGCGAGGATAGAGTAGAGAGAAGATAGTTGCGCTGGTTTGTATGCGTGGTATCACTTTGTTGTCATCAGTCATCCAGCGAGGATAGAGTAGAGAGAAGATAGTTGCGCTGATTTGTATGCGCGGTATCACTTTGTTGTCATCAGTCACCCAACGAGGATAGAGTAGAGAGAAGATAGTTGCGCTGGTTTGTATGCGCAGTATCAGTTTGTTGTCATCAATCACCCAGTGAGGGTGGCGTGGAGAGAAGATAGTTGCGCTGGTTTGTATGCGCAGTATCAGTTTGTTGTCATCAATCACCCAGTGAGGATGGAGTAGAGAGAAGATAGTTGCGCTGGTTTGTATGTGCGGTATCACTTTGTTGTCATTAGCCACCCAGTGAGGATGGATTTGAAAGAAGATAGTTGCACTGGTTTGTATGCGCGGTATCAGTTTGTTGTCATCAGTCACCCAATGAGGATGGAGTAGAGAGAAGATAGTTGCGCTGGTTTGTATGTGCAGTATCACTTTGTTGTCATTAGCCACCCAGTGAGGATGGAGTAGAGAGAAGATAGTTGCACTGATTTGTATGCGCAGTATCAGTTTGTTGTCATCAATCACCCAGTGAGGATGGCGTGGAGAGAAGATAGTTGCGCTGGTCTGTATGCGCAGTATCAGTTTGTTGTCAATAGCCACCCAGTGAGGATGGCGTGGAGAGAAGATAGTTGCACTGGTTTGTATGCGCAGTATCAGTTTGTTGTCATCAGTCACCCAGTGAGGATAGGGTGGAAAGCTGTAAGCTTGC
The DNA here is from genome assembly GCA_033556935.1 of Timema podura. Lineage (NCBI taxonomy): Eukaryota > Metazoa > Arthropoda > Insecta > Phasmatodea > Timematidae > Timema > Timema podura. Next base: position 73,770,328 of record JAVRXN010000008.1, on the reverse strand, counting down.
CGTTCTTTGCCTCACACCTTTCTACAGTCCAAACCACCAAGTACCAAACCCTGGCCTAAACAATAATTCTTTCTGTGTACACTGTGAGGAGTTAAGGCTGACGTATAACGTTGACCCCCGCTCCCTTGTTTGCCTTGAACTACTAGCTCTGAATGTCAGAAGCGACTTTCAGAGGAAGTAGTTGGCTTGTTTCTGCCTAAAGTACCAATCTGTAGTCACAGATCATAACCTTTATTTTTAAAAGTGTAGATTGGTTGTGGAGGGAAAAATGGAGTTGGAAAGTGAATGTTTGTGTGATGGGAGCGACAGAGTTGTGTGGAGTTGCTAATTCAAACCATCGTGCACTGTGATGGAAACACAAGCACAGTTAGGCCTCAAGTGATTTGGTGTAGTGAGTAAGTAAGATCTAGATGAGCTGAAAGAAATTACATAGATTAATATTATACACTGAGCGAACATGACTTTGATGAAAGTGAAGTTGTGACGATGAATGATTTTAGCTTATGGGGTATGGGAATTTGGACCCAAGGATTGGTCAAAGTTTAGATCAGGAGTGGTTTGTAGGAAGGGGTTAATTTGGAGGCGTTTATTTGCTATGCTCATTCGAGCCGGGGTTTCTTATATTTCCTTGCCATTCGGGGGTCATACTGGCCGAGTTTTCTGATTATGGCGTTGTCTTCTACCTCACGGGCACGTTTGTAAAATTTACCACTTCGCTGCCGAATTATTTCTTGCAGTGTCGCACTACCTGTGGTAGCGTGTATGTGCGCATTGTTAGTACGAGTGTTCACACCCAGGATACACCTGAGCACCTTATTTTGTACTACTTGTAGTGTACCTATCACTGTATCGGAAGCATACCCCCACGCATGGCTTCCATATAACAGAATAGGCTGAACTAAGCTTTTGTAAAGCAGCAGCTTGGTGTTCTTGTCCAGCTCCGGGCTCTTGAATAGGCCGTAATTTGCAATGAAGGCCCTCATTGCCTTTTGCCTTGAGTATGTTGCATGGTCCTTCCATGTGAGTCTGTAGTCTACCATCACCCCAAGGTATTTCATTGCCTTTTTGTATGGGATAGCGTCCTCTAATACTATCATCTGGGCCGGGGTTTGGGGTCTCCTCCTCGTAATTATTATGGCTGTTGATTTCTCTGCGTTTACCTTAATTCTCCATTTTCCTAGCCAATGGCTAAATTCGTCGAGGTACCGCTGTAGTCGGAGATGCTCGTACTTCACGTTTCTGTTGGTGATGTAGAAAAGAGTATCATTCGCAAATAGGCGTGTCTTGATCATCAGGTCCGTGGGGATGTCGGCAACATACACCGTGTAGAGGAACGGTGATAGTGCAGACCCCTGCGGCACCCCTGCCCTGATCCTATGAAGAGGCGACCTCTTGCCTTCCATCTTGACTTGAAAGCTTCGTCCTGTTAGGAAGCTCTTGATTGAATGAACATAAGCCTTTGGAAATTTGGCCTGAATCAGTTTGTAGATAAGGCCTGCGTGCCAGACCTTATCAAAAGCCTTCTATACATCCATAAGTACCGATAGCGTGATTTCCCCTTGGTTGAAGCTCTCTGTCGTGTCCTCCACTAGGCTCAGGATTGGATGTACCGTTGAATGACGGTTCCTAAATCCGAATTGGATGTCGGGTATAATTTGCTGTTCTCTGGCAAAGTCTATCAGTCGCTGCAAAATTATTTTCTCGAATATTTTTCCTACGCAGCTTAGCAGACTGATGGGCGTCTGTTCTGCGGGAATTTGCAGTCTTTACCTGGTTTGGGCAATGAGACGACGTCGGCAACCTTCCACGCCTCCGGGAAGTAATTTGCCAGTAGTGCCGCTGTAAACATGCTTGTTATGAACTGGATCACACATTCCGGAGCGTGTCTCAACATCTCGTTCGAGACCCTGTCGTGACTTGCCGCTTTCCGTGGCTTCAGCTTTTTCACCTGGTGGGCGACTTCATTTCTGGTGACGGGGGGTGGTAGATCTGTAACAGGATCTGCCAGGTATACCCCCACCGCTCTATTTATTGACCTAGTATACTCCTCATCTTGGGGCTCTGCGTTTGCCTTGAACTGATCTTCAAGAGATTCAGCAATGGCCTCTGCCTTGTCTTCGCTTCGGAATTTCAGCCCATTCCTTCCGTGGATGATCGTGGTGCCTGACTTTCCTTGCGAACCTTTGAGTTGTCTTGTTACCTTCCATAAGTTGGCATCCCCAGCCAGAGTGTTTGCTACATATTCGTTCCAGTTGGTGATTTTCAGAGCTTTGGCCTTTCTACGAACGAGTGCTCTTAGCCTACTGTATTGTTCATGATGCCTCGGGTCTCGGTGCCGCTGCCAATTCCTGCGTGCTTCCCTCTTCAGGGCTATCAAGTAGCTCAGCTCCGGATCGTCCCTCTTCAACAAAGCCGGCGGCGTCTCGTAGATAGTTGACACTCGGTATGCCTCGATTAATGTGGCTGTCAGAAGAGTGATGGCACTGTCCACTTCTTCCGGGGAGTTCACCTCCATGTTCAGCGGTATTGCGTCCACCAATACCCGATGATACTCTTCCCAGTCATTCCTGGGGATCTTCCTCCTAAGGTAGGACAATCTTGGGTTTATCTTCAGGTTCATCTTTCCAAATACCGGAAGGTGGTCGGAGTCGAGCTCGTTTAAGGTTTCGAGTTATTCTGGAAGCGTTTCAAGATCCGTCAGGACAACATCCAGGACATCAGGAAGATTCCTGTAATTAGATGGATAGAACGTCGGCTCGTTTATCGCCATGACTATGTAATTTTTGGTTGCTGCCTGGCCAGCCAAAGTCCGCCCTGCCTGGTTGGACACGCGACTGTTCCAATTCGTATGCTTACAGTTGAGATCTCCCGCTACGAGGAAATCCTTTTTTGAGGTAAGCCTGTCCAGATCATCGATGGTTAGTGGGACTGCAGGGCTTCTGTAGGCAGCGGTGAACACTATCTCTTTTCGTCCTGTAGGAATGGCTATTGAATTGGATTCTATAAAGTCCATAGCTGGAAGAGTCGTTTTATAGTGTATAAGATTACTGCGCACCATCACGGCCGTACCCCCTCCCCGGCCAGCTGCCCTATCGTTTCGATACATCTCATATCCGTAGAACCGTATCTTTTCCGTTCCGATAGGTGGGTCTCACAGATCATTGCAATGTCGACTCCATACGTCTCCAGTAGCTTTCTTAACTCGTGCTCTTGTTGGACTAAGCCATTAGCGTTCCAGAACAGGATGTTCACTGAATCTTGTACTCCTCTTTCCTGTTCAATTGCCATCGCAGTAGAATTCGGTGATAGCTTCAAGTAAAGTTAGGGCCTTTGTGGTTTTGTCAGGGGAGTTTTTTAACCTGTTCGTGTATTTTTTGAGATGAGCAAGTAGGCCAGAAAGATTGATGTCTTTGAGTAGTAGGAAGAGGTCTCTCAGGTCGGAAGTCTCATCTGTCTTGGGATACTCGCTCTGTTTTTGTGAAAGGTTGACGACGGCCGCCGCGTATGTCATCCGCTTTGCCCGGGAGCTTGTGAACTCGTTGGTATGGTGTTTAGCTTCTTCCGTTCGGTGTCCTGTCTCGGTGGGGCAATTTGCTCCGTTTGTTTATTTGCGCTTGGTGTGGATTTGTCTAGTGTTTATTTCTTTTTTCAATTTCTCTGAGCAGCACGGGTCAGTTTCTGTAATTAGCTGCATGTTCTCCCTTGCAGTTAACGCATCTTGCTGGGGTGGTTCTGTCTTTCTTTGTGCAAGCTGTAGTCAGGTGTTCCCCGAGGCACTTGACGCACCGAGGTGTTTGAGAGCAATAGTTTTTGGAGTGCCCAAAACGTTGGCAACGATGGCACTGAAGTACCGCGCTCGCCGACTTCTGGTACTCCTCCACCTTTACAATTGTGTGATTAATTGCTCTGACTTTATAAATATCTGCTACCGACTGGTTTTTCTCGAGTGTGCATACAAATATTGGGAGTGGCCTTGGTGATTCTGATTGTGGGGATGCTTTTGTGTAGAGTTGTCTCACGCTTATGGGGTTGAAACCCAGTTCGATTAGTTCTAGGTTTATAGCCTCGCATGGCATCGTGGAGTGTAGGCCCTTTATAACAACTTTAAAAGGTCTATCTTTCTGTAACATGTAAGTAAAATGTTAGAGGGAGGTTTCTTTTAGAAGTTTTAAGAGTTTTGAATAGTCTCTTATGGAGTTAGTTATGATTTTAATACCCTGAGCTATACAGTATACTTTGTAATCGTCTTCTAAATTTTGTTTTAAGAGCTTTATTATATTGTTGTATTCCGCCGAGTTTGTAATCACTATCGGTGGAGTTTTTACCTTTTTTGGTGTAGATTTCTCTTGTTGGATATCTTCTGTTGCCTCCATAGCGGATTGCTGTTGGTATATACTGTCTTTACAACTAGCAAGTGTGGTGAACTTATTTGTTACCTTGATGGATTTTGATACCGGAGTATCCACTCCCGGTTTGACAATGTGCTTCCTTTTTAGCGATGAGGTAGGTTCAAAGGTTAAGTCAGAACTGAGCTGGTTACCTTTTTTGTTGAGTGAGTGTGCAGGTTTTTGTACCTCCCTGGTACTTTTTCCTCTGGGTGGCCGTTCCATGTCGTCATCCAGGGACTCCTCGGATATCATGTCGTCGTCATCCTCCTCCTCGGTGACGTCAATGTCGGAATCAGAAGACATTTTACGCTTTTTGAAATTAACTGTTTCACTTCACTTTACACACGTTTCTGGGCTCAGACTGTTGACCGAGCGTACACTGGCCTTTCGCGTCGGCACTTATAATCGTTCGCAGAGCCGGCAATTGATAAAAAAAAGAATTTGGCCCTAGAAAGGGCAGAAAGATTTTTCGTTAAATCAATAGTTTTAAATTCAACGGTTTTGAATGAGAACGGTGTAAACACAACACTCAACTTCGGCCAAAAAGGCTTCCGAAGAACTTATATCGTCGAATATAACACCATTTACACACAACCTCGTGGATTCGTTCCTTGAAGTTTAAATAACGCAGCGATGAAGGCTGCGCGATAATGTCCAGATCGTATAACGTTGACAATTGGTACGGTTCAATTATATACGCCTTAACCCAGGACCAGTCGAGGTCCCCCATGTCACCTCATTGGTCGAGGTTGGCGCTCACCCATCAAATTGTGTAGTTTTTAGTTTAGATCGTCGTGTTTTTTCATTTTTTAAACTTTATGTTCACTCAAATCATTGAAATACTTTATTTACTAAACCATGAACTTTTTTTTGTGTACAAATACAATTACAAAAACATCTACTACCACTACAACAAGGAAAGTTACTATTTTATTGTAAATCTAACAAAAGATTTTAGAATGATAATAGTTATAACAATAACTTTACATATTTTCTTTTAAAATATTACATATTATTGCGTTAGATGTCATTACTCAAGTACAAAATGATTATTTTTATCATAATTTCTTATTCTGACCTTTTCAAACAAATTAGATATAATAACAAATAATATTTTATAATCTAAAATTAAATGTTTTCTGATAAAGTTCATTTGATGGTTTTTCTTCATTCATTCATTCTTCACTCACTTTGCATCTTCATCTTTAACTTGACCTTGACCAGAGCACTGACAGCAGATTGTAACCGTGTGTTCCCTGCAGATAGGAACAATGCAAGTTGCGCATCTAGCTATGGTCTTGCGTTTTTTTTCTTTGGACTGAAATTAAATTTTACTCAGTCTAGATTATGAAAAGGTTCTGGTGCTTGATGTAGCTCTGGTAGATGAAGATACCTAACTTATCCGGATCTTCATATTGTTCTGAATCCTGCTGTGCTAAGTCTTGAAACCATGTAGTTTCTAGTTAATTTGGGCCTCAGACAAGGTCCTTAAACGTTGAAGGTCATTCATAATATTATACAGAATAAATACTGAATTGAAAACAATAAAATATCTTCAGTATAAACACACAAAAAAGTACACAAATTAAAAAAGAAAAATCTAAATTGTTACACGATAGTAAAAAAGTATATAAATACAAACGTATGTTATAATGGCCCTGGCACAAAATAATGTTTAGTAAATGAAAATTAAAGAATAAATAAATAAAAAATGGACCAGAGTTTCTACTCAATACATAATTTTTAGTTGGAAAAATTTGAGGGAAAAAAATAACAACTTTATTCATCAGCTAATACTCAACACACGAACGGTCGAGGGTGCAGTCTGAAATGTTTACTAGCGTAACACGCATTGAAGGCGGAGTTAGCCTCTATCAGTGATGTCAACCCCCACGTAACATCTTGATTGACAGCCAGATAGCAGCACATGTCAATAGCTAATCTCTGGATAAAATAGTTGGTGAAATCAAATGAAAGTGAGCTCCACTCCTCGACTGCTCCTGGGTTAATTTTAAATTAAATTATTCGTGATGTAATATACAAAGTTGTTTAATCTTGAATCTTTATTTTTCTATCACTCTTCCATATGGATACATTACTGTAATTGTCAAAGTTTTCGTATTCACTTTAGTAAGAAAATCGTGTTTCTTTGATAAATAAAAATTACACATAGCTTAGATAACATTTGATATTACAGTTAGGCCTACATTCATAACTATTAAAATCTATTTTGTAAATGTTGTCACAAACTATAATAATAATTAATATACTATATGAACAAGTTTGTTCGATTGTATATGTGCAATATTAAATAATACTGTGATGAAGGTTAGCGTTACACTTGGTCACCGTTACAGGGGAGGTTATAGGGTTAAAATCTTTTTGGAGTTCATTGCTGGTCTATTTTACATTGTAATTTTTTTACTGAGATATTTCCGTATTGTCTCTAAAGTTCTGTCCTGAATTGGATATTGCTGCTTGTGGTCGACGCATGAATATTAGTGGCACACTTGATCTCAAAATAAATACGCTTAATTGTAAATTGTAATGTGACGTCAATCATTATCTGAATTTCCAACCCCTCATCACACTTGGTCACAGAGAGCACTACACCCCCCCCCCCCCCCCCCCCCCCCGATATGTGTAGGGCCTACGTAGTTTATAGACAGCCCCCAAGTAAATGCTGGTATATTTGATCTTAAGCTCTTCCTCATTTTCTGAGTCATTCATATCCCTTTTATAGACATAAACATTTTAAAAATATACCTTTGATTGAGTCTCAAGATTTAAAACTAACCGATTAAAATGTTTCTAAAATATTTTTGATTCAAGAGCTAAAGGGGGCCATGATTTTTACAGACATGTAATAGTACAAAACTTGGTCACATCTCTCCTATAAGCTATTTGATTGCATGGCAATGTTTTTTTCTTATTTCAAAGTGATGCTAAAGGGTAAACATAGTAGCATAGTATTTTAATATTTTTTTACCCGTTTTCAATATTAATTTTTTTAAGGTTATTTTATTTTTGACTACTCAAATAAATATCTTGATTAATTAGACCCAAATACTTAGATTAATTAGACATTAACTTAGAAGACTTAGCTAGAGATTCTAAACGAGGAATTAAGGATTGATACAAACACAATTATTATTTTTTGAAATAAAACTCGCAGTGCTATGCCATTTATTATACGTAAGATTTCCCTTTTGCGTTTTACAAATTAAAATGAAAAACATAATAGATATTACATTTACTGCATTATATTAAAATAAAGCATATGCAAGATTTAAGTTATTTACATTAATACAAATGTGAATTATTGTACAGATTGTTTTATTAATACAAACTTAAAAAACCTATTTTTTTTAACTATTTAAACAAATACAAACTTAAGTTTCTTGGAAAGTTGTAGGGATGATCATAAAAGTGTACATATCTTTGAGAGATTTGTTTTAAAATTATTATTTTAAAGCATGCAACATACAACACTCAGAATGAACACTTCTAAAAAGGAAAAGCTATTTGTAATTTATGAGGTAGGCGCATACGCTACAAGAATTAAACTAGACCTATGTATTTCTTTGGCTATAAAAGGTTAAAATTATTGTTTCCAATGTAATAGTGTTTAGAAAATGTATTGTGAAAACTATAAATTAAACTAATAACTAATGTTGAAATGAAATGTGTTACTCCAATATTCCACAAAAGTATCTTTAATTATTATATTTATGCTAACAGAAAAGTTATTAGAATAAAATAAATATAACATTGAGATGAAAATACATGCGATGGTAAATAAAAAATATGCGATACATAATGATATTATGAACAACTTTTTGTAGGATCATTCAAATTACAACTGGGTTTCTTAAAATAAGTACTTAATAAAAGTCACTTAAATGAGGTTATAAAAGAAAAATTTTTATTATGAGATAGTTTATAAAAAATATGTAACTAAAATTAGAAATCAAAACTTCCTGAAGTGTAGTAAAACTTAAATAATCACAGCCTTATCATAATAAAAAAATATCAGGATGACATTTTTTTGACAAGTAATATTATATATATATATATATATATATAAAATCCTGATATGTATTTTCTATGAACCAATCTATTTCTATCATTCATGGAGTAAAATGCCTTAACTAACAATTTTTGTTTTGGGAAGAGTTTACAATATGTTACCAGCTTTACTATTCTTTGAAGTGTTTTGCGCTTTTATGATATATTCTGGGTACTTTATTGGTAGTTTCCTTGTGTAGCTTGGCTCAATTAATTCAGGAAGTAGGCAGTTAAAATAGAACGTCTGCAGTTTTGGTAGCACACTATTTTGCCAAATCTCCACATCGCGTTCAATACTAAACAGCCTAGCTAGGGTGTTTACACTTTTATACATGAGAGTGAGTGAGTGATAGGAACATACTTTATAACAGAAAGAATTAAATCGGTAACAAAAATAGATTTATTATTCAAAAACATAAAAATTGATATCAGGTTACAATAGGTAAATGAAAATAGAAAGTAAGAAAAACTAGAGCTTTATACATGAACAAGATTAAGTTTGACACTGGCAAAGTTATAGTAACTTCCCGTAGCTCTGGAGAATACGTGTCCAAGACGACACGGCAACAGTCAAAAGGACGTTAGGTAAACGGAGATTATTGGATTCCAACAAAGTTGGGCTAGCGCCTGACTTCCTCCAGAAGGGTCTAAACAAAAACAAGGTAAATTAGATACAAATAAAGTTGTGATAACAGGCCTTATAATTTTAGAGTTATTAACCCAAGCTAGCTGGCTAGGCTTGTAACAAAGAACAGTTTCAAATATTATAAGAGGACGGACTGTCCATTACATCGGTACATGGCTAAAAAGCAACCAGGTGTCTACACTAAATAGTACTATGGCCGGTCCTTTCCCAGTGGGAACTGCCAGAGCATTCAATAGTACATTTATGTCATTACTCACAGCCTGGGGTAAACCTCAAGTTTAGTATACTCCAACAATAAATACTATATCATAAGAAGCGCCAACCAAGGGGCGAAAGAAAACACTATCTGTGCGGGCCACCATAAAACTTAGCCGTTTTCCACACTTTGCGCACCCAAAATAATAACACAGAAAAAGAGATGCCAACAAGAGCGCTGTGAGGTACTGACCTAACTAGGTCCTCAAATAAAGGCATTAGACAACCTGCTTGTGACAATCAAAATATGAACATTTGAGCATGACGTCCACGGCGTCATGTAATATTGTGAGTTCTTATGGACATAATACTGAATACAGAACTTGTGAATGAGAGGGCTCTAAAGCCTGGGTCCTATTACATACAGAGATCAAGGCTCCTGTATTTAAGCTATATCCTTTGTAAATAATAAACATATGTTATCAAAACTTCTGACAAACATAAAATTAAATCAGCTGTGCTTTACAACTTAGTTTAGTCTCTCTGACAAAAACATATCGTCAGAAGGACAAAATAAAAGGGATCAACTTGACTAAAGCAAACACGTCTGATGGACGTACAATTTATGTTAATCAACTCGATTAAAAAAAAAAGTCTGATGGACGTACAAAAAAGTTGGTCATTTTGACTAAATAAAAGCTTACATAGTCATATGGACTAACTCAACAAGTCTGAAGGACTTGGAAAATGACAAAATACTTGGATCAATAGAAGAGATTCCCTCGGCGTCAAGGCAGCGACACCCACGAACTAACCATCATGGTCAGCAGTATCTTCTACAGGTGGTGGAGCAGAGTTTCCTTCTTCGAAGATATCCAAGTGATGAACTACAAAAACTGATCCTAGGAGTCTCTCGTTATATACTCTTTCCTTGACTAACAAATAGGGCACCGTAAACAATGGAATAGGAACAAAGGGGGGGGAGGGAGTTTCGGGACTGTGGAGAAAGAGTTGCCAAGGAAGTCCGCTAGGGGCGTAGTGGTCGTAGCTCATGGCGTCGCTAGCGATGAACCGAGGACCGTCTGGTATTTCTTCGATGTTGAGGTCAAGAGGTTGGACGTGCGTTGAAACTACCCCACCTTTGCTTCCGCCATGCTAGCAGAGCAGTTGGTGAGAGTATGGTGATCGTATCCGGGAACATCCTCGTAGTGTAAGTAGAATCAAAACAGAATTATTTCTAAATTCATCAGTATTAATTATCTTCTCCTGATTCCCTTATTGTAGTTTAGCATTTTTTGCGGATTACAGTTTGTAGATGTCATCTTGATTTAGGTGACATGCTACAAATAGTGTAACTGGTGACCTCGTTGTCTAGGGGTAAGGTGTCAGACTTCTGTGCTGAGAGTCCGGGATTAAAACCTCGGTCCTGGCAAAAATGTATCTGATTGCAAAACCCTTCCTCCACCTCTGACAAGACGTGTATTAATCACAACTTGTGAATGTGAGGAATGCCAGGCCGCCACTGTGGTTCGGATTCCACGTTAAACTGTAGGTCCTCCATTTCATCTCACAATCACCCTACCATTGCACATTAGCGTAAGTGCGTATAACCCGAACGGGTAGTAAGACGCGGTGCTAATAATAATAATAATAATAATAATAATAATAATAATAATAATAATAATAATAATAACAATAATAATAGTGTAAATGTAACACATAATTCCTTTAGCAGACAACACGATATAATTGCAGAATTGACGTCAAGTGATTTTCAGTGTTCCTTGAACTTGTCATATGTGTATTTTTATTTTCGTTTAGGAGTTCTATCAACAATGTCCATCAATTTTATGGTTTTGTTGTTATATCTTCCGAAGGGGGTCATAATTTTTTTACGAGATAGGGCATTTCACTTCAACAACGTCGTTCTTTCCAATAAGTCCATCTGGAGATGCAGCAAGAAATGTATATTCTTCGTTCACAATCAGCCCACATTTTGTAATTACTACTTGTTTTTCTTCTGAATACTAAGATAAGGCAACTGCTTCTTTTTCTATCCCCAAGACATTACTTGAATTCCCTTTAAAAACTTATATCTTATTTGTTGCACTACACCTGCACAAGAGGCTGTACCTTTCATTTTACAAATCTTTCCTAAAAAAGAAGCTTTCAATTGTTTATTTCTCTCTATTTTCCACTCATATCACCCGCTTTGCTCTCTAGTGATTTTTTCTATTTCACATTTGTCTCCTTCTTCTAATTCCAATAAAAATGATTGTTTGGCCTTTTCATACTCAGCAGGAGTCATATCTGGGAAGGTTGAAGCATCCGGGCCATTATCTCCGTCTGCAATACGTTGAGCTTGAGTCTCTCTCTTCTTTGGTTGATAAATCAAACGGCGGCGATGGTTGCATGTTTTTTGTTTTTCTCGTCTTGCTACAAATAATTTTGTATGGAATTCAGGACTTTTTTTACTACTGATTTGTGGATGACCCAGTATTCACTAATGCCATTGCTGCTTCACATCGTGTCTGGTAAGAGTTTCGCATTGCAAAGTTGATGCGTTTGCCATCAATGCTTTTATGACAACAGAGTTGAAATTCTTGAGAGGTTACTGTCCACATCCAATATTAGGATGGTTTTGTTAAATTTCAACACGCTGTAAAGCCGTCAAAAGTTCCTCCAACACACTTGATTGATCAATTTCTGGAATATAATTACACTTTCCGACCTTAGCAACACCATCTAAAAAATACTGCCTTTTGACATATTTGGTACGGTCACCTAAAACATTATATGGACTGTTTATAATATATTTACGTAGTTCTTCAACACAGGCAGTATGTGGAAGCTCTGTTTGCCTTTTTCTGTACTTTATTCCTGAACATACAGCGGTTCGTAAGTGTAATATTCTAGATTGTAAAATTGTCCTGATTGTTGCATTTCCTAGTTTTTTGTTTAAACATATGTTATGAATTGTGTTTGTGTAGTTTCTTAGTAGATGGTTTCTACATTATATTTTTGTATTTGCAGATTTGGCTCATACAGCATTGTATCAATTAATTTTCTATCTACACTGCTGTCACCATCTCCAATAAGCTAGTGAAACTAGATGCCGTTAAGATGAACACTTTGAACAAAACCTTCAACAATGATGTCCTTTTCCATATATGTTGAGGAACCTGTCCAATAGTTTTCACACTTATGATGCGGAAGAGAGCTTTGGTAGATAGTAGATTCATGGCTTTCATAAAAAGAGCATTATTTGTTATTAACACACATAAACAAAACTTTCTTTGTTTTGTAGCTGATAATAGCTCCCTGTAAATAAAATTAAAAAATTAATACTTATAGAGAAATATCGTTAGTTGTTAACAATAATAAAATACGTTTAAATTCACTTTGCAATTAAAAGTCAAACAAATACAGCGTTAATTAATTAATTATTAACAATAATAAATTACATTTGAATTCCGGTAGCAATTACAAGTCAAATAAGTTATTCACTCAACTCACTTAAATTTCAATAAGTTCGCTCGTCCCCTATAAGCCTTTCCATCCCTTAGAGCTGTCACCATATTTAAAATAAGGAAAAAGGAGTTAAAAGTGTATGATTTAGAGGAAGGGTGACCCCATTGGCTTTGAAAGAGAGGGGAAAAACCATTTTGGAAAAAAACTCTTCAGTAAACACTTCCGAGGTAGAATTCCAACCTCGCAGTGCAGACACTGGCCAAACTAACAAAATGAGACTAGCACATCTCCACGAAAATGCTGAGACTTTTCCTCAAAATTATATTATCTTCATCCTTACCCTCTTAGTGTAAATATGTGAATAGCCCAGATGGTTGGTAAGAGGTGGTGCGCTTTAAATATCTATTAATTAATTATTTAATCACCATTCCTGACAGCGAATCTTATTTGTTCTTATACGATCATTTTGTTCAGGTCCCATCAGCAACAATTATTATCATTGGATACACCCATCTTTTTCCACCTCTACATTTGCAATGGCCAGCCTGGCCTCTTCCCGACCGGCTTGCACCATAAGGTCCCAAGCTATATCATGGATTGAAACAGAAACCTCTTCAAGATACTTAATCCAAACATTTTTTGACATGCACGGAATGTTTAGAGCAGCGGAGATTTCTTCAAGCTGGGCAAAGACTCCACCAGTCGCAATCGTACCAGACACCACGGCTGCATTTATATTCATAACTCCATCACTAGGAGGACGCTCTGTGGATAAGCTCTTCGTAATGTTGCAGACAAAACATTTGTTTAGTTAAACACTTGAAAACCATTGTTGGCACTGGCTCATAAGTTTCATATCTTTGAATGTACAGTCGAATGGGATATGACCTCAATGTTTTGAATACTACCGAGTAAGTTGTCTAATCTACCATCCTTCTACCTTCTAATTTATGCACATTTTTCACACACGAATGATCTTCATTTTGATCCTCAATTTCCATATAAAGGTCCTGGTGAACGTCTTCCACAACAGGAGCAATATTTGGACTTGTTTTATTGTTTAGGTCTGCCATGGTGACATCATTTGTTCCAGTTGTTTATATGAATCTCAAATATAGCTTACAGTTGTTTTATCTTAAATAATACTTCCATTTTAATCTCCTAGAATGGGGTTTTGAATTTTCCGCTTTCCCACCGGACGAAACAAACACATATATTATAGATGCACCGTCGATGATTGAACACTTGCTAACAGCTGATTCTTTTCAGACAAGGGGGTGAATGAAACGTTGCTGCATGTAGAATGTGCCATCATGTGATTGAACAGACTGGTTCACTGTTCCATGTGAGGATTGCAGTAAGCATTTAGTTGTTAGTGAGACGATAATATACCCAGAAATTTATACCAACAATTCCAACTGGGGATGAAATTTTTCCACAGGGGTGGCTTAAAGTTTAATAGGTAATGAAGGGGCTGAATTGAATGAGATGGCTGCTATAGGGTATTGCATATATACATAAAATCATAAAAAAAAGTTAGTTGGGAGAAGAGTGGAGAGGGCAAATTTGTTAGCAAATACTTAATTCAAACCAATAATGACAATTATTAGAGTTCAATACTTTTTGGTAGAATTTTTAGATCATTGAATCCCAAGAGAAAATAATGTATCGGTTAAGGCTTTGATCATAATATTGAAGTATTAACATATTTTGTCCATGGGATACACGAGGCTAGTGACAGATTCAGCCACAAAATGCTATAGTCGTTACGCGCTTGGGAGTAGAGAACTGGAATCGCTGTTATTGCCTTATTGTAACTAACTTGTTAATGTTTTTGGTGCTAGCATCCTCGGGCTAAATTAAACTTGGGTCGTTTAAAATGCATTTGTTCACCTAAAATGTTTTTTTAAAAATCCAGAAAAATTGTGAGAAATTATTTCAAAACGGAAAATCTTTCATCTCACATTTCTAAATTCAGTACACCATGCAAGATGACCAACAATTTTTTATGTATTGTTGAAATGATCATAGAATGTATGATTAGATATGAAAATATTATTCCAACACACATGTGGTAGAGAAGGTGTAGAAGGAAATAGTTAATAGTAAAGAGGAGTGCGAGAGTAACTAAAAGAAAATTTCCCAGGTAATGATTCCGTTAGTTGCCAGTAGCAGCAGATTCTCTCGTCAGACGACTCAATTATAACTGAATTCTCCAGCGACCATGACCAAGCCATTTTATCTGACCGTTCATGTAGCATTGTAGCAGTGTTAAATACTGTGCGTTTCATAAAAAAAAGTTACATGTTTAATGCATCATTCGGTGTGAAAGGTGTCAAATGTTCTATACTTTTTTTTTCAGTCGGATGCTGGTATAATCCTGAGAAAAATTCACGTTAAAGACTCTCATTCTTACAGCCTGTATCGCCATTAATTATTCGTCGCCAAGAATGGGCAAAGCGAGGAAGATAAGGTCTTTATTCCTCGAAATGGTTTTTCAATTTCCATTTTTACAAGGTCAACTCCGGCTCAGTTCCTCTTGCCAACATTCCTCTTTTACTCATCAATAGCCCATCGATGGGAGGTGGGATAAGGCGTCAACCTCGTCTGGTCTGTTTTGCGAGTGATGATGAGGTCGTGGTATCAAATCTCAAATTGATGCACTTTTTGTTTTTTTCATAAATTATTTTCCAATTCTTTATTCACAAAAATACGGAATAAATTCCGTTAGATTCTAGCTTCCTTATTGCTTCCCGATTAGTATATTTATGAGGTTAGCTTGGATTGGTTGTAAGATTCGTTGCCAAAAAAAAGATTGTTTGAAACTTTTTTTGCTATGAGCTGCCAACATCATAAAATGACAATCTCTTTGACCCTCTATGATATGTCTATGAGTGTACACGTCAGGTGATGTCACTGTTGATTGAGCGAGCTGGACCTACAGTTATACTGCACACGATAAAGTAAATCTCCCACTTTTTTCGTCATTAGTTCGGGAGATAGCTGTGAAAATCTACTCCATTCATTACAGACTCACAGTTAACGGCAACTGTCTTCTACTTCATGTATTTTCTTTTCACTGAGGATTCAAACAGGTTACTTTGCTCTTGTTCTTATTCACTTGGATAAATTCTGAAACTAAAATTAATAAAAAAATATCGATGGGCCCACGCACTGAACGTCAAACTCATATAGCCTGCCAATAATAGGGTGGTCGGGTTTCGTATCCCAACCTGGTAAACCAAGAGGTTTTATTTTACAAAATGAATCTCCCATTCTACTTGGACGCAACTGTAGCTGCATTTACGTTAAAAATTACCTACCTTATTCCTATGTTATTTCATAATCAATGAATGAAGGGTAGATAGGGTGGGTAGAAGGATCGATGGGGGGGGGGGGGGGCACCTGTTTCGCTGGTCGATTTGTCTAAGTCAGGAATCGTTCACCTTTTAGGGCCTCAATCGACCCAAGAATCTATCAAAGGTCACCCATTATTTCTTCACTTGACTCCTTTTTTTTTGTCTGTTCATCTTATTTATTCCTTAAATTCAACCTTTTCTTGAATACTTATGTCCACACCTTAAAAAAGAAAAAAAAATACAATTTATATTTACCTATCTTATACTATTTGATTTCCTTATAACTTTATAGATTATGACCGATAAAAGTAACTTTGATCACACTCAATTAAGAACTTGATATAGTGGTGAGTTTAAAAGACTCAAAGATCGACATTTAATGACTATTTGGTTTTCTTTCTCAGTCAGCTCCAAATCGCGGTGATCTCAACCTGTCGATTGCGATCAACCAGTTGCCAACCCTGAACTATCTCGAAATAGACTGAACTGTATATTATAGGAAGGTAATGGTTTTAATTCCAGTTGGGAGTAGTGAGAGTTTATTTCTAAAGGGTTTTCTAACCTCCCTCCACAAAAATGCTGATACGATTCGTCTAAATTCAACCTTTCTCATCCCTGTAACATTAACGTAATTAGTGCATATCGCCTAACCCGAACGGATGCTAAGGAAAAGATCGAGAATGTTAATAAGCAATTTTGAAACATTATAAGTGCACTAGACAAACACTAATTTCACTTTTATTCACCTAGCCTAAAAATGTAATTTAAGCAAACCTACTCGCAGCAAGTTAATCCTTTTATGATGCCTAATTAGCTGTTGACAGACAAATGAGATAATCAGAATGTATAAATATTGGCGATTGAATATTAGGTTATATTATAACATTAAACATTCTGTTAAAACACTTTAATAAACATATTTATTACCACCCAACAATTTATAGCATCCAACGCCTTAAGTACCTTGCTTACATGTGACGTCACTGAATGTCAAAAGACTTCCCATGTTGATGTATTTAAGTCTAAGTAAGTTTTACGACTATATACATATAGATGACATAACAGTAAAACAAAAGCCATAAATTCTAAAATGGTTCTAAAAATATTCTTACATTGTCACAAAACTATGTTTTATATCTTTTTTATTGAAAACTATATTTTATCATCTACAAATCAGACTATTTAGTTTACTCGTGAAATTGGAGTGTAAGAATTTTCCTTCTAAGATATAGGGCCTAGATTCAGATATGACAGCGGGAGTGTATGCCTGGAATAGGAAAAAAAAAACTTAATTTGAAACGCAAGTCAATGCCGTCCAAACCGAAACTGTAGAATTAGTGTTTATACGCGTCAGCGGAAGATGGGAGGTGCCATCACCAGATAAATAAGAGGGCTCTAAAGTTGAACTAATCATTTTCTTCCCTCTCTCTTTATTTCGTACAGTGGCGTATAGTTGTGAACATTCTTAGAGTGCGTCAAGTTAAGATGCCTCCTACTTCGCAAAATAGCTTCGAAACCACCTATTATTGATTCTCCTAAGCTTAGACCTGATGTAAATAAAGCACGTGGAAGTGTACGCTCTGATTTGCTACTGAATGACTTTCACTGGTATTCTTTCATAATAGTCCCTTCTATATATCGTATTAAACTTGTTTTAAAATAACATTAGAAAATAATTATAACTAAAATCGTCCTTCAATTTTATTTAGCAATTATACTTTAAGCTTTGCCAGCTGCTATTCGAATACCAACAAACTCCTACTCAGCGATTAGGGACACCATGTACAGTCCTTATCACATGTTAACGTCAAGTCAGTAACGGTCAGTCGACAGTTCATCTCGACATGTTAAGTGACGGTTGTGATCGTGTTGAGTATTTATGGCTTTTTGAGTATGGCCTGAGTTTTGTTAAACGTAAGACAGGAAATTTAAAAGCATTTAAAAAAATGTAGTGAATTGCTTGCTATGGTACTGACTATACATGGTCACTCCTGTTAAAATATTGCACAGTATTCCACCAATCATGTAGGTCCTTCGCGTAGTGATATGTAAATGTTTGTTTACTTCAGGTCTCATTTTAGGATGAATCAATAATAGTAGACAACGCCATCAACTCAGTCAGCACAGCACGTCTTCGCAGGGGTTTAACGGTTCTCGCAGGCTCGTGCGTATCTAGAACTCCATATAGAAAGATGGGGGGGAGGGGGGGTCTGACGATCAGACCACTAACAAGGGTTTAACGGTTATAATAATTGTACAAATGGCAGCAATAAGCTAACTACCGAGTCGAAGATGGCTGCGTTATCTGATAGATAGCTCGTGATATTAATATAATCACATACTTGTAGCTGACGATTTCCGCACTTCATCATAGGCTCTGCTTTAAAATATGAGTGAAGAATGACCCTGGGCACGGGACGAATCCTGGATAGCTCAGTATTTAGAGCATTGACGTACTAAGCCAAAGATACCGGGTTTGATTCCCGTGTCCAGGTGTCATTTTTCAATTTCCAGAAAGTGTGCTAAACCTATCGATAGTAATAAAAAATTAATAAAAATGTCAAAATGAGAAGTTTTCCTAGCACTCGATGAACCAACACACAATAATATTGCCTAGCGCCTGTAAACTAGACTGTACCGGGTCGAGCGTGCGCGCTTCAAAAATAGAACCAGTTCTATCTTTCAAGCGTGCGCGCTCAGTCGCTCGCTCGCTCGCGCGCTCCAGTCTGGCCACCTCTCATTACAACCCATGTGTTCTATTTTATATTTTAGTCGCTCGCTCGCGCGCTCAGTCTGGCCGCCCCCTAATTAGTACATAAGAGTATAAACCAAACAGGTAGTTAGACGCGGTGCTAAAAAAAAAGTCCTGTCATCTTTAATAAAATTAATATTTTAGGGGGGGGGGGGAACCAACCCACACACACACACACACACATATCAGGTTATTGAAGGCAGAGCTTTAACAGCTGCAAAAGGTAGCTAACACGTCATACTACAATATGAAAGGTATAAGACTATGGGGGGTCGGGAGTAGTGCGGTGAAGCCCGATTTTAACTCAAATTTAGCTAATGCTTTCATCTGCTGGACCAGTGTGGTCCAACACTTTTCATCCCTAGGGTCAAATCTGATTATCACCTTACACCGCGGGCCAAATATTTATTTAGTGATCCCATTACTTAATTACTTACTTTACTACTAACAATCCTTAATAAAAAATTACTTTAAATACTTAGATATAAATTGTATTTTTGGTTGGTAGAATCTTTACAATTTTACCGCCAAAAAAGTTAGGTAATTTCCCAAAAATGTATTATAATATATTCACTCATACACAATTTCACAAAACAACTTAGCATTATAAATATATATTTATACTCATTTCTATTAATCAAATAAACGCATAGGCTAATAAAGTGACCATTTTAGATTAATATTTTTATTTGAATAATTATCTGTTCCCCCCCACCCCCTTTCCACCCGAGGGTTTCACTTTAATTTCCCTCCGTGATATACTGTGAGGGCCACATTTTAAGAGAGCGTGGGCCACATTTGGCCCGCGGGCTGCCAGTTGGACCACACTGTGCTAGAAAATTATGAGATCTTTCTAATACCCTTTAGATTATGGTTAAGAGAAGTCTCTGTCATATTTAAATTAATTCTAAAAATACATTTGCTGAGGTCCTAATGGACTTTGAAATATAAAAAGTTGCTGTCCTGGAAAAGTGTGTATTTAACTTTCCCCCTTTCTCTCCTGTATTCTTCACATCCTCACAGTATACCTGGCCGTGTTACAATAACAACATATTCCTGGAGAATAACCAATGTTCACCTGGTTTAAGACGTCAGTCTGGCAATAGATGTTAAAAAGTTTTTAAAAAAGTACTATACGTTTTTAGCTTGGCTTGATTTCAAAGAATGTCTCTGCCAAAATATTTGGCAGTACTCGAAGAACAAACATGCAGACTAAGTGCCAAACAGTCGAGTTAAAACAGAATCTCGCTCCACTAGATCATTTTACTTTCTAACTATCTTACAGGTAGAGAAAGTATTGTGATCGTTAAATTATTATTATTATTATTATTATTATTATTATTATTATTATATTATTATTAGCACCGCGTCTTACTACCCGTTCGGGTTATACGCACTTACGCTAATGTGTAATGGTAGGGTGATTGTGAGACGAAATGGAGGACCTACAGTTTAACGTGGAATCCGAACCACGGTGGAGACCTGGCATTCCTCACATTCACAAGTTGTGATCGTTAAAAAAACCAAACTCGAGATTATGATGAATTTTGACGTTTCATGACGCTCCGAATCCGAAAAAAGTTTTTTTTTTAATTTCCATCTGTCTGTACCTCGCAGTAGAACTATTTTACCGATCGGGCTAAAACTTGTTATCTATGGTTTTCACAGGGTTGTCCCAAGGGGTTTTTGGTTCAACACGAGAGTGACGCTTATGACCGTTCAGTCATTGCGTATAAGTTAATACCCTCTTAAATATTATAAGCCATGTATATTATAGAAATTTGTAAAATGTTTTCAGTGTCATCACAACTGTGCCGTCTGCGTCACACCCGGAGGTTTGGTTGAAAGGTGTGCCGCTAGACGGCACCTCGCTCTCTCTAATAGGTGGTGTAAGGAAGTATGAGAGAGTGCAGTGCTGGTCGAGGTATATGAAACGGACGCTAGCAAAAGAATGTGTCAAAGAGGGATCCGGGTGTACCAGAACTTAAGAAGTTAAGAATAAAACATAAGTGATACATGATATAGTTGTTGGTCTTTTGTTTCTTTACGGAATGAAATACTCCCGTGCGAAAGAATACCAAGAGTGGGGAGTTCGCACCAACGACACATCGGTGCTAGGGGTGTCGGGGAAATGTACCCAGATATAGTAAAAAGGGGTACACAACTAGAACTAACAATACAAGAACCATACAAAGTTTTTCTAGCACTCAAGGAAGGTAAACACTTTCTCAGTCATACATTTTTGGTATTTGTATGGGAATAACAAAGACAAGGTCGTAATTCTTTGCTGTCGTCCCCACAGGTCTAGGTTCACATCTATGTTAACCTAGCTCCCCCGGCACGTAATTCCCGTAACGCACGTATTGTTGCAGTTAACGTACAAACATATAAAGTGTCGCAGAGTAAAACTAGCACAAGGGCTCTAACAATGCTAGGTTAGTTTATTATCTCTGTTTGTAAGTTTAGTATCGTGGATATTAATATCTTAATCTGCAGAGTATGGGGTGAAAAGGGTAGTGCATTCGCGTGGAGGGAGAGTTTAAAACTCACAGAGAAATTAATCTTCACTGCACCTGGTTGGGATTTCTAACCTCTCCATTAGCGGAGAATAATTATAATTAGAGTCTAACACCTTAGCGCGCTCAGCCACTAGCATAGGTAATTGAGACCATAACTAGAGTAGACAATAGGCACGTAGAAACTTTTAAGGCTTTAAAGAAAGAAAAAACTTTTATATACAAAAATATAAATAAATATTACATCGTTTTCAATACAATACTTTTGTAAATTTAGCCATGATAAAAGAATCTGAATTTCATTATTTATATTTGGATTGTTTTTCTCGCTGATTTTATTTCATAGCCTTTTTTCCCCAATGTGATTAGAATCCTCTTAGCAAAGATACAATTTAAAATTTAGTGGTGAATATAATATAGAAAAATTTACTGGTAAAAATGTAAGTTCGTTGAATCCCAAGACTTTGATTATAAAATTGAAATATTAAAATGTCTCGTCTACAACCCCGACGGCGTTGATAACACATTCAATCATCGAGCGATGTAGTCGATATTTGAGCGTCACAAGAACTGTAATCACCGGGATTGCTTTATTTTAACTTATTTGATAATGTTTCTGATGTTACCGTCCTTAGGAAAAATTAAACAGAAGTGGAAACATTAAAACTTTGAATATCTCGATAGCAATTAATCCATATAAACAGTTTGAAAATGTTCCCATCTTATTATATATTACTCCATGGATTCACCCCGCAAGTGGGGTTGCGAGTCAAAAGGGGCTCACCGTGGAATTCATGTCACGGCTAATTCCAAAGAATTATTATTTTTTCTATGTGGTCCTTTTTTTTATTATTTGTTTCCTCGTAATTAAATAAAATCTACTTATCCGCTACACAACAAAATACTTTTTTTTTATTAAATTCAGTTTCAATATAATCCTACACTTCAGCGTGTATGTCTACTGAGCTAAGGGTCCCGGGCTCAATTCCCGGCATGACCGAGAAATTATCATTGGTGAAATGTGGGTCTACCCTTTCATATTGATAAATTAACGGTTGAGGACTTGATGTTGTGCCTGCCTAGTCTTAATTTAGATTTTAAGGCATATGAATCTACGATAGGCCTAGCCAGTCGGTAGTGGAAAATATATGGCCTGAATAAAAAACTGACCCAGGCCATAGGCTGGAAACCGTAATTGATGTAAAAAAAGTGTCAATATAATATGACGTCAGTTGAATCCCTGAGATATTATTTCAAAATGATCAACCCAATTTGAGGTCCGGTATTACCCAGCCCCCACCAAATACAAACTCGCCGAGAAATGTATTTATTCACGCTCTACCAACACAAATACCGACTACCGTGGACCCAAACATCTATTATAATATGGAGTGAATGACAGATCAGGTACAGTACATCAACGTCTCCTCTAAAGTGTGGGATGGACGACTAGTCTCAAATGGCCAAAACAAGAATTAATCAAGAGTTTGTGTCGCTCTGACATGAACACACGGCAGTACCAACTTAGTGTGAGAGAAATAGCTAAACACCATATTAATATGACATTAAGAATCAAATAGCCAAACTATTATCTATTATTTAGTGAGGGCTACTATGATATAATATGACATTGGTATTCGCAAAATAACATTAATCGGAGATAATAGTTTACACTGTGTTTCACTATTCTACATCATATTTCGAAAATAAGCATATAAATACTCGTATCTTAGGATCTTAGTGACTTTCTAGAAGTGTCATGAATTTTCTAAGTTCTCCTGTTTTCCATATCCGTATCAACCCTGATGCAACGCCTTATCACATTGGAATTTAGAATTCACAAACGAAAAGGAGAGGTCACATTCATTGATAATCCAGGAATTATTTATAGTTCAATTTTAATAAGAAGAGCCTTTAAGAAAGCAGAAATATTTTTTTGGGGCAAAAATTAATATCACTTTACTATACTATTAGTGCTACACTTTAGCTAAGTCGGTAGTGTGTCTGTCTACTGAGCTAAGGGTCCCGGGTTCGATTCCTGGCATAGCCGAAAATTTATAGTTGATTAAAATATGGGCTTACCCTTTCACATTGATAAATTGACGGCCAGGGACAGGATGTTGTGCTTGTCCTGTACTCAAGTATAGATTATAAGGCATATGGCAAGCTGGTAGTGGGAAATATATATGAGTTGAATAAAAAACTGACCCAGCCCAAAGGCTGGAAATAGTAATGTATTAGTGTAATTTTGTAGGTACTGGTATTATCCATCCAAATTGGCAGATGCAGATCCCATGACTTGACTTAAGAATACGTGAGAGTGTATTTAGTAACCTTTTAATCTGTCAAATAAAGCTCTTCTTATGAAAACTTGACTGTACACACGGCGACATGGATTTCTCATTTAGGAAATTAAAAAAACCAACAGTGGATATAGCTAGTTTTCTTCCTGTACTTTTTTATTTTCTAATGTCAACTTCCACACACAAATCGTGCACAGACCATTACAACATAACTTTTTTGCTGGCAAATAAAAATATTTTAAAAAATGGGATGTATTTTTATGTCTGAGTGGGAGAGCGTTTCAAATTATCAAATTAACCTTTGATCACCTCCGTCTAGTGTGATGGCAATTTCCCGTGTGAACAAACTTGAAAACCTAACACTGTGACCACGTTATTTTAAAAGTTTAATATGTATTATTTTATTTGTGTGACTCTCATTACCGTGTAAATATTATAACCAAACTTCTTCCAAATGAATCCATTAAGTAAAACCTACATTTTTCACTGCAAACGTAAGAAGACACATACTTTGTATTTATATATAAAAATAATAATAGATATTATGTGTATTATATATATAATATGTATTATATGTATATATACAAAGTATTATATATAAATATATACATAAAGTATAATGTCTTCTTACGTTTGCAGTGAGGAATGTAGGCTTTACTTAATGGATTCACTTGGAAGAGGTTTGGTTACAAGTTATATAGGTGGGCGCATGAACTAAGGTGTCAGTCTCGTCTAGTATGGTTTGACTTTGACGAGAAAGTCAGGGTCAGATTCCCGGATGGATGTGGCTTTTTTTAATATTCTTTTCCACTTTGCCTCCATATAAATTCGAATACATCTCTTATGAATTATACCTTCCTCATCGCTACGCAATTAGAGTATCCTGGACGCGGTGCATACACAAAGTTTCATATAGTTTGAGTTGTAATAAATATATTCTCACATTCAAAAATATCCAAATATATATATTTTTAATTCTCTAACAGTTGATCCATTATTAACAAATAAAGGTTTAAGCAATAATCATAATAATTTAGCATACTATAGCCTCAGGCGTCTTCTTTACAATTATAAAACAATTCAGGTTTCACCTAGGTGCAATAATAGTACATAAGATTCATATAAAAACTATTGGCACACAATATTTAAATTAGACTTTCCTTCTCTTCCAAGTGGCAATGAAAATAAAAACTCATGCTAGCACATACACACGCACACAGACACAGAATAATAAAAGAAATTGTTGTTAGAATAACGAAACATACGGTTAACTTAGAAATCGCCCATTACCACCAATCACTTCGACAAATCGGTCTCCATCCGACCATAAAAACGCCCAGTTTCGAGTGTTGTAAAGCAATACCTCATGATTAAAAATAAATTGGTCTCGCCGTAATTTAAGGGGTGGAGATCCAGCGCATCAATGCTTAATGCCAAATCTGGCGAGAAATATTTTGCTAACTGAAGGTGTCCGCTAGTAAATATAATAATTAAGTCCCAAGCACACCTTAATATGATACCTGTGGTCCCTCTCAACTGAAATCTTACACCCGAGACGGGTATCACACTACCGTATGGCCGAAGAGGTGAATAGCAGGTTTGACCAGGTGAAGGCTTTCATGGTTAAAAAAAAACTGACCAGTCTTCATTCATTGTGAATCTTCAATCTCAAACCTAGCCGCTAGGTCTCCTTATTTTTATAAACAAAGATACAATCTTATATATAATTTGATAAGCCCGTTTCCGGTAATAGACATTACGAGGAAATTACTGAACAGATTTTGACAAAGGACCACTCATTTTAACGGTTAGTAGTCCAGGATTTCGGGGAAATAGTAGTTTTTCCACGAAAACCCGATTTTCACAGAAAATTTTCAGTTTTTCATTATTTTTTTTATCACTATGGAAACCGTTATTTGCTGCATGGCTGCAAATCTCTAAATAAAATATATCTCTTTGGCTAAAAAATAATAACTCAAACTTCATTTGTTGGTCCGAACACATCACAATTTTCTCTTTGGATGAATATTTCTCTTTGGATGCTCGTCATAGCACACCTAAATTGAGATGCCTAAACTGGGGAAACCTTTATTTTTTATTGGAATGCTGTTATCGTTAATTCACAAATAAATCAATAATATTGAGCATAATTCAAAAATTATAAGGTTAAGTTAAATTCGTGAAAATATTGTCTACGTTTTGTCTCGCGAATGATAAAATGATGTTTAAATATGTTTTTTTATGTGTTATAAGCTCAAAAACGATAAAATGATCTTGAATAATGTTTAAAAATAGCCATTTTAACTATTTAAGTATGAGTTCTGGTGTTTTTTATTTTTAAATAATGGGTTTTTATGCTCATATTAGCAAAGATTAAAACAATACAAATACATAAGTAAGCTATGTTTTCATTTTACCGCTCAATTTAGAGGATATGATATTTAAAAGTGATGTTTTGTGTACCCCATCTAGATTTTCACATTCTTACAAATACAGTAAGTTTAGTTATGTTTCCATATTGATACTTTCTTCCCGTTTCCGAGATAATCATGCATGTGTGATTTCAAAGACAAGTGTTAATTCCTGCCAGGTAGGGAGCCAGTATAGCTGTGATGCTAGCTGTGTTAGATACATTTGTCTCTGAGCTCAAACTTGTGTGATTATCTCGGAAACGGGGAAAGCTAGACAGTTTCTTCAAGACACCTTTTTTGTTAATTTTTACTCCATGTTTTGTAATATTAAGTCAAAATTAGCAATACTCACTCTTACATATTTTATTGCCGAAAAAAGTCTTACAACCCCCCCTTTTTTACATGATGTGGGTAGGTAAAGGTAACAGCACATTTAATTTATTAATGATAAAGGTTTCAATAAGTAGTATACAAAGATTCGTTGTAATACCCTAAGCAGTTTCATAATATTTCACACAACAGTCGTTTTTAGCTCTATCTTTAGGGGTGTATACCGCCCTTATTATTCAAGATGGGCCCTAAGTTGCTGATGTGAATTATTCTATTTTCACCCAAGGAATAGCCTGCCAATGTTTGATGCAATGTTTTAGATACACATTGTATATTTAATTTAAACATTAGGTTGCAGTAGCGAAAATATCTCCAGAACTACGACCATCGAGTTTTATATATTATAAAATATTCGACTTATTAATATAGAAAAGTCGTTGAATCGCAAAGTTTGAAACTTATTTTCATCACACTAGCTTATAAATTTTTCTGACAACCTGTCCTTACTAAATACTAATTTTAATTCAGAGAAAGAATTATATATTTAATTTAAACTTTATATAATGAAGGTCATTTGTTATATTTATCCCTGGTTATTTATGATCTTTGAAAGTTCGAGTATTTCTATTTTCCTTTGAAAATTCGTTTTATCTTGGTTTATATAGTTTAATGTACTAATTAGATTATTATTCTCATATAAATCTATTTTATAAAGCACCTAACTAGATATGCCAAAAATATTGAACATATTTGATAGAAAGAAGAATTTGCGAGTGAGGTTTTATACATATAATAAAGGTGGAAAAAAAATTATGTGGATTTTTTTTTTCAGGATTTGTGATTTATTTCAAATGTTATGAAACAATTTTTATGACAAAATGTATGTTTTTATTTGAGGATTTTAAACCAAAATCTGCTTTTCTAAGACGAAAATTCAAATATTTATTTACCACAATGTAGTAATGTAGCAATGTAGAATTTAGATAAAATGTATTATCATTTGCTTGGGGGGAGAGTTTGAAATCGTTTTAGGAAAAGCCACCCATAATACACCCGGCCGAGAGTCTATTTTCAACTCCGCCGTCACCGGAACGCCGTCAAGACCGTGTGTTCATGGGTGTGGGTATTTATAGTCGTACTCTTAAGCGCGACCAAACCTAAATTGTTAGCTGGGAGAGGGGAGGATGAAGAGGGGAGATGAAGGAATGACCCGAGTTTAAATTGCACCAAGATTGGTTTTATTTCTACTCGTTTTAAATACTAGATATGTTTGTCCGAATGACCAACAAAATCAATTGAATGTCACTAACATTTGATATTCTAGAAATATGTATTATTTGATTTATTAATCATAAAGTTTATCTTAAAATTTATCAAAAGCTTTCAATAGCACTTCCCTATGGATAACTGTATAATTTCTCTTTACATGATTAATAAAACGAAGTTTGAATGCAAATACATATATAATAAAAAAAAATTCCACCATTGTGGTAACACTGGCTACAAGTTTTCAAATAAAGGACTTCCTATTAAAATCAGACTTCAGAACAGTCGTCAGAATTGGTGAGTGGAGTAGTATAAGTGGTTTTGCACCGTATTTGATCGCCAATGACATAGAGGTAGGGTTTCTAGTCAGGCCGATTCGGGTTGGTAAATTGGGTCCCATCTGCCAAAATCATATCAAATTGGGTCCCGGTTAGAAAAAAGGTTTACCTAAAATGGGTCCCGTCTTCTTGTAACCGTCTTCCGTCAGACTATTAGCGCTATCCAGGAAACATCAAGAGAACATTGAATTCCATCCTTCAGAACTTTGTGATATCTAAACTTATAATCATGAAATATAAACATCGTCTTATTATTTTGAAATATCATAGCTTCCATTGTGGCGGACTGCTCTGCACTGTGTAACTGAGCTCTGATATTATGTAGGCCAACAGCGTGAAAAAACCTGCTTTGCACTGTTTAAATGCCAACTGTGCAAACAAAAAGGCACAATGTAAATTTGAAACAGAATTATTATCTTATTAATTAATTGAAAGGAACGCCTAAGAATAAGTTATAAAGAGGTTTAAATGAATAAAGAAAATCAAGTAAATATTTATACAGTAAAACTAGAAAACATATGAGATTACCTAGGTTATATGGTGATTTGAATTGGTGTGGTGAATTGAAGGCAAGAACCTTAAAACTATTGATAATAAAGAGTTTGAATAAAAATTGTCAGAGAATAAGTATAACTCTTTATTATCAATAGTTTTAAGGTTCTTGGCTTCAATTCACCATATAACCTAGGTAATCTCATATGTTTTCTAGTTTTACTGTATAAATATTTACTTGATTTTCTTTATTCATTTAAACCTCTTTATAACTTATTCTTAGGCATTCCTTTCAATTAATTAATATCATAACTTACTAAATCACCATGAATTTAATTAATAGAATTATTATCGTCGATAATGCTTAGATTGAGCAAGTCTAGTAATAATTTTCAAACTACAATCAGGTATAGCACGCGGACCCATTTTACGTAGCCGTTTCAAAATATTGGGACCCATTTTACGTATCCATTTCAAAGTAGTGGGACCCATTTTAGGTATTGGTGAAAGGGGGCACAGTTCTTGGGACCCAATTTACGTAGCCCTAGCCGAGTATACTACATATGTTTTAAATAATAATTGTATACACTCCTTCCAAGCAAATGCACCACTGCTTTGGACAATTCAAATAATGGAGTGAAGCGGGGCTCGCCTTTGAAGAAGAGGTCGGACTATGCAAGGCCGTAGTCAGGGGGGAGGGGGGCTTCGGGGTGGTTCAACCCCCCCCCCCCGAAATTTTATGAACAAAATATATATGGCTTTATTTATGGTTCAAACAATATCAAAATTATGGTACAAGTACAAATTAGGGGGCTGTGCTACCATAAAAAGCACTTCAGAGAGCTTATTATTTAGAATTTTTTCTAGCCTTCGGCAGTTATGGTGTTATGTTGTCATAAAAAAAATTTCAGATAGCTTCTAGAGGTGTTTAATATTTAGAATGGTTCCTATTTTTCGGTGGTTAGGGGGTTATGTTGCCATAAAAAACACTTCAGATTACTTCTAGAGTTGTTTAATATTTAGAAATTTTCCCAGCCCTCAGCAGTTAGGGTGATATGGTGCCATAAAAGACACTTCAGAGAGCTTCTAGAGTTGTTTAATATTTATAATTTTTCCTTAACTTCAACAGCTATGCTACTATAAAAAAAATTTTAGAGTGCATCTAGAGGTGTTTAAATATATAGATTTTTCCTAGCCTTCAGCAGTTAGGGATCATGTTAAGATAAAAAAAACACTTTAAAGAGCTTCTAGAGTTGTTTAAATATATAGAATTTTCATAGCCTCCGGCAGTTAGGGGGTCATGTTACCATAAAAACCCTTTAAAGAGCTTCTAGAGTTGTTTGGATATAGATTTTTCCTATAGCCTCCGGCATTTAGGGGGTTATGGTACCATAAAAAAGCACTTAAGAGAATTTCTAGATCTGTTTAATAATTAGAATTTGTCCTAGCCTCCGATAGTTGGGGGTAGTGTTGCCATAAAAAGAACACTTCAGATAGCTTCTAGAACAGTTTTTTATTTAGAATTTTTTCTAGCCTCCGTCAATTGGGGGATGGGACCACCAAACCACCCCTGAAATTATTGGCTGGCTACGGCCTTGTGACTATGAATTCCAAATGGATGTAATGAGGAAGGTTTTTTCTAGATAATAAATCTAAAACATACACAGCAGCCAAACCCTCGACCGTAATGCATCACTGTGAAAGAGTAAGCCAACATTTCAAAAACGATCACCATCCGACATGCCAGGAATACAACTCGGGACCGATAGGTAAAATAATATCAATAGGCAGTCACTCTACTAACTGAGATAACGTGTCGGACAAGGGTATACACTGCGGTATTTCTTATTGGAACGGAAGCTCTACTTCTTAAATACCACTAAAAATTATCCTCAATTATCTTAGAAATGTATGTCATGACCTTATCAAATAGGGACTTATTTGTTAAAAAAAAAAGGCCATATATTTATTTCTAACCATTTACTATTACATAAAACGTTGCTAAAATTTGAGATGATTTCATCTATTCCCTAGAAAAAACGTAACTATAAAACCAAACATGTAATTCTACTCTAATCCTATAGGAACATGTATGTGCCTTTAACCTCCACTTTAGTATGAACCAAATTATGAAATAACAAACAAATTCTTAAATAACACCTGCCAAGTTGGCGTAGTTAGCTAATGCGCTAGTCTTATGTTGAGCTAGACTACCGAGGACAGGGAGATCAAGGTTAGAATCTCGCTCGGGTGAACTGGGGGTAGCTTTTCCTAAACGATTTTGCCCTCTCCCTCTACGCAAATGTGATTCACGTTCTATATATTCAACCTTCCCAGTTCCTAACCCATTAGCGTTATTAGTACTTAAGCGTATAACTCGAACGGGTAGTAAGACGTGGTGCTAAGTATGATGATAATAATAAAATTATTATTATATCAGCTTATTATATTATTATTATATCAGATTATAATATAATAATATAATAATTATATATATTATTAATAATAATTATTTACTTAATAATATAATTAATTATTATTATATTTAAATTAATAATAAATAATATAATTATTATTATTATAATAGTTTAAATTAATATTAAATTAATATAATTAATATATTATAATAATATTAAATTAATATTAAATTAATATAATTATAATTATTATTATTATTATTATTATTATTATTATTTATTATTATTATTATATTATTATTATTATTATTATTAACGCAGAAATTCTGGGCGTTTGTAACGTGTCTCGGATTTCAAGTAGGTCGCCCTCTTAAAAAAATGTTGTGGTTAGGTTAAGTCAGATTGGTCCATATTCTTAAAAGTTTGTGTTTAAGAGCACCCGAAAATAATAAACTAACGAAAACTTGGAAATGCGCTTTGTGAGTAATGAACCAGTAAGGAGAAGCAATGAAAGACAATGAGCATGTTGGTTCCTTCTTTCCTCTGGGGTTTTGTTTCCCACGCGACTCCCTATACCGGCGGAACTTCAAAAGAGACAATCTTCGACCGTAAAAGAGCAATTCCATCCGAGATGGTCCAGAAAACAATAGTCGCCGTGAGTGACGGAGATGAAGCAACAACTACTCTAATACAAACTACAAGACGAGGAGGAACAGAAGGCGAAGAGAAATGGAAGAGACTGAAACACTAATGTGTTTTTTTTTGTAGATTCCACTTTGTATGGTGGACAGTAGTTCCCCTAACTACACTACTGACGTGGCAACGTGAGGAGTTACAAAGTCTGGATAGACCCAGAGGGGTGAGGGGTTTGAATCCTGGAGGGTTGGGTGAGTCGTGGTAGTGAAGCAATGTGAGAAGCATAAATAGACGTCCAAAAGTAACTTCTGTGTATTGATGGAATATATAATACTCTAATAAACACAGGCTTACGTATAACACGTTATAGTGTGACGCGGGAGCTTTTGCGATTTCTAGGGACCTCACGAACTGCATAAAGGTCCAAGCTCAACTTCTCCAGTTTCTTCTTAGCTGACTCTCTTGCTCTCTATATCCTAGAGCGATAGTACTTAATCTGGGATACGCCAATACTATTTAGGGGGTTCAACCCCAGTGGTCTTGGGGTAAAGTGTTCACCCCAGGACCCGACGTTTATGAGTTCAAATCCAGCTGAAGTCGATGGATTTCTCTTGAGTGATAGAAATCCATTGCACAATTTCCTTTGGAGGAAAAGTAAAGCTGTTGGTCCCATGTCGATTGTAAATTAACCCTGGAAGGTATGTGAAAATACCCTTTTTCCCGCAAAATTGATAAGCCATTTTGCTCTCGCCCATAGATATTCTCTAATGCTGATATAATAGGTTGGATCAGAAAGTGCACGTTAAATATCTCAAATAAGTAAAATAAAAATAGGTGGTACGTAAAATTTTATATATAAATTTATATATTAATATTGCATTATGTTTAACACCGAATAATGAGAGCCATTAAGGACATAAAGTACATGCTATATGGGAGGGCTAGTTTTATTATTTTATATGTAAATAATTATAGAATATGTGTAAGGTGCATTATGTACTAACAATTTTGGAGGTAAAATGTTGAATATAAATTATATCTGGGAGTACGTGAAAAATAACAGGTTGAATACCATTGCCCTGGACCAGAGCATGATTTCTCATCTTTCAAGATAACCAATTAATTAATGAGACTCCAGTAGTTATGACTTGGAACGCACTGATCCAGGTATTGTCATCAAGCAGGCAAGATATATCGGTCTTATGGTGCTCGTTCGTCAACAGAATAAGGTATAATATAATATTATCAATAGGATGTTAACCCGAAATGGCTTGACTTACAAGAGAATATACCAGCGGGGCTTAACATCTTGCCAAAATCAACTTAATATAATATGAACTCATATTTTCAGGTTTAAAAACATTTAGAAGAATTGGCTTCTTTAAAAGGGAGGGTTTAGAAATGATGGTAGACATAATTGCGCAAATGTAGGGTTACCAGCCATCCTGGTTTTACCGGAGTGTCCCATTTTTTAGTAGATAGTCTCGGTGTCCCAAAAGACCACTTCTGGACACACGATTGTCCCGGTTTTAAACTTATTTTGTTTTGTTATCTTTTACCCCACAATCGGTGATGTAGGAGGCCTATTAACGTTATTTTGGTCAGTTTGGAATGCATAAGTATAACAAAATAATTCGGTCCCGTCTATGCTATAAGTTTAGTAATCACATTCTCTTTTTATTTGTTCGTCATCGTGAGAGAGTAAATGTAAATGCAGGGATATATTTGTTTTGTGGTTCTGAAATGTATTTATAATATATTATATTAAATTTAGTTTACAGTGTTAAAAGTTTAAACATGCCAAAAAGACAGTGCAAGATGAAGGAGGAAAAAACTTATAGTAAATATGAGTAAAATTTTAACTTTTTTTGTCTTTCTTTTTTATTAAATTATTAATGCTGCCATTTTCTTTTTTGTAATATGTAAAAGATATTTATTTTATGTGTCGTAAAAATCGAAATAAAATTGTGACACTTTAGAAATATTGTTTTTGTACCAGTTTTCCCTAGCAAATATCTGACAACCCTACACAAATGGTCGACAGTAGTTTTCACCCCAAATACCTGTGTTTAAGGTGGGAACGAAGGAAGCTTGAGTTAAGGTCAGTGTTTTTTTGCAGTTTTCATAGTAGACAATTTTTTTCGCTCTCCAAAATAAGTAAAATATTTCTCCAGTATAAACATAAAGTTTAATTTTTTATACAAAGTAATCTTAACAGTTGTTTAATATTTGTCATAAGCCTAGAGGGTCATCTATAAACCACTTACAGCTTTTTATTTTTCCTTTTTTTATCCCCTATCCTCCCTTTCCATGTAGCAGTAAGTAGACATTTAGCTTCCCCCCCCCCCTTCCAGCCTGTGTTAAGTAACTTTTCATGTTAAGAGTGGATGTCATTATTTCATATGGAAGCTCTTATGACATTAAAATAGGGACTCAGATTTAATAATAGGTGCTCGTAATCCATTTCAAAGAATTTTATAACAAGACACATTATTATTTTTATTTATAATCGATAGTATATTTTTTTCAACATTAGAATATAAGTACAAGGTATGTGTTACATCACACTAAGACAATAAAGCTAACCCCTCACCCCCCCTCTCAACAGCGTGCTTTGTGGATGACGCTAGTGGTGTTTGATTGTGAAATTTTTAAATGAAGATAAATAACTCTCATAAAAGTCTTAGGACACTCTTGAAAGATGTTCAAAAACAGTTGAGATTGGCATGAGAAAAAAAATTAAACGCTGTGTTTCTACTAGCCCGCTTCGATGGCCGAATGGTCTAAAGCGCTATTCTCGCAATAGACTAGACTGCCGATGACGGCTATATCGTGGTTCGATCACGGTCAGGTGTACTTAGGGTCTTTATTTTATAACTATTGTTTCCCACTTTCATTTCATACGTTAGCAGTTATGCTTGCTTTAAACGTCAATCTCCCTAATTCCCGCCCAATTTACATATTTAAATACAAATAGCTCTGATGGTTTGTAAGACTCAGTTGGGGAAAATAGTCCCTGGAAATTGATAGGAAAACCACCTTCCCCTTGTAACCAGCAGGGATTTGAACCTCAACCTACCCACCACTTGCACTCTAGTAAATCGTACTCTTGATGTTTTTGACCACGTGAGCAGTGATGCCAGTATTTTTTTTGAGCCAAAATTTATTGAGCTAACGTTTTAAGTCCAAAGTCGTGTCTAAAACATTGTCAACCATGCTTGGGAATTCATTAATATGAGTAGTTAGTCTAAAAGTTAAATTATAAAAATTGTCGTGATTTAGTTGGGATAAGCTCTCCATATATAGTCCTCGCCTACTTACCTGCTCTATGGCAGTAGTATCTCGAAAGTTCATAGCGGCACTTACAAAATTACACCACCTATCCCTATCTTGAGCTAGTTCTTCCAGTCCGCCTCATTATACCCTATCCCTATTATGAACAAGTTCTATTTATCCAGTCCACCTCATTACACCCTAACCCTACCTTGAGATAGTTCTATCCAGTCCACCTCATTATACCCTAACCCTGCCTTGAGCTAGTTATATCCAATCCACCTCATTACACCCTAACCCTACCTTGAGATAGTTCTATCCAGTCCACCTCATTACACCCTAACCCTACCTTGAGCTAGTTCTATCCAGTCCACCTCATTACACCCTAACCCTACCTTGAGCTAGTTCTATCCAGTCCACCTCATTATACCCTAACCCTGCCTTGAGCTAGTTATATCCAATCCACCTCATTACACCCTATCCCTATCTTTAGCTAGTTTTATCCAGTCCACCTAATTACACCCTAATCCTACCTTGAGCTAGTTATATTCAGTTCACCTCATTATACCCTTACCCTACCTTGAGCTATTTCAAGCCAGTCCACCTCACCCCAATCTTGAGATAGTTCTATCCAGTCCACCTCATTACACCCTAACCCTACCTTGAGCTAGTTATATCCAGTCCACCTCATTACACCCTAACCCTACCTTGAGCTAGTTATATCCAGTCCACCTCATTACACCCTAACCCTACCTTGAGCTAGTTATATCCAGTCCACCTCATTTATACCCTTACCCTACTTGAGCTAGTTCTATCCATCCACCCACCCAATCTTGACATAGTTCTATCCAGTCCTCCTCATTACACCCTATCTTCCTCAGGTCCATTTTTGTTATCATTCCAACTGAGTCTAGGTCATCTGATATTCCTAAAACAGAAAATTACTATTTTTCTTATTTAACATCTCATCTTACTAACCGTTCGGGCTACGCACATATGCATTAATTATGCTAATGTGTTGGTGATGAGGAAGATTGAATTTAGAGGAAGTGTACTTGAATTTGCATGGAAGGTTAGCTGTAAACTATTTAGGTAACTATTTCAGTACACCCGAACAGGATTCAAACCTCTATCTTCCCTTCATCAGAAGTCTAGTATATTGCGAAAGAGACGCCTCAGACCAGGGCTGTCCCGTGAGACATATGTGACCGGCCCGTTTGTCTTGAACACTTTTAATCTCTTGTAGCCTGCTGTCAGGAATATATATAGTATATGTTCCCGTGAAATTTGGAAACGTGATGATTGCTGGTAATCGACAGCGATTTCCAGAATTCACTGCTCTACACTGGTTGATGCCGGAAATGAAATTCCTCTTACCATCTTTCATCGGTGTGTATCGGTAATAGAAAGGTACAAAATGGCGAATACTGGTAATCGTGAGAGTACGCCTATGTATGTTAGAAATAAAGGATCTGCCTGCGCATCTATCTGGACAACAGAAACCACGTGGCTTAGGGATGGCGTGCTGCTGTAGTTGTTCTGTGTATTGTGCCGTGTGTGTTTGTGTACTATTATTACTAGTACTTAGCACCACGTCTTACTACCCGTTCAGGTTATACGCTTAATTACTAATTACTCTAATGGATTAGGAATGGGGAAGGTTGATTTAGAGGAAGTGAATCCGCATTTGCGTGGAGAGAGAGAGTGGAAAACCATTTAGGAAACCCCCCCCCCAGTTCACCCGACCGAGATTCGAACCTCAATCTCCCCGTCCTCAGCAGTCGAGCTCAACACGACTAGCACGTTAGACAACTACGCCACAGAGGCGGGTTTTGTGTACTATTGAGTATGAAATGTGTAGTAACCTAATCTATCCTAACCTAATCCATCCTAACCTAACCTATCATAACCTAATATATCTTAACCTAATTTATCCTAACCCATCCTCACCTAACCTTACCTAATCTACACTAACCTAAGCTAACCTAACCTAAATAGCTTTAAACTAGAGTGGCCTTTTTTTTTGTAAGGGTGTAACGACCTTTGTAGTGTAATTATTTGTAATTATTTGCAACTTCTCTATAATGGGGTTCTATGTTACAATTACAGATAACTGTAGTGAAGTTAAATCTTTGCTATTATGTTTTCCAAAATACACAGGGTGTAGTTAACGTTTTCCGGAAATTACCGGTGGATGATAGATAGAAACTAATATTTATTTCCGACATCCACCAGTGTAGACTGTAGAGCAATGAATTCCGGAAATCGTGGTCGATTACCAGCAATCGTCACGTTTACAGCTTTCACGATAACATATACACACAAAAACAATAACTTAATTTTAGTGTGAACATTATCTTTGATAACAAAGAGCAAATGTGATATTTTTTATAACTTTCGAAACTTAATTGTGGGAATTTATATTTGCAAAATTTGATAAAATTCTGCGTCGAGTATCTCGTTACCTGGGAAAATATAAGCTTTTTAAACTATTTCAAATTTAGATCAATGATTTTAAATACATAGTATCAAATAACTATGAAAAAAATGCTATAGTGTTGGGTACGCGTATTACACGTCAGCGTCTTATAGTCTAGTCTGACAGTGTTGGGGAGGTCAGGGTTGGAATTCCAGCTGGATATACAGAGTGTGGGTTTTTCTATATTGTTTCCCACATTTCGTAAAATCAAAATGTGTTACATTTCCTCTAGATTATATCTTCCTCATCCCTACCTACTACTGTTATTTAAATGCGCAGAGTCCGTGTGGGTAGTGAAACGCGCTAAAAAAAAAAACTATAGTATATATTTAAGCAAACATGTTTCAATCGGGTATGGCCTGCAACATTCTCCACGTTTGTGACTCTGGCATTTTGGCTAGTTTGAGTTTGAGACCCCTGCCTTAAACCATGTGGCCATTGAATTAACTATAATATTGCGAGTCTGAGTACATCACTTGCAGCTCGGTTTGTGAAAAGATTAGCCAGTACTAACGTACCGTTGCCCAGGGAACGCCCAAGTGTCATCGTACATCCTTTCCATGTCCTGATGAGATGAGATGATGGTGATAGTGAGTATGCGGGTGTGGAACCAGTGGAAACACTTAAACCCAACTTAAACGCTTGTAAAACAATTAGTAAGATGTAATAATGAGAAATACAAATAATATACTTTTTAACTTTAAAAAACTTTCGTCTGACTACTTTAGTGGTGTCCTCAATTCGCCGCAGGTGGCCATATGTAGTTTGTTGAACGAGTTTAATAGCATCTAGCTTACCCGTTCAACCAACCGCCTGTTGATTAATGTTCGGGACCGTTGCGGTACAGGAAGTCTGCCCTAGAGATCGTCTATACATGTGCGAAATACTCCAATGGTTAGGTCATAGCTTTACTACGAGCTACAGGGTGAACTGAAAAAAATAGCTCTAGTCTCCAGAATGTTTGTAGGTTGGAATAGGGGAAGAGATTGGGGAATACTGTAGAACATCGAGGTATACGGATGTTCAGGAGCATTTTGATAAAAAAAATTATATTAAACTATTTTGTTGGGAAATCATTTGAAATCTCCTGATTAACAAACTTTTGTTCTAAAATTAATATTGTTTGGTAACTTTAAAAAAAAAATATCATTGCGATATAAAAAAAAACAGGGATTGATATTGGCGTAAAAGGATTTATTAATAGAACTTCTAAATACGTAAAAGCATGCTACTACTCGGTCAGTAAATTGTTAACATCTCGCCTGCTGTCAAGAAATGTAAAACCCAGAATAAACAAAACAATGGTTTCACCGGTTGTTCTTTATGGTTGCGAAACATGATTTCTTACCTTATATGTCAAGGAGAATAATAGTAATAATTAATAATAATAATAATAATAATAATAATAATAATAATAATAATAATAATAATAATAATAATAATAATAATAATAATAATAATAATAATAATAATAATAATAATAATAATGGCGTGTTTGGGTTACATCAATCTTTAGATCAGTTTGCGGAAAGATTATTCAATACTAATGTACCGTTGCTCAGACAAGCCCGAATGTACTAATCGTCCATCATTTTTGGTGGAGGTTCTTTCCTTGTCCCGTTGA
Source organism: Timema podura (assembly GCA_033556935.1). Classification (NCBI taxonomy): domain Eukaryota; kingdom Metazoa; phylum Arthropoda; class Insecta; order Phasmatodea; family Timematidae; genus Timema; species Timema podura. Next base: position 73,731,364 of record JAVRXN010000008.1, on the reverse strand, counting down.
GGGGAGGAGATGGTGTGAAGCCCGTGAAAATATTAACATACCTTAAACCAAGCCATGGTGATCATGGGAATTATTCCCCTTTTGAGAAAAATTCCCCGGTACAAGCCAGGAGTCGATCCCGGGACCTCTATGTGAGCAGCCAAGGGCTCTGACCAATATACCACGAAGCCGGTTGAGGAGAATAAATGTTGGTTTTATAAAATATATTTCAAATAAAATATTTTTAACTTTAGTACTACAACTTTACAAAATAATTTATTTCGTATATTAAATAGTTGCGGAGAAATAATGAAAATCGGAAAATTTCTCCCGTGTAAAGTACATACCCTCAAATTAGTGTTCATGAGAAAATGATAATTAATATCTTATTTATATTTATAAATAGTGTCTAATTCAAAATTTAATCAAAATCTTTAGAGCAAATTTCGAGAAAATTGATTTTTTTGTTTTTGCCCTTCAGTGAACTACACTTAAATTTAGGATTAGAATTTAATTCCAAAAATCTCTTGGAGGGACCTTATAAAAACCCCAGATACCAAGCTTTAGCCCAATCGGTAAACTAGTTTAGGCTCTAGCCCGAGGCATAGACAGACAGACGGCATTGCTAAAACAACTTTTTTGTTTCAAGGGGCTATCAAACTTTATTTGACGATCACAATACTATCTCTCCGACTGCCTGGAGGAAGTAAAAAGCAGTATATCAAGGTGTACGTGATGCATAAACAGGACGTAGAAGTCGTCGATGCAGAACAATTATTTATTGAAAACATTAGATTGCAACCAAATCCGAAACCTTAGCTCAGTCGGTAGCGTGTCTGCCTACTGAGCTAAGGGTCCAGGGTTCGATTCCAAGCATGGAAAAATATTTATAATCGGTGAAATATGTGTTTACCCCTTTACAGGGATGAATTAACGGTTGAGGACTGGATATTTTGCCTGTCCTAGTCTTAAGTTAGATTATAAGGCATATGAAGCTACAACAGGACTAGCGATCTGGTAGTGGGAAAATATATGGATTGAATAAAAAAGTGATCCAGACCATAGGTTGAAAACAGTAATGGTTGTAAAGTAAATATTATGACCAACATAGTAGGACACCATCATCAATGACAAGAGTAATCGAAGGAAAAATCTTCAGGCTAGTTGGAAATATTAGGGTCTCTCTTCTGGAGAGAGCAACTAAAAATAGTATACAACTCATCAAAAGATGTTACTGTTGTACAGAAATAAATTTAAAAATCTTACATTGTCTTCTCTAAGTTATTGAAACGGTGTATAAAAATAGCCATTTTCCATTCTTGAAAATATTATATGGTACTCCCAACATTTTATATTTCATTTTATCTTTTTAATTTGAACCACAAACGTTAAAATGATAGCGTATTCTGCATCAAGCATTACAGAATAGCTGACACACAGCTGCATTTTCTTACTAGCTCAAGTGAGCTGCATTGCAGCTCTAGTGAGGTTCATTGAAACTCAAGACATAAGCTCTGGTGAACCAATTCTCGTGACCTAAGTAAGCTAAACTGAAATACAGCCAAAAAGGGGTGGTTATCACAAATAGGAGACTAGCTACCATTGCACCCAGGTATCACCGATCTTTCACATTCAAACTATGATGTGCTTTAATTTTTAAATCAGAATGTGAGATTCTGACTAAACATAATATTTCATCAGTGCCCAAAATAAATATTATGCATCTTGTGTCCCCCACCCCTCAGAATCATTTGGCCTGTACGAATGAACGTGGTGCACTTAATGCTACCAAACTCCCACCAGAGATGATGAAAATTAAATTTTGTCTTCTATATTTGAAGAAATAAAGCTAAACCTTCCATATTAAAATTAAAATTTAGGGGCTAAGGCATCTTGGAAAAAAAATTAGTCTACTTTAACTTTGAAGACAAAATACATACTCATATATGATCTATAAAATCCTTAACCCAAAACAAATATTGTTGCAAATTAATATTATAAACACTTAAATCAATTACTAGATTGATTAGTTTTTCATTTACTCAAGTAAAGTATTTTCTCCGCTAGCGGTTGTTTGATTATTTAAGCCTCTTGAACCACTTTGCAAAAAGCTTGACCTAGTAAATAAAAAGCTAAGTTAGCAACATTAGTTCCTCCATTTACACCCGCCCCTAATCCCTTTTGCACCAGCCCTAACTGCTTTATTACATTAGCAGGATTTTTTTTTGTAGTATGGTATATATTCAAATTCAGTGGCCTTATATATCGACTATTTGCCGTTCTGAAATCACAGAATGTTGACCAGTGGATACACCATAGGAGGTTGTCAACTCGTCGTACCCACAATGAGATTATATGATGATAGTAATTATGAAGTTTTACCTAACTTAAACCCAACTAACTTAACTCTGATAATCATTGGGTGTACCAAAGCTACCAGCCGGGAATCGAACCAGGACCCCTATACTGTGAAAAGCAAACATAAAATTTGACATAGGAGAGAAACTATCAAGAATTGTGGTTCGTAATACCTTGTTAAATAAAAGACAGAAAGATTATTTCAACGTCACTTTATAAAATTGTATTTCGATGACGTGCTTTGTCAGTCAATTGAATCCGTTTCAAATTAGCATTTAATCAATCAAATTAAAAAAATAAGTTATTATTCTGAAATCCAATCTTAACGCACTTCAGCAGATGTAATTTTTAAATATACAGTCAACTCTCGATTCTACGACCCCAGGAATAGCGTCCCTCTCGAAGTAACGATCATTTTTTGGGAAACCGTGAAAAATGTGGGGAAAAAGGTCGAAATTCTTGAGGAAATCGGCCGTAAAATGTGTTTGTTGCACTTATTTAAGTTGCTACGTTGCGGTTATCTTTGTGAGCGTTGTATTACTAGTAATTGGGGTAGGTCAGGTATAAAAATAGACACCACCCTATCAATGCCAGCCAATAGCACTTGACTCTATCCACCCCCTCCCACAAGCAAGACAATGTTTCCCCGCACGCGACTGCTGCTACATCACAGGCCAGGCCTGTTTTTGCCATTGCTATTTCAATTCTAGATTTGGTTACGTTTTTGGTTTGATATTCTGAACGGTTTTTGACGACCCACGCTATTGTTTTTACCATTGCTATTTCGATTTGTTTACGTTTTTGATTTGATTTTGTGAACGATTTTTGAAGACCCACGTTATTTTTTTATTTGATAAGAGCCTATAATTTCGACAAAATGAGTGGAAAGATGACCTTCTTGACCTTCATGAAGAAGTACGAGATCATCCTGGAAGTGGATGAGAAGAATATTACAAAGACATATATTGCGTGGCGGCATGGCTTCCCGAAGTCGACACTTTTCACGATTCTCAAAAAAAAAAAAATTGTGAATGAAGTGCAGAAGGAAGGCCAAAAATTTGAAGGGTGCAACGCACGTGAATCTGAAGCAAGCTATGCTGGAGTGGTTCAGCCAGCGTAGAGCGCAAAACGTGCCTATAAACAGACCAATGATATAGAGGAAGGCCGATGGATTTGCCATTAGGTTGGGTATAGAAAACTTTAAGTGTTCAAGTGGGTGTCTAGAGCGCTTCAAAGTGCGTCCACAAGGTCGTCGGTGAAAGCGCATAGGTCAACCCAACACGGGTAAGGGAGTGGATGGCCTTGCTCCAAAACATCCTTAGGCGCTTTCAGCCTAAAGATGTATACAACGCTGACGAGCTGGGGATGTTCTATAACCTCATTCCAGATCACACTCTTGCTATAAAAGGGTTAAGTACAAGGGTGCGAAGAGGAGCAAGGAGCGCTTTACCGTCCTTCTGTGCTGTAACATGGATGGAAGTGATAAGATGAAGCCCCTCGTGATCAGGAAGTTCAAGAAACCCCGGCGTTTCAAGGGCAACATCCTGCCTTGTGACTATGATTTTAATAAGAACGCATGGATGGTCTCGGGGGTGTTCACGAAGGGGCTTCAAGGCTTCGATTTGAAGATGGATGCCGCAACTAGAAAAGTCGTGCTCTTCGTCGACAATTGCCCCGCACATCTTGCTCTTGACAAACTCAGGAACATTGAGCTGGTGTTTCTGTCAAAGAACACCACCAGCATGCTTCAGCCCCTGGACCAGGGAATAATCCAGCAAGTGAAGGTGAAGTTTCGCGAGATGCTTGTGTGGAGTATTGTATGGAATCTCGACATGGGCAAGGAGGTCAAAAAGTGGGACGTGTTCAGGGCCATGGAAGGAATCGTCGCCAGTTGGAGGGCCGTGAGACCAGCGTTAATCGCCAACTGCTTCCGAAACGCCTACTTTGTCCTACCAGTCAACGAAGAGGCTGCCGTCCGTGTGCTTCCCGCCGCTGTCATCGCTGAAGACCCAGACGACCCACCACCGGGGGACGCCAATTCCCAGCCAGGTCCCTCCAAGAAATCGCAGGTGGGCCCCTCCATGGAACCGCAGCCTGGCCCATCAACAGCACCTTTGTCTGCCCCCCTGACTTTCACTCAGCCGTGCGACGAGGAAACGTGGCAGATATTAGCCCTAGACTGCACGTATGAGGAGTACATAGCAGCAGACGATCACAGTTTGGGGCACCCTCGACGACGCTGATATAATCAGGGAGCAGCAAGAGTTCAGTGACGAAGAGGGGGAGGAAGAAATGGAAGAATAGCTTGAAGACATCAACCACGACCAAAGATGTTCTGAAAGACGGAGACGTCTACGCAAGAGCACTTAAGCACCAGGACGCTAGCGAGGAGCTGTGGTCCCAGTTCTATAATGTGAAAGACTTCGTCGAACAAACTGGCGCTAAAAAGAAGCAGGCTTCCATAATGGACTTCTTCAAGAAATAGGTAGGGTTTTTTTTCATGTGTTTTCTAAAAAATACAACTTTTGTGTATGAGGGTCGTGGGTGGAACAAAATCGGTTAAAATTCCAATAAAGACCCCTTAGAAATAACGATCCTTTTCCAGGGAACCGTTAAAGTTCGTAGAATCGAGAGTTGACTGTATGTTTATAGCATTACTTCATATTACCCATCCAGTATATCTGTACAACTACACTAATAAGGTAGTAATGTGGAAATGTACCCACTTTTGTGTGAATGAAGAATGGAAGAAAATTTGAAAAAAATATTTCAATATATCCTGCAAGGATTTGAGTCCTAAGCTCCCTGTCTCCAGAAAACCAAACTGCACGAGCCTGAAGTTTGATCCTCGTGACCACCAACGCGGGTATCTCAAAACGATGTAGAATATAAACTTGTAACTTGTTTTCATTTATGTATCATTCACTAGGTGACGTCATCAAAGATTTAGCTTTAACGTCCCCACTACAACACGAGCGAAATAAACAGACTGATATTTACAGCGTCTTGTTTTTTTAATAGTGGGGTGCACCAAGTGCTAACTACCCAAGCAGAACTAGAGTGAGATCAGAGTAGTAAGATAATACCGTTATTTATGTCTCACCTCTTTGGTAATATATATGTTCTGCTCGGCCAGTAAATACACAATAAAGGTAGCAATAGCGATAAGATAGGTGCAAATATTTGCTATATTCCGGTGTTATGTTCTTTGGAATGAGGCCAATGTGTACTGAGTGTAAGAATATTATTATTATTATTATTATTATTATTATTATTATTTTTATTAGCACCGCGTCTTACTACCCGTTCGTGTTATACGCACTTACGCTAATGTGCAATGGTAAGGTGATTGTGAGATGAAATGGAGAACCTACAGTTTAACGTGGAATCCGAACCACGGTGGAGGCCTGTCATTCCTCACATTCACAAGTTGTGATTAATACACATCTTGTCAGAGGTGAAGGAAGGGTTTGGCAATCAGATAAATCTGTGCTGGGACCAAGGATTGAACCCCGGACCCTCAGCACAGAAGTCTGACACCTTACCCCTAGACCACCAGGTCACCCGAGTGTAAGAATAGCACGTACCTAACAAAATACTCCTTGGAAACTGAAGCAACCTTCAGTTGATGAACAGTCAAATATTTTTCTTCCGTCGTGTCTTACTACCAGCCCGGGCTAGTGGCGTAGCTATGAGAGTAGTAATGGCTTTAGAAAAAGAAACATTTCTTATGTATGTATGTATGTTCAATTGTTTGAGAAAAGGTAGTAATCTTGGAATATACAAAGACACAGTAACTAATTGTGCCTAGAATATAATATCTGAAAGCAGCTAGTGTAACCATTCAATGGATTCTCTGGCATGTTCCCTAATGTTTTCACCCGTTCTATACTGAACGTAGTTTTACTCAAACAAAGAGGTTGGTTATGTAAAAAAAAAAAAGGATTTTTAATAACAATAAGATCATATGTTTAGCCACTTTAAAAGTCAAATTTTGGCCAAACTTATATTTAAAAGTATTTGTTTCTCCACATAGAGCCCCCACCCAGAATATATCACAGCTACGCCATTGGCCCGGGCTATACACACATCTAAACCCTAGAGTGGGAATGAGTGTGGCAGGTTTGAAATTGAAGAAGAATAGTAGTAAAAAGTGCACCTTTTTTTAAATTAGGCTTTACCTAAATCCATGAATTGTTTAAACAAAATGGACAAATTTTGAATTGACTACAAGAAAAAGTTCTCCTTTAAAAATGTTAGAGTATAAAATTCTAGAAAATAATCATAGTTAAAGCTTAAGAGCTACTTGGTTTCTAAACCTTTTTCACAATTTTTTTAACATCTGTTTTTTTAAACATTGCCTTATTTTTAGCAGACAGTATATATGTGATTACAAAAAATAGTGTGTTGAAAGTTTAAAAAAACAATTAAATGACTTGATACAAATTGTATACTTCAAGAATGGATGAGATGATAAAAACGAATGTTTTTTTTCGCCACCTTTAAAAAGATAATTGAAATGATTTAAAAGGTGTTCGCATTGCCTCAAGGAGAACAGTTTTTTTGATCTGTTCCAACTGTCCCCAAAAGTCGACGTGAACAAAACTGTTCAGTGTATCAGGAATAACACTTTTAAGAGAAATTATGCGAATTTGTATACACCCTTTAATACATGTATATATATATACATATCCCCTTCAATCCTTCCTACTGATGAAATATGGCCCTTGGTTCACCCTAAACCTTAAATTTCTGGTGAATTCTTTCTCGATAAAGCAACTATGTAATTAATGACTATTTCATTTTTGAAATTTGACAAAATCCTAAACCTCCCATGCACACACTCAAAATAAACTGGGGGTCATATTAGAGCCAAGTTCCAAACCAATACACCAAAAAGTTAATTTAAGGTTTCATGCTACTTATTCTAATGATAGTGCGGGACTGGTCTCCACTTCTATCTTTAACCTCGCCCAAGTTATCCGTTACTTCCTGTAATCTGAGGATGTTACTTGGACCAAGTGTTGTGCCTTGACAGCAATTACCGAGAAAAAAAGCTCTAACCGCATCATAACCCGTGTAAAGCAAGAAAAGATCCACAGTACAGTCTGTTCTAACAAGATATAGACCACCCTGCGGGCGTGCTATGAGGCTCAGAGCATCTGTCTGAGGACTTGGCGTAAATATGGACATCGCATCTTACTACCCATCTGAACTATCCACTTATTTAAACTACTGCAGTAGGAATGGGTGAGGTAGAATTATAGAGGAAATGTACCGAATCCACACGAAGGGAGGGAGAGAAACAATTTGGGGAGAAAATCCTTAGTTTGCCAGGTTGGGACTCAAACCTTGACCTAAGGTATTGAAGTGTTCCATCTTCACTGCAAAAGTTTCTGCTGATTTTTGTTTGGGGTATTTGATGAGAACTTTTGAAACCGAATGATTATCTCAGCACACGACTTAGAAACTAACTTTTAATTCTAGAGGACAGAACGTCCAATCCTTTGATCGTCTCTGTAAAACAATTAAAGAGAAGCCCCTGAATTAATCGATACATTTCAATTATTATGCTGGTAATCGTAAAATGAAGCCTTATCTCAGTAGACAGATACAATACCGAGTGAGCTTACATTTTCTTTTACAAGTTCCCCTTCTGTATCCGTTCCCTTAGGTTAGAGCACACCTGGAATGTCAAAAGTATTTGTTTTAAATAACTTTTTAATGTTTGATAATTACACTCTGGACAGTTTTTGATCATAAGATTATTTTTTTAACTACAGTGCAACTGTGTGATAGATATTATTGCTATGTCGATTCGAAAATAGTATGGCAATTAGGTTATATAGGACCTTCAAAAGTTTTCAGAGGATTGATGATTCTGACCCAAAATATCAGGATTATTTGATCCCTTACCGGGTGTAATAAGGAGGGCGATATGCCCATAATGTGACACAATGTAGGTCAATTACCTTCAAATCCACCGCCTTCGATCAAACCTATATTTATAGCACCATGAAAACTACCCATCCGAGATAGCCAGATTTAATTGCATTAATGGGGTCGGGAGGATAAAGATAAAATTTAAAATAAATGTAGCCACATCTGTGTGGAGGGAGAGGGAGAAAACTTTTAGAAATAACACCTCAAGAATACCTTGCTGGTATTAGAGCAGCTACAGTAGCCCCATGGCTTCTTTGGTGCTGACTGACAGCTCACAGCTGACAGCTGATGGCTTTGAAAAGCTACCAGACCAAATTATGTATCCCTACACCGAACCATATGATCTACAAAAAACATGTGTTTAGCAGCTGTCACTTCTGACTGTCAACATTTAGGTATATACCTAAATTTTGAGTGTCAGAAGTCAGCTGTGAACTGCCAGTCAGCACCAAAGAAGCCTTGGGGCTACTGTACCTCCCCTTCACTGTCAAAACAAACTACCAAATTGACGTCATAGTTGATGTACGCGCCTGTGAGCATTTTAAAACATTTATTCTGGGCGAGGCTGCATTGGTGGGCAAATCTACCAAACGTAAGAACAATATAGCAAGGTTTGCCAGTAAAGGGGAGATTGGGGTTCTAATCCCAGGTGGATATAGTGAGGATAGCTCATACTAAAAGATGTCTAACTATTCCCTCATGCCAGTGCGGGTATTGGTATACTCCCTCTAAAACTGTACCTTCCTTATCCCTGCCCCCATTAGCTAAATATGCCCATAGCCCAAGAGTCTTGGTTTGCAAAACATCACGTCCCCGAATGCGTGAAGCGTGATGGGGGGACTAACTGTTGCGCTTGCGGGACACGGAGGAGGGGGTTGTTTTCAACATAAGGCAATCCGCGGTTTTATTCAGCTGTTTCCTTTGAAACCGAGGCAATATAGACGTAGGATTTAGCTTAAATAAAATACCAACATACTTTTTGATGTTAACATTGATAGTAATTTACTATATTATTAATGTTATTACTTTATCGCTATCTTACAGGTAAGGAAAGTATTGTGATCGTCAAAAAAATCGAGCTCAAGATTTTGATGGCTGTCGACGTCTCATGACCCCCCCCCCCCCAGAATCCGAAAAAGTTGTTTTTGAATTTCCGTCTGTCTGTCTGTACCTCCAACTAGAGCCTAAATTATTATACCGATTGGTCTAAAACTTGGTATCTAGGGTTTTCATAGGGTTTCCCCAAGGAATTTTTGGAAATGGATATCCAACCCTAAAATTAAGGGTAGTTAACTGAGGGGCTAAGAGAGAAAAAGTAGATTTTCTCAAAATCGGCTCTAACGATTTTGATTAAATTTCATTTCTAAACATTTCTAAATATTACAAACAAAATGGATACTCTCAATATTTCGGAAAAATTACTTTAAGGGCTCCAGTCTGACGCGTAAATTATCATTTTTTATCATATCTCCGAAACTATTTGAGATATGAAATTACTTATCATTAAAATATGTACGGTACATCTATTTATAATACAAATATTTTATTCTAAGGATGATTTTATAAAACCAATAACTTTCAAGCTATACGCAAATATTTATATTTTTAAAATTTTCAAACACAAATGGTAAAGTGTAGCCAATCGTAAAAAAACTAGCCTGAAATATTGTTGAATGTCGACGTCTCATGACCCTCCAAACCCTAAAAAGTGGTCTTTGCAAAGCCGTCTCTCTGTGTGTCTGCTTAAACTTAAAATTAAGAGGGGTTTAGTAAAGAGTGAAAAGAAAAAAAAAAATATTTTCTCAAAATTGTCTCTATAGATTTTGATTAAAATTCGTATCTAGGCGTTGATAAGATTATAAATAAACTGGCTATTTTCATTTTCCCATGAAAATGACTTTACAAAAGCTGAAATTTCCGTTTCAACTATTTGAGATACTAAATAACTTATCAATCTAAAATTGTGGTACCATTAAAAATAACAAACTTTTATATGAAATATATTTTTATAAAACCAACAGTTTCCCAGATATTGGCAAATATATTAATACAGTTTTGTGAGCTTTAGTTGTAAAGAGATACTACTTAAGTTTTAACGTAATAATTTTCCAATGCCATAGAGTAGATAAATATAAGTAAGTCTCTCAAAATATTTATGTTATTTTTCCTTAAACCTCATAGGAGAAATGTTTGTACAACAATGATCTATCTCCATTTTAGACTCAACAGTCAATATTTACCTTTTTTATTGGTCAAAATTTATAAATGATGAATTTAATAGCAATGCGATGACATGAAGATGTGCAACACCTAGTAAAATATTGAAAATTTTAACCGAAAGTTGAAATTTTAGTACAAAGTGTTGACCCTTGTGGACCCAATATTGATCTATCTTATCGGTCCAAACATACAAATGAGGACATTAATTCCTTAAAAAATAAAATTATAAAATTTAAAAACGGGATTTAAATTTTTTTTTACATAAATATAGTGCAATTTATTCTTGGGTCTACTAGTTTATATTATTTCGTTTCACATATATTACGAGTTTTGAGTAAATATCTCCATTTTTAAACAATAGAGTGAGAAAGTCCGTGCGACCAAACTCAACTGGACTTGACATAATCTGCCGACCGTAGTCAGGTCGTGTACGGTTCCAATTGGAGAACTAACTTGAGTCTGTTTCACCCACCACTCTTAACAATACCATTTCCAGCACTTGAGCAGTTGTTTACATACCGTACGTCTACCATTTTCATATGTAAAATTTTATTTAAAGTACAAATTTAAAGTATTTACAATTCTATTTAAAGTGTATATATATTCTTATCAAAAATAAGCTATCGAATAATAAAATTAGATTTTATAAACCGTTCTAATATAATTAATTCATCTCTTCCTATTCGATAGCACTAACGCACTACAATCCAAGAATTCTTCATCTGATTCGGATCTAGAACTTAAATCCAATAACTCTTGCCCAGAATTCATATTTATGTTGAGAGAAATGCAGAATAAACTGAGATGTTCTAGACCACACAGTCAACTCAAGTCTGTTCGATGTGGCGCATATTCGCATAGTCCAGTCATGTCAAGTTAACTCCAGCCATGGCAAGTAATGTCCAGTCCGGTGGCTGTGGCGCCCTACCCTAGTCTGTGGATGTAGACACGCACGCCTCTCGCGCATAGTGCCTTACAAACCGGCTAGATTTACTAGCCCAAGATCTAAGGCTGGTTCACACAGAATGCTAAGCTAAACTATGCTCCGCTATGCTGTGCTAAGGTTTTTTCAGTTTGATTTCACACTCATTGCTAAGCTAAGCTATGGTTTGGCTTTTTCCTCCTGAATTCACTGTTGTTTCTTTCTAGTCTGCTCCAGTGAAGTTAAGTTATGGAATTCTCCCAAATGTGTTGTTTGAGCTCACATGCTATAACTGAGGAAGAGGAGTTGCTTCTATTAGCATCTGTTTTGGAAAATAAAGAAAATTTAGCAGGTGAAGGTTTAACGTTTTCAACTAACAGTTCAACTGTATTATAAAATCACTTATTAAATATAAAACCTAAATAGAATATTACTTAAATACACGTGAAACAAACTGAAAACAAAACTTCAACACTTATTTGGTTATTTTCACCAAACCACCACTACGCCTGTTCAACATGGAGTCCAAGCTGCGTTATGCGCATGCGCAACTTAAGATGTTTTAAGATGTGAGATTTAAAAATTGCCCTGCCAGCAAGCTTAGCTTGCTGTGTGAACCAACACATTTAAATATATGGTCCACTATTTTTCTAAACAGTTAACAAAGAAAATCTTAGATTAGCTTAGCTTAGTTTTCAGTGTGAATCAGTCTTTATTTGTGTGGTACCACGTAGTCACACAACGCGCATCACGTACGTCTGGACGTGGTGTCTTGCAAGCCAGGTCTTCACATCTCACGTCTCTTATAAGTGTTTTTTTTTTACTGCGTCTCACGACCTGTTATGGTTATCCTTATACGTACTAATTACTCATTAATTTGATAGTGATGAAGAAAATTGAATTAGTAATAAGTGTACCCCCATTTATGTGGAGGGAAAGTGGAAAGCAATTTAGGAAAAATCATCCTCAACCGACTGGACTAGGATTAGAACCTCAATCTCCCTTTCATCATCAGTCCAGTCTATTGTGAGGATGATGCCTATGACCATACAACCACCGAAGTGGGTAAGTTTAGTCGAACCCTGTCCCTGGCGAACCTTCAAGGCCGTAAAAAGTACGAGGTCAAGCTGGGACTTACTACACTGTTAACAGCATCACACACGTGGTCACCCCGCCCCACCCTCTTCCCCGCTAATTAGTGTGGAGTAAGAGGAGGAGGTTCCTACAGCGGCTGCCAATTACACTCCTGATCGTGAGTATACGGCGAGGACTTACCGGTAAAACGTTAGGATAAGGTTTAGGGCGGGTCACGGATATATAATTTGTTTGAAAGTTCCGAGGAGTTCATTATTTAAAATCCCCGTGGCAGAAACTCTTGAGAAAAAAAAACACTAGTACAGGGTGACCAGGCATCCTCCTTCTTCCGGACATGTCCTACATTTCAAACTTCTGTCCGGTGTCCGGGTAAAGGAGTTTTCTAAACTTGAAAATTCCCTACATCTTGACAAAATAAATAAATTTGTCATTTTTTTGGCGTGTGTTTGTTCTCAAAGTGATCTCGCATCCAGAAATCCTGCCGTAAGATGGCATTTCAGTTATTACTAGCAGTCTTTGAGCGTTTTCGTTAGAAAACTCGCCAGGCCCACATGGTGCTTACGTGCTCACGTTCTATTGGCTGCGTTTATGGTGCCAGGCAACCAATCACATCTCGCGTCCTAATTATTCACCGTTGTTTCTGTAGATTGCTTATTTTTTCTCAGTTCTTGACGGTGTGTGGTCTGTAGATGTGTCTATCTTATGTTTGAAAATTGACTAAAAGTAAATTTCAATTTAGTGATACTTTATCTAGTAAATACAAATCATTTAAACGAGGTATAAATGTATATGAAGAGGAGTGTCTCATTTGTCCCGCAGGAAAGTACATTTCCGTAGATAAAATGGTAGGCCAGTTAAATAACATATTTACTAACGTTTTTTATAAAGAAGTTGACTGTATTTTGTTTTTATACATTTTTCTATGGAGAATGTGTTTTATCCATTTTGACCATTCAGGCCTATATTTAAGAATTTCATATATATTTCAATTATTATTTTATTATTAACTATTGAATATGGTGTCATTATTAATACATATTTTTACTAAGACTGAGTTTACTCTTTGTAGGGGCACAAGATTTGGAAGTTCATCTTCAGTCCCAGAAACACAAGGGAAACATTCAGAGTGCAGTAACATTAGAGATATATCAAGTTTTTTCAATCAATCTAATAAATATACGCAATTAGTAAATGCAACGGAGGCAACGCTGTCATTTCACACTGTTAGGCATAATTCATCATTTACATCTATTAATTGTACGACTAAACTAAATGTTGAGATGTATTGTGACTCTGATATTGATAAGAAAGTGTAATGTGCTAGGACAAATATTTAAGCTACTATAAACAAAATTATTTTGCCACATTCTTTTGATGTAACGATAGAGTGCTTACAGGAAATATTTTGTTTAGGTGTTTGCAAAGATGGTAGCAATCATGGGTCTCTGAAAACATTTCCTGTTTTAGTAGACTATTTGGATTATAAAGTAGGAGGTATCCAAACTAAAGTTGTAGAGCTAAAAGCAACTCCCAAAGAGACTTCTGATACAATATCATTCTAAATAAGCATTAAATAGGCTTGTTATTAATGATAAATGTGTAGCATTTGCTGCCGATAATATTAAAACAAATTTTGGAGAGCTTAAAAGTGCTGAGAGTAAAAAAAAAATCACTCATTTAAAGAAATGTGTGAACAAAAATTTAATTGGTGTAGGCTGCCCAGCACAGCAATTACTTCCCCATACTAAAACTAGTTGAATATCTCTGTTTACAGCCATATATAGGATACTTGAGATATATGAAGCTTTGAAATCATATTTTTTTTATCTTTGCCTAGTCCTCCTAACATCCTGAAGGTTTTTTTCCTTATCTAGATTAGGTAAGGCATATTTGTGGCACTTAGATTATCTAATGTCTGTTTTTCAAGACATCATCAAGGAAATACAAAAATAAATAAATTATATAATTGATGTAATATAAAATGTATCTTCCCTGCTAGAGAACAAAAGTTTGGTTCATTCATTTCACTTAAGACCAAAGTGTTGTTGTCATGTACTTGGGAAGAAGGATTTGATAGCGAATTATATTGTTTTATTGAGTAAGCAATGTTTTTGTGCAGGTGATGCTATGATTATTTAAAGAAATGGAGTGTCTCATTTTCAAAATTTAAATGGATTGAATTGAAAGGAAAGGATCAAATGAAAGATGTAGAAATGTCTGTAGTGTTTTTAAATCAAAGAGGGTTAATGAGCGATGATGTGAAATTTTGTGACCAATTATATAATTTAAACATGCCAGACCTTGTAAATTTGTCATGTAATGATAAGTGGGTTAAGTATTTTGAGCATAACAAACATGATGAATGTAATTCAGAACTACTGAGTATGGCGAAATATTTGTATTCATTACCAGGACACAATAAGAATGTTGAGAGGATGTTTTCTTTAATCTCTGCATAGTGGATAAGTGAGAGAAATAAGCTGGATGTAATAATAATAATACTATTTAGCACCGCGTCTTACTACCCGTTCGGGTTATACGCTTAAGTACTAATTACGCTAATGGATTAGGAATTGGGAAGGTTGAATATAGAGGAAGTGAACTCACATTTGCGTGGAGGGAGAGTGGAAAACATTTAGGAAAAACCACTCCCAGTTCACCCGACCGAGATTCTAACCGCGATCTCCCCGTCCTCGGTGGTCGAGCTCAACACGACTAGCGTGTTAGCTAACTACGCCACCGAGGTGGGTAAGTTGAATGTAAATTCGGTAAAGGGTTTATTGTTGGTGAAGTATGATTTTAAGCATATGACTTTTTCAAAATTATATAAGTTTATTTTAAGCCAATAAGGCATTTTATAAAGACTAGTTCGTCAGAAAAATATGTTTAAGCTATCAATTAAAAACATTAAGCGATTTTGTAGACGTACATTTTGAACTTTTATTTTGCAACTTCCTAAATTTTGAGTCTCCTTGTCCTCCTTTTCGTCAAAGCCATCTGGTCAACCTGTACGAATAGTATTCTTGTACTAGTTTGGTTCAGAACTTAGTACTTATATATTCAGATTCCCTAGTTGTTTTATTTTGTTACTATACGGTACGGCACAAAGTTTATAAACGTCTTCTTATTTTGAAAGACCTATTCTCCCCCACTGGGCCATTTTCTATATATTTTATCGACATAACTTAAGGTGAGAAAGAAGAGAACGAGAGTTGAGGCCATTTGGCCAATTTTGTAGATTTCCCAACAGTAAAAGTGTTTGAACAAAGTAAAATTTTCCTTTTATTTAAAATGTTTCATATCAAATGCCATTATCTTCATGACTTGGGCCCGAACTCTGATAGCATACTATATATTTTTTAGAGCTGGGCCGATCAGCTATTTTGCCGATTAGTCCGATGCAGATCATTTGTTGCCGATTAGGCCGATCACCGATGCCGGTTATTTTTGTTTTCAATTTTAATCAGTGTATAAAGTAAAATGACCCTTAAAGCAAAAAAAAAAAGTTACTTTTACTAGTTTTATAATGTCCAATATAGTTTTGTTTTAGTAACATTTAAATAGAAACTTTTAAAATGTAAATGTTGTTTAGTTATTATTTTATATTGTTATTGTTAGGACAAGTGAACCTGTCATTTAACAAAAACAAATCACATTAATAAATAGCAAATATACCGCTACATATTAGATAATTAAAATATTATTTCACATTTATGATTAAATAGGCCTACTGACCCTTTCATTAGACAAAGAAAAATCACAATCAGCAAATTTAAATTTAATTTTAATGATAAAAAATAATCAAGGCACACATATTTTTGCACACATGGAGAATAGGCCTACATCTATTTTGTTTTTAGATGAAATAGGAATTTTTACATCCAATGTCTATTAAAATATGGCTTCAATATTAAACAATTTTTAACAATCGTAATATTTTTGTGAATTGTGATTTAGATATATCTTAACATAGATTTTTGTGATTCTACAAAGCACTTCATCATAATTTAACTACTAAATATTAATATCGTATAGAAATAAGTGGTTTCTTTAAAAAAAAAGTATAATAAAAAGGCATCACCATTTTTAAACAGTAATCCGATCTTTTTATTAACAATTTAAATAATCTTAATGAAAAATAACATTGTTTTAACTACATTTAAATAAAAACTACCTTTAGAAAATCGAATGAACGGTGAACGGGTCAAAATGAACGGATCATTGAACTGAACCAGATACAATGAATCGTTCATTTAAAATAACGATTTTGCCCATCTCTACTTCAATATGATAAAATAAATAATAAATAACATAATGTGCAATGAAAGTTATTTTTCGTGGTTTTTTTAAGAAATACTTTAAAACTTATTTTAATTTACTATTAAAGAAAATGTAAAATTTAAATATTAATATATATTAATTGAATTCATATTGAAATATGAGCGAGACAAATTCCCTGCCAGTGGAAAGTTTTGTACTTGCATTAAAAGAAAAACTGTTTCCATTTAAAACAAAATGTGGGCATGTGCGAGATTATTACGTCCGATGTTTCATTTTTTGAGCATCTTTAACAAATCTAAATAACACAACACCAATCTGCTAATATCTTATTTTATGATTATTAGATTTGTTACTTGTGAGTATGTTTATTTCTAATAACGTGCATAAATTGGAAAAAGACCTATAGTAAATATATTTATTTTGATATATTTTGTTTGGAATGTTGGATGTGCTGTTTATTTCAAACTTAAGTCGCTAAGAACAAGCTAATTATTCAAATATCACATACGAGAGAGCAGAGATAAAATATTATTTTTTTAGGACTTAAAATATACCCACACATTTTGAATAATCGGCATAAATAATCGGAGATTCAAACTCCGATCATCAGAATCGCCGGTTATGTGATAATCGGCCGATGCTCGGATTAATAATCGGCATTGGCCCACCCCTAATATTTTTAGTTCATCACATACAATGGTAATAAGCAGGGGGGCGGATTTATAGGCACTAAAAGTTTTAAAAAAGGTAGGCAAATAGGCACTCAAAATCACAAAATAAATAAAGGTAATAAATAGGCACTAAAAAGAAAAAATAGGCAAATAAATAGCCATATTAATGCAAAAAAGGCACCAAAACACTCAAAATGTTTATTAATCACTCTTAAAATCCAGTATACAATTTCCATAAACACAAATTAATTACTTTTAGAGTTAATTACCAAACACTTCTCAAGATTTTCAGGTGTAAATTTTGTTCTGTTGTCTGACAAAATATTTTTATACTGTGAGAAGCTTCTCTCGACTTCACATGAAGTCATCGGGCAAAACTTCAGACAAGCAATCTCAGCTGAGCTAAGCTTCACTTCTGGGAGTGATGTAGTTTGACCTTCTAAGATGACTGCAATACTTGCCATCACTTTACACCCAGGGTTTCGCTGCAATACTCTGTTAAATTTGTCGACGATGGCCGTGCCAACTGAACCAGAAGCCTGATTCAGGTTTTCTTCTACTCCTCGCATTATCTTCACAGCTTTCATAAGAGGCAAATCCCTCGCCTCTAAAGCTGTGATTGCTCCAGGAAGGCTCCCAAAATTGCTTTTTACGTTTATCAGATCCGCACTGACACTTGAGCAGGAGATGGCAGCATTTGCTTCTGTAATGGCGACCGCTTGTTCCTCGTCAAATGTTTGGAGGACCTACAAGTAAAATGGTTGATATAGCAAAACGCACCATTCTTTCATTATGTTGTGTTCTACAAGTATAGCCATTAAATTTAAAATATTTTTCAATAATATGGACGGACAGGTGGAATCGATAAAACTAGTAGTAAGCGCTCTCGGCAATTTTAATTTGTGAACGCACCTAAAGAAAGTGTATTTTATAATACCTTTTGAATGTCAGCCAGATGATTTGCGTAGTACAACGTAGCATGAAGCCATGTACCCCAACGAGTTAATACTGGCTGTGGTGGCAAGGTTGTGTTGGGCAGGGCGGCCTTAAATGAGAATATTCGTGATGGCGCCTTCAAAAACACTTTCTTGACTGTGGAAATAATAGCGTTAACATTTGGAAAACGTGATCTAATATCTTATGCAACCCTATTAACAGCATGCGCCGGACAAGTCACGTGAATTAACTTAGTATAAAATAATTTTAAGCTCGCAGCTGCTTTCAACATGTAGGCCACACTGTCTGTCAGCAACACCATAAACCTTTCATCGTTGTTTTCTGATGGCCACAGGACACCTAGAATAAACAAATTAACTTATTTATAATTCTCATTTTTACAGGACTAGCACCGCAAATCATTAAATTAACACAGTACATATTGTGCAATTAAATTATATACTTACGCAAAGCATCACAAACAACTATGGCAATTGTCGAGCTGTTGGTTGCCTCAAGCATCTTTGAAACAACCAAGTGAGGTTTCCCAAAACCCGTAGAGTCTAGTTTTCCAACCACAACATTTGCAAAATATCTGCCACAGTGATCAGTGGTTTCATCAACAGTAGCCCAGAAGTATGATTCTCCAATATCTTCACGGATTTTCTCAACTGTCTTAAATGAAATAAAAAGAATGTTTATTGTAAATAGTTTAAATCAATACAATTCAGTTAATATTTTTTAAATGTCAGAAAGAAAAACTGCTACTGTAAAAACTTACGGATAAATAGGTTGAATGCAAGTAGTGTTTCCTGAGAGTTGATTAGTCCGGTATCTTCATGTTGGTATATTTGTTGAGAAAAGCATTGAAATCTGGATTCTCCAGCCTCTTCCAAGGAATATTTGCAGCTAATATTGCAGAGCATAAGTCATTAGAAAATTGCTCTTGGGTTTTATCAGCATCGTTAACTATAGGAAAAAATGGTTGAGATCCTGTTTTCTTTCTGGAATTCTTCATACATATTGCAGTATTTTTGTGTTGTTCTAGATAATACTTCTTCTCGCATTTTACCTAAATATTATAAATGGAAATTTTCATCCAATAATATATGTGAATTCTACAAACTAAGAAAGCGTCACCTAACAAGAGAACTAAGATTAAAATGATATATTTTTTGAGTAAGATCTTAATGTTACGCTTTGGTAAATATTTCCACTTTGTCGTTGAAATCCTTCAATAAGAAATGAAACCTAGTTTGAACGATAGCAAATAATCGTGGTTTACTTCTAAACAGTAGACAAAATATTTAGTAAAAACCTTGACTTTCAAAACTAATAATTTCATTTCCCCTTTTGAAAAGAACATGCTTGACAAAAAATTATTTTTCCATCCATTGTGAAATTCCTATCACCACCAATCTACTGTTTGAATAATACACTTTTACACGATTTCTCTTTAGGCATTTTCTACTGGTTCAATAATTTACACTGAGTCCAATACAAAGAACAGATATGCACATATAACAACAGCGTAATATACACAACCACTGAATGAACTGACACTGCTGTGCGCTAGAAGAAAATCTTCGTCACCAGTCTTACCAGTCTGAACCTATCAGACCGCTGGACACATGGGTTTTTCCTACCTATTACGAGTATCCACGTGGAGTAACCAAAGGAG
Source organism: Timema podura (assembly GCA_033556935.1). Taxonomy (NCBI): domain Eukaryota; kingdom Metazoa; phylum Arthropoda; class Insecta; order Phasmatodea; family Timematidae; genus Timema; species Timema podura. The sequence continues at coordinate 73,711,278 of JAVRXN010000008.1, read as the reverse complement.
TGAAGGAGGAGGGGGGGCAGCCGCAAGTATTTAGAAAGAAAAAAGGGGGTGGGGGAAGAAAGAGAGATAGAAAAAAGGCATTTTAAGGCTCTCATTTGTAAAATAGGCACCGAAATAGGCACTAAACACCAAAATAGGCATTTATAGGCACTATAAAAGCTATCACATTATCTTCGCAATCATCTAAAATAAACTTATACCTCAAAATCCTACTTTTCAAAGCATAGGAATAAAAAAGGCATTTAGGGCAAAATCCGCCCCCTAATAATAAGTATACAAACTGTTTATGATCCTCTTTGTTGTTTTTAGCGCCGTATCTTACTAGCATTCAGACTTATGCTTATTTAATAGTTGAGGGCTTGGTATGAGGAAGGTTGAATTTAGAGGAAGTTTACCCGCATTTGCGTGGAGAGCGTGAGAAATCATTTAGGAAAAACCACCCTCAGCACAACCGACCGGGATTGAACCACGATCTCCCCTTTATCGGCATTCTAATCAATTGCGAGAGTAGTGCCCTAAAGAAGGGCAATAGGGGGATCCCCTTGTTGTATAAATTTAGATTTTATATCTTATTTTTGTCATTTTGGAATTTTAGGCAATATTTTCTTGGTTTGTTTCATTTTTAGTAGGCTAATTTTTTAGGAATATTCGAGTGACTTTAAGTCATTTTAATGCATTTATGTTGAATAAGTTTGGATACTATCACTATTTTATAAATGCATAAATATTTTCTGCTCACATTTGTCTGATTTAGAGGATAGTGTAGGCTAATATATTTGTAAAATACACATTCCTGGTGTGACACTGCAACTAGAGGCTGGAAAGGATTGTGTTGGGAGGGGATAGCTATTATTTCTGAAACACATATTTGTAAATCAATATTATATTTAACAGAATGGTTGTTAAAGTCTTTTTATTTAATATATATATATTTTTAGTTTATATTAATTTTGTAGCGTGTGTGTTTGATTTGGTCCAGTAAATTTATGAATTATTTTTTAAAGTTATTTTTTGAAAATTTGAATTATATTTTAGAATTATTAGGTAATTTTATAAAACACCTTTTCATCCCTAACCTTTACTCTTGTCACTTTCCATATCCCACTTTAAGGAAAATTGATTACGCATGGAAAAATTCCGCTGCGGACGCAAACATTAATAACGATTAAAAATATAGGGATGTGGAAGGTATTATTTGAGAGTAAATGTAGCCGCATTTGAGTGGAGGGAGTGTGGGAAACCATGTGTGATAAAACACCCTCAATACGTCTGGCCGGAATTCGAACCCTGATGTTTCAGTCACAGAAAATCCAGTCAACGAGAGAATGACGCGTTAGTCCTTGCGATCACCGATGCGGGTGCTACGCATAATTGTTTTGAATAGAGTTGATTGTGGCTAGAAGGCTGTGAAATACAGAATAAATTATTTTGATGCAAAGGAAACATAGAGAAATGATTTTCTAATAAAGTTATTTTGTCTCAGTAATATCTTCTTAAGAGATGATGATGATGTAGTTCAAATCCTTTATTATAAACAGTTTAATACCAAATTTATGTGCGTTGCTAGTTTTAAAGATCCATTTCAATTTATGCTTTAGTCAAATTTAATGGGAAAATGAATATCTTATGCTGAAGCTTACCCTGGAGTAAGTGAATCCGTATTAGCGTGGAGATAATATGTAGAAACTCTACCAGATATCTTAATCAAGATTCGAATCCTGACCTCTCATTCACTGGAAATCTGGAATATTATCAACCTTACACCTTAGGCCACATGGCCAAAGTTATTGTAGGGTTTTTTTATTGTTTTGTTTCATTCTTAGTTAGCGTTTAGCCCGAAAAGGTAGTAAGACGCGGTGCTAAGTATTATTTATTCTTAGTTGAATTTAAAAAAGACAAGTCGACACAGGGAGAAAGACCATTATTATCATAAGCACAAATAAAATAAAACAGGTATGAAAGGTAAGAAATTTGAGAAAGCATGATCGAGGAAGAAATAATTATTGAACACTGTAATGGCAAGTGACATAAATAAAGATGAAAGTATAAAACTATCTCGTAACTAGTTAACTCCTTCCTTGTCATGTCTTTCTAGAGGAGGTACACTGAATCTCCCCACCCACAACAATGCAATCAAGTTAGTTTGGTCATGTGCATTGACGATTGGATTTGTGCCTGAATTTCCTGCTCTGGAGCTACACACATTATTATTAATTTGACCTTCACTAAGCACTACTACTTATTATTATTATCATTAGGTGTCCATTTATTTTGTCAGTGAAATTAGACCGCCAATGCGCCCTGTCCTTTGCCTCCTCCTTGAGCTCCCAGAGTTTTATTCTTTCCCTCCAATCATCCAATATTTGAATCTTCCTTCTTCCTAAGCTCTTCCTTCCTTAAACCTTTCCTTCTACGACTTAGTGCAGAGGCCAGTTCTTCCTAAGGATGTGTCCAATCCAGTTTGCTTTGTACCGAGGAATCACATCCAAAATAGTTCTCTTCTCACCCACTCTTCTTAGGTCTTCTTCATTTGTTCCCGTGTTTTTCCACATGATCTTCTAAAATCTTCTCCAGCACCACATTTCAAAGTTCTCCGAGTATTAATTTTCCATCTTCATAAGAGTACAAATATCTGCTCCATACAGTGTGATGCTTCAAATTTAGCATTTCATCAGTTTCTTCCTCAGTTCTAAGTTCAACTTGCTGGTCACCAGTAACCTCTTCATATTGAAAGCTTCCTTGGCCATGACGATCCTCAGCCTTATTTCCTTGTTGCAGTAAGCATCCTTTGTCAGCAGACTTTCCAGGTAGTTGAACTGCTCTATGTTTTCCAACCACTGGTTTTAAATTTGGATTTACAGCGGCTCTTCATTTTTACTTTCTCTCTATCTTACAGGTAGAGAAAGTATGGTGATCGTCAAAAAAATCGAACTCGAGATTTTGATGAATCTTGACGTTTCATGACTCTCTGAATCCGAAAATGTGGTTTTTGAATTTCCATCTGTCTGTCTGTCTGTCTGTCTGTACCTCCAACTAGAGCCTAAACTATTTTACCGATTGAGCTGAAACTTGATATCTTGGGTTTTCATAGAGCTGCCCCGAGGGGTTTTTGGAATTGGATATCTACCCCTAAAATTAAGGGTAGTTTACTGAAGGGAAAAAAGAGAAAAAGTCGATTTTCTCAAAATCGGCTCAAACGATTTTGATTAAATTTTATTTATGAACATTAATAAATATTCCAAACAAAATGGCTACTCTCAATATTTCGGCAAAAGGCAAAGGGCTCCGGTCTGATGCGTAAATTAACATTTTTTATAATAGCTTCGAAACTATTTGAGATATGAAATTACTTAGCGTTACAAATATGTATAAATAGTTATAATACAAATATTTTATAAGAAATATATTTTTATAAAATCAATAATTTTCAATCTATACGCAATTATATATATATATTTAACTTTTTGGACATTAAAGCTTAAGTATTACGATCGTAAAAAAAACTAACCTGAAATGTTAATGGATGTCAACGTCTCATGACCCCCCGAACCCTAAAAAATAGTCTTTGCAATGCCATCTGTCTGTGTGTCTATTAAAACTTAAAATTAAGGGTAGTTTACTAAAGGGCAAAAAGAGAAAAAGTCGATTTTCTCAAAATCGGCACTAACGATTTTGATTAAATTTCATTTATAAACATTAATTAATATTCCAAACAAAATGGCTACCCTCAATATTTCGGCAAAATGGCTTTAAGGGCTCCGGTCTGATGCGTTAATTAACATTTTTTTATAATAGCTCCGAAAGTATTTGAGATATGAAATTACTTAGCATTACAAATATGTATATATATTTATAATACAGATATTTTGTCCGAAACATATTTTTATAAAATCAATAACTTTCAATATATACGCAATTATATGAATTTTTTAACTTTTTGGACATTAAAGTTTAAGTATTGCGACCGTAAAAAAAAACTAACCTGAAATGTTGATGGATGTCGACGTATCATGACCCGCACAACCTTAAAAAATAGTCTTTGCAATGCCGTATGTCTGTGTGTCTATTAAAACTCCAAATTAAGGGTAGTTTACTGAAGGGCAAAAAGATAAAAAATTGGTTTTCTCAAAATCTGCTTAAACGATTTTGATTAAAATTCGAATCTAGGTGTTGATTAAGATTATAAATAAACTGGATATTTTCATTTTCCTATGAAAATGATTTTTAGGGTACTTTACAGAAGCGTTAATTTCCGTATCTCCACAACTATGTGAGAAACTAAACAACTTATCATTGCAAAGTTGTAGGACTCTTATAAATAAAAAACTTTTATTTGACATATATTTTTATAAAAGCAACAGTTTCTGAGATATTTGCAAATATAATAATACAATTTTGTGAGCTTTAGTTGTCAACATATACTACTTAAGTCTTAACGCAATAATTCTCTAATGCCATAGAGTAATTAAATATAAGTATCTAAAACAAAGTATGTTATTTTTCCTTAAAGCTCTTAGGAGAAATGTTTGCATAGCAATGATCTATCTCCATTTTGTCTCAATAGTCAATATTTACATTTTTTATTGGTCAAAATGTATAAATGAATAATTAAATATCAATGTGATGACTTGAATATCTGCAACACCTTATAAAATGTTAAAATTTTAACCAAAAATCGAAATTTTAATACGAAGTGTTGACCCTTGTGGAAGACATTAAACTGTTTGAAATGCTCTTAGGTGGACAAAGATGCGCCTCTTTTCTCATTGATTCTATATCATTGTATATTATTTTATGCATGTTCTTATGTGGAGTGGTTATGATACAATGTACATTATTCCGTTCAGAAATCTTACGAGTTTATAGAAAGAGAGAGAAAGTCTGTGCGGTGCGCCGTACCATTTATTTTAATTATCATCACTTTTGACTTCTCCCTATCTCCACCAGCCAGTCCATCATTTCCTACAACTCTTCTTTATTTTTGGCCCGTGTTTGATTCCCGGATGGCACCATGGTTGTTTATTCCAAAAGGGGAATGATCCCAAAGGTCACCAGGGTATTGTTGGTTAAACTACCGGTAGTTTGAGAGTTTCCATTGGTTCCGCACCCTCATTTTCACTATAACCATCACTTCATCTCATTGGGACATGGAAAGATCCTCCACGTAAAGGATGTAAGATTAGCATATTCGGGCGTCCTCTGGGTAAAGGTACATTAGTATTTGCTAATCTTCCTACAAACTGGACTGTTTGTGAGGTAAAAGTACATTTACCATGGGAGTGGTGTTAGGTATCTGACAGCTATAAGAAGACGTAAAAACTGTTTTAAAAACATAATAAAAACTAGTTGTTTGTTGCAAGAGTTAATATATATATATATAAGATATTAAGACTGTGCTAACCTTCGAAATTTCGAGTCTAGATTCTAATTTTGCTATGATTCGGATTCGATTAGAGCTTTCGAGTCTTATTATTAGAAAGATTCATGGTGGATTCGAAATTTCGAATCTAAGTAAATTTCAGATTCGGATTCAATGGGTTTAGTTCGAAATTCGAATCTTTTCATACTTAAGAATAATTTAAACTTTATATGGTCTTATACAGCAAACCATTATAAACAGAATAGTAATTTATTTCGTTTATAACCTTTCATAAGTTAGTCATGAAGCGTTGTCTACTTGTTTAACTTAAGATTAGGTTAAAAATATTTTCAAAGACTCCTAAGAATATGTTATTTGATTTGGATTTGAAACATTTTCAAAATAAAATATTCGATTCAAAATTTTATTTCTATTATGATATTCGATTCGGATTCAATCCTAAAGAAATTCTTACCATGATATTCGATTCGGAATCGATTCGAGCTGGTTTGTAAGGATTCGGATTCGACTCTAAATGGAAAACCATGGTTTCGCACAGGCTTATAAGATATTTATTTATATGATATATAATCACTCTAATGGAGTAAGAATGAGGAAGGTAAAATCCTAGCTAAAATGTACTCGCATTTGTGCGTGGAAGAGTGAAAAATCATTTAGTAAAAATGTGACACCCTTGGTACACCATGATGTGATTCTAACTCCAGCCTCCCCATTACCATCAAACCATATTGGATGAGTTTTACACTTAATCCTCGTGCCCAATCGTGCGTGTAGCTCATATTTATTAGATGTACCAATTAAAATAATAAAAGCTACAATTTCTTGATGACACGATTCTTAAACCAACGTGAGTTGAGTCCATCATGAAACCTGTTTATTTTATACTCACAACCTACTTGCTAGAGTTGCAGCTTTATTTAACACGCCACGCGAGATTTACATTTTATTCCCCCCGCAACAGCATGCAGGATATGGATAGCTAGTACCTGGCATATAACCTCCTTAAAACACGTGGTTTCCTGGCATGGGAGGACGAAGCAATAAGATTATATTTTTTATCTTGTAACGTATCAGATACAAGTTGAAAGGTTTCAAATCAATTAGCAGTTTCCAGTGTACATGTGGTTGAAGGAGTCACTCTCGTGTTAGACTGGTGATGACGGGAAGATTAGGGTTCGATTACCAGTCAGGTCTACTGAGGGTGGGTTTTCATAAATTTGTTCCCACTCTCCTTCCAGGAAAATGCTGTTAGATTGCCTCTAAATTCTTCCTTCCTCATCCTTACCCCAATAGATTAATAAATGATTGTGAATGTGTATAGCATAAACATGTAGTAAGTCACGGTAGTTAACAAAATTACCGTTTTAATGACGTGACATGTATGTCATGGTGATGTTGCATTTTTCTGTCATCAAGCTGTCCCTGTAAAGATCTACTACGCTGCAAGTGCTCTCTGATTATATCCTGAAAGGGAACCTGTGAATCACTCACCCCCGGTGTTTAGTGGCGTATTTATTAAAGATATGAACAAATAATTGCCCGAGCATAGTAAGGTCCTGTTTTATTATTATTATTATTATTATTATTATTTAGCACCACGTCTTACTACCCGTTCGCGTTATACGCTTAAGTACTAATTACGCTAATGGATTAGGAATTGGGAAGGTTGAATTTAGAGGAAGTGAACCCGCATTTGCTTGGAGGGAAAATGGAAAACCATTTAGGAAAAACCACCCCCAGTTCACCCGATCGAGATTCGAGCTACGATCTCCCCGTCCTCAGCAGTCGAGCTCAACACGACTAGTGCGTTAGCCAACTACGCCACTAGGCGGGGTCCTGTTTTAACATGATTATTTGTCAATTCATATGTTGGTCTGGATGTTTCTTTCAGTTTAGCAACCAAATTTATGGACCAATTTTAATGATATTTGCCAGAAAGAATCTTTTACCCTAGGCTGAACGACGCATGTACAGTAAGTCTTATATAGTTTTTCAACCGTTTGGAAATGGTGGCCGCTAAAAAAAGTTTTATTTTTACATAATAGTTCATTTAAAGTGATGTTTAAAATTGTAAGCAATAATATGAGTAGCTAGACGCAGACATGTCAAACTTGAGGCCCGATTCATGATTCTGTGTGGCCCGTGGACTTTTTGCTAACCCAACAAACAATTTTACCCAATTCGTCTTTTTATAAACGTTGTAAAAATACAACATTTGAGATAACTACATTTTCAAATTAGTCATTATTTGGTGAAATCTAGCAAGTGAGGTTGGTGTACCACATTTAATTCATTACTCACCGAAGATCGATTATTAAAAATGGTTAAATTTGCCCAACAAATGTGTGTAATATTTGTAAGCACCCAAGTTCGCTCTCTCTCATGAAAAGCATCAAACACCCAAGTTCGCTCTCGCTCATGAAAAGGATCAAACACCCAAGTGTGCTCTCACTCATGAAAAGGATCAAACACCCAAGTGTGCTCTCACTCATGAAAAGGATCAAACACCCAAGTGTGCTCTCACTTATGAAAAGGATCAAACACCCAAGTGCGCTCTCACTCATGAAAAGGATCAAACACCCAAGTGCGCTCTCGCTCATGAAAAGCATCAAACACCCAAGAGTGCTCTCGCTCATGAAAAGGATCAAACACCCAAGTGTGCTCTCGCTCATGAAAAGGATCAAACACCCAAGTGTGCTCTCACTCATGAAAAGGATCAAACACCCAAGTGTGCTCTCGCTCATGAAAAGGATCAAACACTCAAGTGTGCTCTCGCTCATGAAAAGCATCAAACACCCAAGTGTGCTCTCGCTCATGAAAAGGATCAAACACCCAAGTGTGCTCTCGCTCATGAAAAGGATCAAACACCCAAGTGCGCTCTCGCTCATGAAAAGGATCAAACACCCAAGTGTGCTCTCGCTCATGAAAAGGATCAAACACCCAAGTGCGCTCTCACTCATGAAAAGCATCAAACACCCAAGAGTGCTCTCGCTCATGAAAAGGATCAAACACCCAAGTGTGCTCTCGCTCATGAAAAGGATCAAACACCCAAGTGTGCTCTCGCTCATGAAAAGGATCAAACACCCAAGTGTGCTCTCGCTCATGAAAAGGATCAAACACTCAAGTGTGCTCTCGCTCATGAAAAGCATCAAACACCCAAGAGTGCTCTCGCTCATGAAAAGGATCAAACACCCAAGAGTGCTCTCGCTCATGAAAAGGATCAAACACCCAAGTGTGCTCTCGCTCATGAAAAGGATCAAACACCCAAGTGTGCTCTCGCTCATGAAAAGGATCAAACACTCAAGTGTGCTCTCGCTCATGAAAAGCATCAAACACCCAAGTGTGCTCTCGCTCATGAAAAGCATCAAACACCCAAGAGTGCTCTCGCTCATGAAAAGGATCAAACACCCAAGTGCGCTCTCGCTCATGAAAAGGATCAAACACCCAAGTGTGCTCTCGCTCATGAAAAGGATCAAACACCCAAGTGTGCTCTCACTCATGAAAAGGATCAAACACCCAAGTGTGCTCTCGCTCATGAAAAGGATCAAACACCCAAGTGCGCTCTCGCTCATGAAAAGGATCAAACACCCAAGTGTGCTCTCGCTCATGAAAAGGATCAAACACCCAAGTTCGCTCTCGCTCATGAAAAGCATCAAACACCCAAGTGATCACATTTACCGATACGAATTTGTCATCTGTTTTTAACGTGACTTCACTCATGAACTTGATGCTAGTATAAAGTTTCAAATTGTTGCTAAAAAAAAAGATAAGTCTTAAAAATTCATGTAATCTTAATTTTATATCTGTCATATTCGGTATTTTTCTATTTAAGGTGGTGACAATATTAAAGTTTCTGGAAATACAGTACCTTCATTATTTTAAATGTTCAATGTGGCCCTTATGGTCCAACGAGTTTAACACACCTGACCTAGAGCATATTTTATTTTTTAATTCTGACATGTTTATTGTGATACTCACGCCTTAAACCACGTGAACAGTGGTTATTCTCTTTTAAAATTAGTATAATATAATGTATTTAAAGTAGTATTAAACCTTTTTCTTTCTAGCTTGATCATAAAGGAAAAATCGTGACTTGAAATTCAAGGAGAAATTCCAGGAGCTATTTAAACTTTAAATAATTCAAGAAGAAATGTTAATACTGTGGTAATGATAAGAAAATGAGGTCCTTTCACGATGTTTTTAGCTTCTTTTCTTTCTTGTTTTTTTGCATGGAGGGAGCGAGGTCTACTGTTCACAAAACTACTGGCTTAGTAATGACGGTCATCTATTATTTTGCCTCAAGCTAATTTAGTTTGAACTATTTTATTTTATACAATCCTAGAGCTCTTATTAGCTCTTATAAGTAATATGCTTAATGCATTTTTTTCAAATATTAATTGTATATTCTCGTTTGTGTCTTTCTTTTTTTTTTACGTCCAACATGTAAATTCATTTAAACTAAGGAGCACGCGAAATTTGTAAACGTTTTTCTATGTTAAAAGTGTACATAGCTTTGTGTAGCCTTATATTAAAAACCTACATCCTAAGGTTTGTTTTAGCCCCGTCTTGCCACCCGTCCGGTCTATGCACATACAATTTCATCAGTGGGGTAGTGATGAAGACTGTAGAGTTATAAGAGAATGTACTCACAGTTGCGTGGAAAATCATTTACTTACTTATTCTATGGCATTAGGAACTTGAAAGTTCATTACCGCACTAATTAAATTATGCCACCTATCCTTATCTTGAGCTAATTCTATCCAGTATATCTCATTACACCTTATCTCTCTCAGGTATATCAAAATGTTATCCTCCCGGTAAGTAAAATAATATATTTGAATTTCGGACCATTTGACTTCTCATATCGTTTGTTGGCCCACACACGTGGGCTGTTTTCTTACTTAATTTGATACTGAAACCTGTACTGGAATAGTGGTGGTATCCATCACGAGTTAATCGGTAGTGTAGCTACTATGAGAATCATGACACACATTCACATGCTCGTGATTTTCTTACTTGTTTTGGGAGTAGTTAATGCTACCAACTAATATAAGATTCCTTTCAGAAAAGAGCTAGCATATTTATCAATTAAAAATATAGTGCATATTTTTAAAAAGGCTGGCATATTTTTAAAACTATAAACATATATTTACAATTATTTATTTAAAACTACTGCCCTAAAACATATGGTTCCAAACCAATGATACTTCATTTTACTTTTGTTTTATAGACAAGAAAATCGCTGTTCAATTTGCTGATGTAAGACAACTTGTATCACTTCCACACCTGCGTCTGTACTTAGACTTTGTTGAAAACTAAGTATGACCAGCACTACTACCAAGTTACGAACAATTTTCCAAGGTAGCTATTCATTTTGCTAATATTTGTCATGAAAGCTGTCACACACACACGGTAATAGTTCACGTGTACTGAATTAAGTACGGAAAAATCGCACGTGTTTACAGGGCAAGAGAATAGAATTAAGCAATAAAAATACTGGTAATCCCCACAACCCCAACCGCATCCCTCATTAAATCATTATTTCTAAATTTGTCCTTGAAACTAATCAAATTATTTGAAATGTAACATTGTTTTATTATATGTTTAATATTTTTTACCGTTTCCTAACCAATCAGGTAAATACACTAATGGGATAAGAATTAGGTATTATAATCTTTAAGTAAATTTGCCCACATTCGTGGGGAGGGAGAGTGGAATTACATTTTGTAAAAGAAAAATTGTACACCTGGCTTTGATTCATATTATGACATTTTAGTCACCAGAAAACCAAACTGAGTGAGCTTGCAATTTATACCACGTGCTCACATATGCGGATAATATCCGTTATAAAAAGAATTCATAATAAAGAATTAACGAACAATTGATCTCAGTTTTCTAGACCAAAGCTGCTACCTCTTTATTCAAGTAGCTCCTAAATCGTCCTCACTAGTCTTATTTGACACCATAGCAGACACACTGATTCGCAGAAAATTATGGAATAGCCTGGGATCAAGCCCGGAACCTATAGATCCATAACCAGGAACTCTGACAACTATACCACAGAGTAAGTCTCTAAACCACTAAAACAATCCTAAAATATTTTAACATTTTCCTTTTTTGTCTTGCTAAAAATTATTATTTGCTTTAGGAAAGATAGATCTTTGTTTCTAACAATTTCCTTTGAGCTCAAAACTACGGCATTTCGAGTGAAAATTATTTGAATTGAAGCTGATTTCAGCTTACGTTTTTAAATTATAAAACTTAAGATATTAAGTTTATAAACCTATATTTACATACTGATATAGTTCAATTTTATTTTTACAATAATCATAATTTAAAATATCAAACTACTTCATTAATTCCGAGGGATTAATGAACTTGAGGAATGAGTTTCAATGCTCGGGTAGACGGCTCCATTAAAACCTTTAACTAATTATTGGTCAAATGAGATTGCAAAGATATATTTAATGGGTCTGTGATGAAATTTTATTTTAAATCATCGGTTAAATCTATACACATGAATTTACCATCTAAAGATTAAGTAATAAAGAGAACTGTTAAGAACAATAAAATGTTTAATTTTATTGGTAGTATTAACGTTAATTTGCAAAACACGTGTTACAACAAACACGTGCTACAAACTATATTTTTATTTATATCTGCTCCACGTCTTAGAATTCATTCAGGCTATATGCATAAGATAGGGTAGGTATACACACATATTTACACTGAATGGGGCAGGTATATCCGCATATTTACACAAAATGAGGTAGGTAGGTTTACCTGTATATTTACAATAAATGGGGACAGTATACCCACATATTTACACAAAATGAGGTAGGTAAATCCTTAATTTACAATAAATGGAGCTGGTATAAAAGCATTTGCATGAAGCGAGAATGGGAAACCATTTAGTAAAAAAAAAACCTTTGTCCCACCAGACCTGGTATCGAACTTCAACCAACCACTCCATCACCGGCAAATCAGACAAGGCCAGACCGGTGCCTTTGTCCTCATGCCCTCCCCGGTGAGATTTTGATACTGTTGATGCTTCTATACATCTTTGGGGGTGGTAACTGAAATACCGGCAAGAGAAAACAGATCACTCACTCGCCCAACGCTTTGTCGGCCCTAAAATAACTCCGAGGAACAGGTTCGCGAATATATCGCTGGGATCTTTATTTAGACCTGCATTCCGTGGGAGGGAAGACAGCCACCTGCCTACTGGACCAAAAAATACAGAATAAAATATAAGCACAGCTATTTAGCTGGTAATGAACTGATCAAGAGTGAGATGGAGTTTTATGTTAAGACATGGTATGAGCAGATTGGAGACAAGACTGAACGCTGTACCTTGGAAAAAAATATAATAAATAACAAGAACAACCATTTAGCTGGTAATGAACTGATCAAGAGAGGATAGATAAGAAAATAAAGTGGTGAGACCTTTAAAAAAAAATCCGCGTTACTACCCGTTCGGGTGTAGGCATTCAAGTGAAGGTGGAAATTAACTTAGGCTAGGGACACTTCCATATTGTAACATCTTTAAGTTAAATTAAATTAAATTAAATTGAAGATACTAAAGTTGAAAAATGGTACCTCTACCCAAAGGTCCCGGGTTCAACTCCCGTGCCCAGGTATCATTTTTCAACTATATTTAATATTATAGAAAAGTTTAAGCATATAATTACGCTAATTGAGTAGGAAGAAATAATGTTTTAAGGTGCATCCACATTTGGGTGTATGGAGAGAGTTAAACATTATTTTAAACACTCTCAGTACACCGGCAATAATGGAAGTATAGAGAGAACATGAGATAGTAGAAAAAGCAAGGCTGAGATGGTATGGACATGTAAGGAAAATGGAAAAAAAGAGAATACCAGAGAGAATGATGAAGATGAAGTATGTAGGATAAAGACCTCAAGAGAGACCTAGAAAGAGATGGTAATAATAGATAACAGAAAGTGTGCAAGTGAGAGGAGAAGAATTCAAGTGACTAAAGGAGGAAAAATGGAGGAAGGATAAAGGAAGATGGAGGCATTTTACTAAATGGACCCAGCCACGGACTGGAAACAGTTGATGATAGTGATAATGATGGTGAGTACACCCACCCTAGATTCGATCCCAAACCTCCAAGTCACTGACAAAGCCGACTAGATGAACTTGGCATGTGCTCTAATGTGAGCTGTGTGGAAATGACAGGCGCAGATATGATGCACAGATATAAAAGGCAAGTTGGCTCACTTGACAGTAAAAACACAGTAAAACGTAAGATAACACGCGCTAATGCATTAATAAAGTGCACTATATTTTAAATAGATTCGTGAAAGGAAGTAAAGATACTAAACTCAAACATGACATCCATTAATTTTACGAGCATTATAAAACATTTACTGTATTTAATTTGTTGCTTACATTTAACTTGCCCTACGTTTGGGCCATTTTTGAATTTTTGAACCAAGTTGGGGATAAAAACAAGCTGCAATGCTTTTAAAGACGATATAAAACCGTATAGCTAATAATATAGAATTACATTCTCATATGAGGAAATAAAAGGATAACTTTCGTAAGGCTTATACCTTTACTTGAAGCTAATGTAAGACTTTGGATACAGTCGGTTTAATAAAATAGTATACAATAAAGTGATTTAACCCACTACTGTGGCCGAACTGTCTAAGGCGTCACTTTCATGTTCAGACTGGCCTGCTGATGACAGGGAGATCGGGGTTCGAATTAGGTCAGGTCCACTGAGAGTGGTTTTTACTAAATAGTTTCCCACTCTTCTTCTACGTAAATGCTGTTAGATTACCTATAAAATGCTTCCTTCCTCGTCCTTACCACATTAGAATAACTATCATATTTGCATGTAACCTGAGCTGTTAGTAAAATATGGTGATTAAAAAACTAGGGACATGAAAAAGTATCGATGTTTTGCTAATATCGAAATTTTCCAATAACTCCTCCCGTTTTTCTCACCCCATACTTTTACTCATAAGACTACTAACACCCTAGTGTAGGAATTATATTTATTTATCAGCACGTTTTACTGCCTGTTCAGACTATAGCAAGGAATGGTATATAAATACACAATATTTTAGTTATAATTCATGTGCTTGTCTTAGTAATATAATACAATATTTTAGTTATAATTCATTGTGCTTGTACTTAGTAATATATTACATTTAAGCCCACATTATGATATCCGGTTTAAAAGTTCCTGTTTCTTTGTTCAAAAAAGAGCTAGACACATAACTAGGCACTAATTTATAATATTTTGAATATTTCATTTTTTAGTTTTAGTGATTTAATATAGGCTATGGAAATTCTATCGTAACTTAAAAGTCCTATTTATTGTTACTATAAGAGTAAAATAATTATAAGTACATAGAAAGAAATTCAACATCCTCGTTTATAAAATTACTAAAATCATGGTATTCGGAGGAAATTTCCTACTTGTTCTTTTAGTACCCCTACCTAGTGGAATTAATACTTTTCTTTCTATTTCACATCCCTAAATTTAACAAATTTTCAAAACATGTTCAGTAAAAGTAAAATCACCACCTGGACTTGATACGAACAGAATGTGTCCAATTCTAGACAAGGAGGTTGGCGTTAGAACTATTATCTAACTAACAATGACCTGTATAATAGTGTGTCTTCCATTATTATACCATATAAATAACGTTTCAGTGTATCTTACTTACCCTTCTTACCCTCTTACCATGAACTGTTAAGCTGTTGGGTACACTCCGCTTACCCTGAGCGATAGACTTAGCTCTGTACAAATCTTGAGAATTTTGGTGCAATTTTCTCAGATCGTTGATAAATCTTATCTCGAAAATACTAGTTTTTATTTTGTTAAAGTGCTGATTTCAGGCTTGGCACGATGTGAAATAATGCAACGTTTAATGTGAGTTGGAGACTGTAAGTGCGATAATGGCAACGTGTGGTTCCTCGTAGAGATATAAATAGTACGATGCAATCATACATACTTTATCAAATAACTTTTATATTGTTATTTTTTGTAATAAAATGTTCAAGTTATTAAACTACCTCCAAATTATTTTTAAAAAAAACGAACTAAACTCATATGTAATATGTAAATTACTTCCAAGAAAACCATTTTAAACAAAATTGTTATAGGTTGTTTTTAAATGTTTCCGACTATCAAAAATCCATCATCTATCCTTAAATCAATTGTTCTTTTAAAAACGAGCATAAAGTTTTATTTATAACGTAAAACAATTACCAAATATCCAATTTGAACAGAATAATTGGAGATTTTTTTTCTCTAAATTTCGTATTTTGAAAATTCAATCTTAAGTAAGCTATCAGTTTTAAGACTAATCAAAATCTTGATTTTTTCTTTAGTCATTAACAAATAATATTAAAATAAAAAATTTAATAAAATATTTTGTATCTAGCCCAGTACAGACAGAGATACAGACATAATAATTGTAAGACACACTTTTATGAGTTTTGGGGGCATGTAAAACGTAAAGATTCATAATTTATTTCGAGATAAAAATAATGATTCACGATTACGATACTTTCTCTGTATGAGAAAGTATACAAACATCAATCACACCTTCAACACAGACATTGAACCTATTATGACGCATCTAGAAGCACTTGATCATCCATCTTCAAGGACGTTGCCTACCTGTGACGTCACGGCTGGTCAAGATAAAATTTCCCGTGTTAACGAATTTACGTTTTACTCAACGAATTTTAAAAAGATACAGTATTATGTTGAAACACAAACCATAAATTCTTAAATAATTCTAAAAATGGTCCTACAGTGTCGCAAAAATTGTTGATCTAGAAGTAGTTTTTTTTTGTAGATGTATTTTTATAAATCCTCTACAACCTAGGATATTTGTTTTGGTCACTAAAATGTCCTGTAGGAGTCTTCCTGCCAGGATGTAGATTAAAAAATGCCGTGGTAACATATGTCTATTTAGAATAGGAAACAATAAAAAGGTAAAATTAAAAAGCAAGTCAACATTTTCAAGGCGCAAATACTAAAATGACTGTATAAACATGTTAGAGGAAGAGGGAAAGGTTTATCAGCCCATAGACGTAGGGTGAACTTCTCATTTTCTTCCCTCTCTCTCTATTACGTACTGTACATTGGAATTTAAGTGTGATAGTGCTTAGACTGCTTAGGTGCCTCAAGTTAAGGATGGGAACCTTCTTGTCAAAATAGATTCGAAATCTCCACGTAGGCAACCCCGTTAAATTATTATACTTTTTAAAGGTTTTTTTTGCCCTTTATTTAATCTAGTTAAATATATGTTTGTGAGATTTACAACTGAATAGCTGTAAACAAGTTAAATATGAAATAATAACACATAGAAGCTTTTACATGTTCGAATAATTTAAGTCTATTTTTTAACATTTCTACACACAGTTATACACAAGACCATATAACCTCTACCCGGATCTGAAGTTACTAGATACAACTTCAAGCATTCATAACATGTCAATCCATGTTTTATCCATCTGTCCCCTGAAAGATTTTAATTCATACAGCTGCAAAATTTTCAATGTTGGAAACTCTTACAATTAGTGTTTTTATGCCTTTGTCAAACCATCTAGAGCCTAGATTCTATAGGAAGGGTCTTTCTTACCTGACAGCTAAAACGTTATTAGATCTATTTTCCTGTATTCAGACGCAAAGTCGGATTATTATTATTATTATTATTATTATTATTATTATTATTATTATTATTATTATTATTATTATTAGCACCACGTCTTACTACCCGTTCGGGTTATACGCACTTACGCTAATGTGTAATGGTAGGGTGATTGTGAGACGAAATGGAGGACCTACAGTTTAACGTGGAATCCGAACCACGGTGGAGGCCTGGCATTCCTCACATTCACAAGTTGTGATTAATACACGTCTTATCAGAGGTGAAGGAAGGGTTTGGCAATCAGAAAAATCTGTGCTGGGACCGAGGATTGAACCCCGGACCCTCAGCACAGAAGTCTGACACCTTACCCCTAGACCACCAGGTCACCCAAAGTCGTATTATCTAAAGATATTAAGTTTGAGTGAAAAATCAATTACTTATGTTAATACCAATAATATCGTAAAAACCTGCTTCGATGGTCGCAAGGTCTAAGGCACTACTCTCACAGTAGATTAGATTGCCAATAACGGGGAGATCTAGGTTCTAATCTCGGTTGGGTGTACTATGGGAGTGAGGGTGGTTATTATTATTATTATTATTATTATTATTATTAGCACCGCGTCTTACTACCCGTTCGGGTTATACGCACTTACGCTAATGTGCAATGGTAGGGTGATTGTGAGATGAAATGGAGGACCTACAGTTTAACGTGGAATCCGAACCACGGTAGAGGCCTGGCATTCCTCACATTCACAAGTTGTGATTAATACACGTCTTGTCAGAGGTGAAGGAAGGGTTTGGCAATCAGATAAATCTGTGCCGGGACCAAGGATTGAACCCCGGACCCTCAGCACAGAAGTCTGACACCTTACCCCTAGACCACCAGGTCACCGAGGGTGGTTATTCAAAAATAGTTTTCCACTCTCACTCCAAGCAAATGTGGATACACTTCCTATAAATATAGCATTCCTTATCAAATAATACAGATAATTTAACAGAATTTATTTTAGTACCATGTATTACTAGCCGTTCGGGTTATACGCTTATGTATTAATTACAATAATGGTTTTCGGGATAAGGAAGGTTATATTTATAGGAAGTGTACTCACATTTTCGTGGAAGGAGAGTGTAAAACTATTTTGGAAAAGCCCCCCCCCCCCCTCAGTACATCTGATTGAGACTCGAACCTCGATCTCCCAGTCATATGCAGTCTAGCTTTCTTTTAGAGTAGCGCCTTAGACCATGCGGTCACCGAAGTGGGTAGTAATATAATTGCATTTGGCACAATATTAGGAGTACCTCCTGAATGTTTTTGATCTGTTCTTAACAAACCTACCATCTTCTCTCAATATCTCCTCTGGACATGTAGTGAATAATTTATTGAGAGCATATCCTGTTCATACGTCCGCTATAACCAACAACTGGTTATGGCTACCAGCGATGGATACCGGCTGTTTCAAAACACGCAGCAAACCTCACGTACAAACTAGGAAGATAACCATGAATCTGGACAAGTTTTACTTCCTCGTTTTAGTGTGTTTCACAGTCACTTAATATTCAGAACTATTTCAACAAGCCCTAAGCAAGAGGTGTTAATTTTTAACTGATTGCTTTACGAAAACTTTTAGGCATAAGCCAGGGAAGTTTATCTCGAACCATTGCACTAAAAAAAACTATAGATAATTACATCACGTTTACAATCGAGCGTTTGTAACGACGCCAATTTTACTAACCACTTAATGACTAAATTTAAGTAGAAAATTCCGATTTATCAGACATAGTATGTTTAGAGCTATGTTGTATCAGTTATCTCTTAACTAAGGGAACCGTTTGTCTCTTATTTTGGGGGAAGTTACTTAAATAAGACTTAAGTCTCGGATATATTTATTTCCAGAATTTTTCCCTGATTTTCTAAGTAAATTAAATCAACTTGAAAGAAGATACATTTATACGGGTATATATATCATGCCAGGATGCCATCAAAAATATGTTATAACTTCTCTTCAAAATAAATAAGATACTGTCAAAATAATTATATCTTAAATAATAAATTATTATATAATTACATTTGTAATGGCTGGTTGGTTATTCATCGAGGATGGGGAATACATAATTAATTAATACGTGAGAGGTATACTATTATACAGCAAACTATTTTAACAACATAATATGGTAATGTACTGTATATACACTTATTTACAAAACCTTTATTTTTTACAGTACATTATATCTGTTTATGGGTATAATACCATGTTTCTAAGCATTATTAGACTACGCACAGGTTTTATTTGAACTAAGTTCTCTAATGGATCATCAGAGACATCTGAACTAGCAATCAGTTTGTCACTGGATGAACTCCGGGTCATACACCGGCCGTTCATCCCTACCTGGAATGTGCATTCCATTGTTTCAAAAACCAAGAATATCATAATAAACAACGTGGTCATCATATGACTTCCAATAATTCCTAGTTGCAGCTATGAATTTCTGTATTTGGGAGTTCTAAAATTTGTGAGTACACTATGTTGGATATGTTGGTCGCCTTTTGGCTCCCAACACATTACTAGTTTCGGTACGGTTGTTAGTTCACTTTCTTTTTTGAACCTCATCCTATTTCTTTCATTACATTCTCCCATATTTAATTTAATTTATTGACGTCCAATAGCAGACATATTTAAAAAACATGATTATAGTATTAGGCCTACTATGCACCAACTAAATGTCATACACCTTGATCTGCACCAGTCAGCGATTTAAGAATGGCAGTCTCCGAAAGTGCCAAGAAAAAAAAAATTGCCACTTTAATTTATATTTATATCTTGGTGACCTGGTTGTCTAGGGGTAAAGTGTCAGACTTCTGTGCTGAGGGTCCGGGGTTCAATCCTCGGTCCCAACGCAGATTTATCTGAATGCCAAACCCTTCCTTCACCTCTCACAAGACGTGTATTAATCACAACTTGTGAATGTGAGGAATACCAGGCCTCCACCGTGGTTCGGATTCCACGTTAAACTGTAGGTCCTCCATTTCATCTCACACTACCATTACACATTAGCGTAAGTGCGTATAACCCGAACGAGTAGTAAGACGCGGTGCTAATAATAATAATAATAATAATAATAATAATAATAATAATAATAATAATAATAATAATAATAATAATAATAATAATAATATAATAATAATAATAATAATAATAATAATTTATATCTACGGTCTTAGAGTGAGTAATTGAAGTGTTTTTAAATGTTTTTTTAAATAATCGTGTACTAATACTGATCTTTGTTTTAGAGTTCAATAAAAAATATACAAATTGCTCTTAAGTACTCATTTCAGTGACCGCATATTTTAAGGTGTCACTCTCGCAGTAGACTAGACTGTTGATGACAGGGGACTTCCTCCTCCCTGAAACCAATAGCGTAATGAGTAGGCCTACATAAATGTATAATAGCCCAAACGAGTAGTAAGACGCGATGCTAGAATAATAAAAAACATCTCTTAAGTTTGAAGTTTTGCTATCGGAAACAAACAGTGATTTGATTAACCCTTTGAGTGCCAAGAGAAATGACAAAAAAATGTGCTAAAAGTGCCAAGCTATTTTCCTGAAAAATGCAGGAGTTTGTTTAAATTTTAATAACTCATTAGTCTATGAACTTCTTGCACTCAAATTTTTACATAAACTAGCTAACATGCTTGCCAATCCGATGATATAATTATACATATACTTTTTTAATTTTTAAATATAATAAAAATATCACTAGCCAAGATATTTAAAAAAAAAATGTTTACTGTTTTATTTAACATTAATTTTTAAGCATTGAATATTTAAATAGCTTGAAATAGAATAAATCACTGAAAAGAACATAAAAAACTGAGTAAATAACAAAATTTACAAAAAAAATAACTTTAGATTTTACGCAAAAATTGGGTTACGCATAGCAGCTGTTTCAGTGACCATCAACTTTAGCAGGGTTATAGTAAAACAAAGTCTAGAATAAATAATTGGGTTGGAATCAGAAGGGGATGGTGAGAGGACTTCAAACTTGGTACTTTCGCATAAATATGAAGAGGTTGGGGTGGATTATCCTGATCTTCAAAATTTATTTCATCCCTTTAGGAATAACTAGTATTCACACTCGTGTCATCAATGTCATCTGCCACTCCTACTTGATCCGATCTTTCAATTTCACTAGAATAAAATTCCTGTTCAGTTTCATTATTTACAAATTCAGAATAAGTGCTTTCAAAATGACAAACAAATTGATCACTCTGGGTTGAGCTGTCAATAAATATTGCAAGTATTTCTGTGTCTTGAATTACAGCTTTCCTCTTAGTAGCCATGTTTACAAACAAGGCCAAAGATAAAACTCATAAAGTAAAAAGTTATAAAATAATTTTCAGGTTCGATATATCGCAAAGACAAATAAAAGTAGCTTGAACATACGAGAATGCAATGGGAATAAAATCTACTCTATCTGTTGACTTAATACTGAACTAAGAGCTCGAAAACGAGGGATCGCTGTGAGCGACGCTGGCAAGTTTAGCAGATATTTCGTGCATCGCTCTGAGCGACGTTGGCACTCAAAGGGTTAACATCTACTGTTTATTTGATCATTATTATTGTACTATAATTTTGACTACGGGCAAGCAACATAAAAACAACCAAATTAGAAAGACCAACATCTGGCTGACAGATTTTTGGTAGCTCCTCCTAAGCTAGGTATGGCAATCATAAACCTATTATGGAAAATTAATAAATTAAAGTAAATTAAATCTTTGAAACAAAATAATACTTAGTCCACAAACCGAGTGCACCAACGAACGTAATTCATAGGCAAAGCAATGTTTATCTAAATTCAATCATATCATAAGTGAAATGAAGTAATAGATGTTGTTACAGAAACATATTGGAAAAAAGGGCATCCCATTTCACCAAAGATTATAAATTAAATATCATACTCTGTTACAGAAACATATTTAATCATGCGCATCATGTTTTTACAAAGAACATCAAGGTTTAGGAAGCTAGGTCACCGGAACTTGTTTGTTTTACTTGTTAGGTCACTCCTAGATAGGCACTGATATATTAACTAGTAATTAGTTTTTTCTGTGAAATTTCCCGTTTTTTCCCAGTTTTTTCCAAACACAAACAATGCACTGTGTTTTCCCAATTTTCCCCGGTTAGGTGCGTAGCATCCCCTGTTTACTCTAAATTAGATAGTCCGCTCTGTTAATGCTTGAAGTGTATAGTACCATTAACATTGTCGCTAGTTATTGCAATTAATGTTTAGTATCCGTACTTAATATTTAGCAGACAAAACGAGTTAAAAGATACAATAATTTCCAAACCAGTCGTGAGTCACAAGTTGAAGACTTTTGCCACAAAGAATGGGATACAAATTAAGCGCCTTGAAAAATGGTGTATAGACAACCTAGTGTTCAGCTATGTACACAGGGTTGCAAACACACTAGTTTGGGGTATATAATTTATTTTATCTCTATGATTTACTTTTCTAAAGAATTTTGATTGGTAAAATTGTTTTTGGTGAAATTTACTGGATATTACATAGTTTATTTTATTATTTTGAAAAATAACTTCGTTCTATTTCTTTTTTTACCTTTCCGTATAGGTGATGACTCAACTTGCTTTGGTGACCTGGTGGTCTAGGGGTAAGGTGTCAGACTTCTGTGCTGAGGGTCCGGGGTTCAATCCTCGGTCCCGGCACAGATTTATCTGATTGCCAAACCCTTCCTTCACCTCTGACAAGATGTGTATTAATCACAACTTGTGAATGTGAGGAATGCCAGGCCTCCACCGTGGTTCGGATTCCACGTTAAACTGTAGGTCCTCCATTTCATCTCACAATCACCCTGCCATTGGACATTAGCCTAAGTGCGTATAACCCGAACGGGTAGTAAGACGCGGTGCTAATAATAATAATAATAATAACAACTTGCTTTAAGGTCCGAGACAAGTCATGGTAAAATAAGATGAAACGTTAGGGACGCATGCGTCTTAGTTTTAGTCAATTTTATTAAATACAGAATTCATTAAAAGTTAACAATACTGATTTATCATAGTGTTACAATAATGAATATTCTGTGTAGTAGTTTCAATATAAAAAACATTCAAAACATGCTAAAATAGTAGTTTCATATTTTAAATACAAAAAAGTCTTATACAAAAAAATTATATTTATAATGTAGTGCATACAAAATCTCCATACCAACTAGGCGGACACCATCTGTTGGTGAAGACAGTAACAAATTCTGCAGATAGAGGGTGTGATGTGGTTGGCACTACCAGACCTACGGACGTTAGCCTCGGTTTTTTAGACCGCATCCGCTACTTTTTCATTCAACTATAAAAATTAAATATTATTAATACCATAGTTAAGATTTTAGAAAACATATACCCTCCAGTATAATAGTAAAACTATAATGGTGTCAGTCTATATGTATGTATTATTGTCCGGAAAAGTTTCACTACTTCTCAATTAACCAGATAACCGAAATTTTGCTAAATTGCAGAGGAGCCACTCAAGAGTTGCGCCAAATTTTTCAAACTTATAAGCTGATAAAAATTAAAAACAATAAATTTGTTATATATTTAGTCATTTTAATGCGTCGACATGTTATTTGCACTTCAAAAGTAAGGAAAAAATAGAATAAAATTTACAATGCTAAATCCAAATATAAACTGGTTATTAATATAACAGTGGTCGATTTTCATAGTTTTATTCGTTTGTTTCACATTCATATAAGTAAAAAAAAATTCTTTGTCAAATAAAATTTCACATACAACTTTCAACCTACCTATTTAATTCAAGCTTACATTTACATATATATGCGTTCAGAAAATCGATGACTTTTATTTCACTTTACATCCATTAGTGTTTCCAGCCTGTGGCCTGTGTCAGTTTTTTATTCAAGTCATATAATTTCCACTACCAGCTTGATAGGCCTGTTTTAGCTACATATGCCTCATAGTCTAACTTAAGACTAGGACAAACACAACATCCAGTCACCAGCCTTTAATTCATCATGGGGAAAGGGTAAAACCAAATTTAACCTATGGTAAATTTTTGGACCATGCCAGGAATTGAAACCCGGGACCCTTAGCTTAGTAGACAGACACGCTACTGACTCAGAAAAGGTGTTAGATACAAATCAATGCTTACTCAATTTAAAAGACGTCTTGAAAATGAAAGAATGTGGGAGGATACAATGAAAGAAAAAAGATGTTT
Source organism: Timema podura (assembly GCA_033556935.1). NCBI lineage: Eukaryota > Metazoa > Arthropoda > Insecta > Phasmatodea > Timematidae > Timema > Timema podura. Next base: position 73,687,011 of record JAVRXN010000008.1, on the reverse strand, counting down.
TATTAAAAATGCCATATCTTCTCAAGCATATCTTTGCCTTCTTTATGTATTTGGTTCATCGACCGAACCCAAGAGGCTATGAGAAACTGTTTTTGATATCTTCTCAGAGGACTTGGCCAGGAAATGCGATAATCATACTCCCTGATGGTTTGATTGTGATAGATGTAAGAAACATACTTATACTCCATGGCATAAAGTGGGAAGACAACTAGAGGGAACATCCAAGATATGTCTGACATGAACAAGGAATAAAAAGTTTTAAGCAATTTGTATTTGACGTTGAAGGCAGAACAAAATCTTGCTTCAATATTAGATTGAATGAAGCAACCGAACTGCTAATATGGGATGAATCAACAATAGTTCCAAGCCATTCAATATCTGCAGTCAATCATTTGTTGCAGAAAAGGCTATAATGAGTTATCATTTCCCATTTGGGAGAAAATTTTTACCGTTGAGGGATGACTTCAAGTAATGCTTACCCATTTTCCCTCAATCTCACAATACAGAAATCTTTCATACACGTATTAAAATATATCCTCATTAGTTTACAATTATCAAGCTAAGCAATTATGTACGGGAAATCAACAGTAGCTTTCATTATTGGCTAAAGAAATTTAGTGATTTAAAACTGAAAAAAATAGAGTTTGAAAGAAAATAGCATAGAAAGACCAGTAGAAATATTGACACATGGCTCAGTAGTTTACGAAAAATTTGGAAAAGGCTGAGTAACTAATATTTCGAATGGCCATTCTGTGTCCTCGAAATGACAAAGCTGCACAAATAAATGAGGAGGTACTAAGTATTTTAGAAGGAGAGGTCGATTGTTACATTATTGTGAGCTCAGCTGACTTTAAGGATAAGCAGGAAAATGGCAGCTATCCTGTAGAGTTTTTAAACAGTTTGACGCTCTCAGGAATACCACCACACAAGTTAAACTTAAAAATAGGCAGCAGTATAATAATGATCCTTTGGTACTTAGATACTAGACAGGACCTATGTGTTGAAACTGCCAAACATTGACAATATTGGATAGTAAGTTATAATTGATGCAACCATTTTAACAGGTCTATCTCAAGGGAATTTATGTTTCTTACCGAGAATCGATTCGGTACCTTAGACCCTGGCATCCCTTTTATTTTAAGATGGAGGCAGTTCCCAGTTAAACTGGTGTTCTCAATTACTCTTAATTAGTTACAAGGTCAAACCTTGGATAGGATTGTTATCTATCTGCCCAAACCCATTTTCAGCCATGGCCATTTACACTTAACCTTTTTGTACAAAATCTTATAGTTAATTTAATAAGAATAGAATGACCTTTGTTAATTATTATTTTATTCACTCTTACGACAAATATACTTTTTACAAATAAAGCCTAGCATTACATGAGCTTATTAATTGAAGGTTAGGTTTTGTTTTGTGGGTTATTAATCAAACTGTTGTATACAGATATAAAAACTAATTTTATGTTAAATTTGGTTAGGAGAGTATTTAACATTACTTTGATAAAAATTACAATTATATAAAAGTTATAGTTTAAAATACACTAGTAACTTATATTTAGAACATTTTGATAGTTATGGATTAGAATATATTGGCCTATATATATATATATATATATATTTTAATTAAACACCGGGTCTTAGTACCTGTTAAAATTACAAGTATATGTACTAATATTAATTAATAATATTAATATTTAGCACCGCGTCTTACTACCCGTTCGGGTTATACGCTTAAGTACTAATTACGCTAATGGATTAGGAATTGGGAGGGTTGAATTTAGAGGAAGTGAACCCGCATTTGCGTGGAGGGAGAGTGGAAAACCATTTAGGAAAAACCACCCCCAGTTCACCCGACCGAGATTCGAACCTCGATCTCCCCGTCCTCGGCGGTCGGGCTCAACACGACAAGCGTGTTAGCCAACTACGCCACCGAGGCGGGTTATATGTACTAATTACGCTAATGTGCTAGGGAAGACTAAGTTTGTATAGTAGAGAGGAAGAGTACCCGCATTTGCCATGAGGGAGAATGAGGGAGAAAATCACCCTTGATACACCCAATCAGAATTTGAACCCATGGGGAGTGAACTACGGGCACCCCTCTACAGTGCTCGTCCTGGTCTCTCACACCTTAGTGAGGACGCGCGGAACTATTTACACGGGCGGAAGGAGTCAGCTGAGACGTGGTCATTGAAGAGTTAGTGACTGAGGGCTGTGTGATTGTTCAATCTTTGTTGTATTCCCTGTCCTAAATTGTTCAGGTACCGTACTTCAAACTTTGAAGAGAGAACGTAATAAAAGCCGATGGTGGGTTAGAGAGTGGATATTGCAGCGCCGAGTTTCGGGAGATTCCACATTTTTTAGGAAAATAACTTAAACATCGTTTTTCTGGTGGTTTCAAAAATCTAATGCAGATGACAGAAACACACTTCGTATACTTGTTGGAGGGCGTTAAGCCCAACACAAATATGAGGAAAGAATTTAATGCCCAAATAAAGTACTGTGCGACGACCATCTTGTCTCACTCCCGCTACAGCACGACTGAAAATCAACCATGTTTGCTCTGGAAACGACAGGATCATGGAGACGAAGTATATCTAGTTAAGTTTTCTAGCTGGCAGATAAGTCCATTCATAAAGTAAATTGGGGTAGAGCTGTAATTAAAATGATTTATTATGTGTTATTGGATTCATTCACCTTGATTTTTCCATCCATGATGGTATTGTTGGCTTTATGGTCTAAGAAAGTTTAAGCCGTGTGTTGATTTAATACTGTATTTATAAAATTATAAGATAAATAGTTTACTGCTTTGGTAACTATAAACGCGCAAGCGTTCGGCTCGTAATTGAATGCTATAATATTTATTACACTAACAACTATATACAAGAAACCTTTTGTTCCACATCTTATAAACGCAATTAATTAATAAATTAATTCGACTTCGAGTTTAATCATCGTCACAATAAAAATACAGCTCGTGTGTTTGGAAACCATTCTAGTTCCCAATAACACTTACTGGCCCGAGGATGTTTGTGGCGCATTTATTGGCCAAACAGGTTGCCGATGACGTCACTTCCTGACGATTGTACGCTATAAACTGCAATCCATCTAAGATAAAATGAGAGCTGTAACTTAATAAACAAACACTTACACACCTTATTTTTTTTTCGAATGGACATATCTGACAGCTAGAAAGATTCTAGAGCTATTTTCACGTTTCCCGACACCTTATATCAATCCATAGTGTGTATGCCTACTGAGATATGTTATTTATTTTATTTATTCAAAGTATTTAACGTGCACTTTCTGAACCGACAGATTATATAATCACACGAGAGTTTCTATGAGCGAGAGCGAAAGGTCTACCAATTTTGCTGGGAAAGGTATTTTCACATAACTTCCATCGTTCTTTTGCATGACACAATCGACACGAGACTGACGGTTTTACTTCCCCTACGAAGGAAGTTGTGCTACGGATTTGTATCACTCAATAAAAATCTATCAACCCCATCTGGGTTTGAACCCACAAACATAGGGTCCTGAGGCGAGTAACACTTAGATATTGGTCTGGGTTTGATTCCCGGCATTTCTGAAAGATTTATCATTGGTGAAATGTGGATTTACCCTTTGAAATCGATGAATTATGGTCGGGGGCTGGATTTAGTTTCCGTTCTAAATTTAAGTTAGTTTCTAAACTGATGTAATCAGTTTGTTTAGCAAGTACACGTTAAATAACTCAAGCTATGTTACTGTTACTTTTGATAGATATTATCAGTAACTATAAGATTAGCACATTAATAAATCGTAAGCCCCCTCCCCCAATAATTCCAACACGAGGTTCAAACTCTAAACGTCACCATCAAAAGTGAACTTGTTATATAGAATCCAAAGCCTTGGTACACGTGTTTACCGGTATGTTATTTATTTTACCATTTATAGAAAGGGAGTGTTAAGTTTCTTTTTCTTCAGGGAATCGAACCAGTTGTCTTAATTAAACAGTTTACTTACAGAACCAAGATGTAAGGTGGTAGAGACCACATCAAAAGTTTCAGAGTTTAACAGTGTGTGGACGGCAGGGAAGGGAAGATGGGGAGTAATGACTGGCCGTGATCTATATTGTATGTTTATAAACATCTCAACCAAGCTATAAGGATGGGAGGATATCCGTGGTTGTAAGGATGGTGGATCACACCTAGGAAAGGATATCATGTATATGTCACAGGAAAAGTAGATTGTTAGGGAGAGTTGACTCGGCCTAGGTAAAGTCGACTCTTACTAAAAGTATCAGTAAAAGTTGATAGAGAATAAACAGATCAACTTTTCCTAGGAAGAGTTAACTATGCCTGCTGTGGTTTAGTAAAAGTTGATTCCGCGATGTTGCTCTCTATATGCAACTTCGCGCGCACATCTTTGTTTTGAATATCCCAGCTATATTTGTTTACTGTTGTTTTCTAGGTTAGGTTAGGTTAGGTTAGCTCTGCAACTCAAAGTGTCACAAATCTTTATCTTGCTGTAATAAATAATAAATATTTATATCTCTCTTTGTATCATAAAGGTTTTGCTTTTTTATTAGTTTTTTATTAGGTAGTAGACCATTTCCTTGCAAAAAGTCAACTTTTACTAACTCAAGGTAGTAAGAGTATACTTTTCCTAGGTACGGTCAACTCTGACTAGTAAATGTTGATCGAAATTCATCATTTTTCGCTTTTAATCAACTTTTACTAAAAAGACAAGTAAGAGTCGACTCGGCCTAGGTAAAGTAGACTTTTACTGGAGAATCTACTTTTCCTGTGACATATACATTCGACAAACCAAATGATCCTCAAGACCATATATTGTGTTGGCTTTACTTTTGGCAGCCAGAACTTTCAAACAAACAAACAATATGTTATTATTAACAGTTTTATCAGTGAAACACGAACTTATTAAAATAACCGTTTGTATGTTTCTTGTGTGTGTGTGTGTGTGTGTGTGTGTGTGTGTGTGTGTGGTGTGTGTGTGGTGTGTGTGTGTAAGCGGCTTATGTGGTTCATTTAAAAATGCTTTTCAAACGAGAGCTTATAAAACGTGGCATGATCTTCTGGAATCAAGATGGCGAACTAGCTGAACAAGGGCGGTTGATAACTTCATACAAACCGTCTTGTCGTTTGTGGTTATGTACTATCTACACAATAAAAACGTTTCATTTTGAAACTAATGCTCTGTATGTATCTTTCTCTAAGTTGTAAAAAATATATTTATTCATTTTGGTAACCAGTTATAACAGGATACAAGTATGAAGATATTAATACTAAATTTATGATGTCAAGTACCACAATATCGCTTGTTGCCACAACCGCAAAACTAAAAACATAAATGTTTTATTCATATTTTTTTCTTTCGATAAGTTACTAAAACAACAATTGTACAGTGATCCGTAGGGAATTATTATTATAATCGTTTGATATATCTTAATATATTGATAATATAGTGTTAATAAGCAAACAAATCGTTTCAGTGGCCGCATGGTCTAAGGCGCTAAACTCGCAGTAGACTAGACTGCCGATTACAGGGAAATCGAGGTTCGAGTCCCGGTCGGGTGTACATATGGCGGTTTTTCCAAAATCTTTTTCCATTCCCCCTCCACGCAAATGCGAGTATAATTCCTCTAAATATAACCTCACAAATCCTTAAAACCGTTGGCGTAATTAGTGCATAAGCTTAAGAAGTGGTGCTAAAAAATAATTAAATAATAATTTCCGAATATGTTGACATTATTCCCTTTCAACCAATTTTTGCAATGAAGAGCCTTCTTTTAGCTCTCACCTAACACCCTTCCAACCATAGATGCCCTATAGTTTTTCTCTTCTATGTGACAATATGAAGGACCCGTAAAGTTAGTGGTAAACTTTTTTTCCTTACACTAACATATGAGTGTATTTCATACCAACATAAATAAATAAACTTTTTACGTTCTCTTATCTACCCCAACTACTCCACCTCGTGCCTCTGGTGCGAGTATTGTAAACACAGAATTAATTTAACTTCCACTCAACTATAACACCAAAATTATTAACGAGTTAATATTAAGAATAGGAATGAGGAAGGTATTTATAAAAATGCACTCGCATTCGCGTGGCTATAGGATGGTAAAACCCCAATGAAACAGAAACCACCTCCAGTTTACCTGGCCGAGATTTGAACCTTGACCTCAATCAATACCGGCATACCCAGTCCATTGCGAATTCGACTTCTTTGATGGTTAGATCACGTGATCACCAGTGTAAGAGTTGCTCCTGGTTGGTGCGTTAACGTTCAAACAATCAATAATACAGCTACCTTAGCGCAAATGTGGGTGCTTTTCCTCTCAATTTTACCTTACTCGTCCCTACCATATTAGCGTGAGGAAAAAATATGCGTACAGCTCAAACAGATAGTTAGACTTTGGGGACAAAACTAAATACCTATATTTTTTTAACATAGCGTCTTACTGCTCGTTCGGATTATACGCACAAGTACTCACTAAACTAATGTGTTAGGGATGAAGAAGGTTTAATGTAGAGGAAGTTTACCCTCATTTGTATGGGGGGAGAGTGGAAAAACATTTATGAAAAACAATCTTCAGTACACCCGACCAGGATTCCGACCCCGATCTCCCCGTTATCGGAAGTATAGTCTATTGCGAGAGTGACGCCTTGGACCATGTGGCCACCGAAGTGGATGAATCATAATTATACAAGACTCGTTGTTAAATTAAACCTTAATCTATTACATTTCTACAACACACTGTTGCAATATACTTTATACTTTATAGAGTAGGATAGTTAGTCGGAATAGGGATTGTCTGCCAGTGGTTTCTCTAGCAAATAGGAGAAGCACCATCTCCGATAGGGCATCCCCCTAGGTGGCGGAGAGGGGAACACTCGCCACAGCTGGAGAGTGCCCGGTGCTCACTGGTAACGGTGAGTACTGCGAGTGCCAGGTGTGGAGGGTACCGGGGAAATAAAATACCTGGGGCGGACCAACTGGTGCCAACAACATTAAATAGGAGAATCAAATTAGGAAATAGTTTTAGTATTAGATAATAGGAGCTAATACCAGATTAGTTAAATAAGGAAAGAATGGTGAAAACCTTAAACAGTTGAATTTTAGAACTCGGGCTAAATATTATTTAATATGGTCAGGGTTAAAAAAAAAATGGTTAAGCTTGCACAAACTACCGTCCCGCCCTCTCTCCCTCCTTCCCTCCTCTCTGCAAATCGTCCATTTCCGTGGTCAGCTACCCAAACAGAGACCAGATACCTTTATAACCAGGCTTGAGTCATGATCTGGTTCTTATTCTGCCGCACGGAAGTCATTCATCAGCTGCTAGTATGATAAATATCTATAAATTAGTTCTCGTTGGCTCTAGCCTTTCCTAACAGTTCAAAATGTAATCAATTTTTTTTTTTTTTTTTGCATTCGTCCGCCTCGCAAATAAGTTTGGACGATTTTACAATTAACATTACATTATATTTTGTCCAAAGGGCCCTCTTTTTATAATTTTTAAACTGACATAAAAAATATTGAAGCTATCGTGAATAGACTTTAGCAAGTATTATTTATACATAAAAATTATCTAATAGGAAAAGAGCAAATGGGAGCGGCATCAAATAAATGTAATATGTGTTTACAGAATAATGAAGTTTCCTTCTATCGTGGCCATTTGGTTAAAGAAGTCAACTATAGCCGTGCACCGTAGGAAGAACCTTCTATGAACCCGTCTCACATCACGGAAATAACATTAGATTAGATAGGTAATAAAGCTCTAAGGTGACCTGGTGGTCTAGGGGTAAGGTGTCTGACCTCTGAGTGAGGGTCCGGGGTTCAATCCTTGGTCTTGGCACAGATTTATCTGAATGCCAAACCCTTCCTTCACCTCTAACAAGACGTGAATTAATCACAACTTGTGAATGTGAGGAGTGCCAGGCCTCCACCGTGGTTCGGATTCCACGTTAAACTGTAGGTCCTCCATTTCATCTCACAATCACCCTACCATTGCACATTAGCGTAAGTGCGTATAACCCTAACGGGTAGTAATATGTGGTACTAATAATAATAATAATAATAATAATAATAATATATAATAATAATAATAATAATAATAATAATAATAAAGCTCTAACCATGCACCGCACCGTGCTGCAATTTCCTTTAATCAACTTTATATAACAGTGACACGCTTCGGTGGCCCAATTGTCTAAGGTGTCACTCTCGCGTTTGACTGGCCTGCTGAGGATGGGGAGATTTGTGTTTGAATCTCAGTCGCGTCTACTGAGGGTGGTTTTTCCATAAACTGTTTTACCCTTTCCTTGTAAGCAAATGCGTGTGGATCACCTCTTAAATGTTTGCATCCTCATCCCTCGCCATTAGAGTAATTATAATATTATATGCGTATTGTGATGAAAATATCTTAGTTTTACTTACAGTACTATAAATTCTCAGTTTTTCTGTCATAGCAACTTGAAAAATTATGACTTACACTGGTAGTTGGACAGCGAAAATGCTTAGGGGAAACACATAAATAAACACTTATATATTAATGCGGTAAATGTATAAAGATAAACATGAAATAAATATAATAATATATTTTTATATATCAGTTTATAATACATGTATATTATTAAAATTTTAAAAATGGGGAAAATATTCACTTATCAATATTAAGAGAAATTGATTTAAAAATATACTAAATGCAAATAAATAAAAGTAAATATTGTTTTCAAGCAAACCAAAATATATTATATTCTTAATTATTTAAATTAAATAATTAAAATTTAAAAAATATATATATATTTATTGAAACTTTGAGAAAAAATATATACGTTTAATAATGCTAAAATTATGATCATGAAAGTTGACAAAAGTGAAATAATTAAAAATATAAATTTGTTAATATCACTATTTAGAAAATTAGCTTTGATTTTGGTAGTTCAGTTTTTATTTATATTACTACGAAAATAGAATCAATATAAGATATCAACTTTTCTTTTTATATCGACACATCACGAAATTCGAAGCTCACGGCATTTAAATCTCGACAAGACATTGTTTGGTCTATATATTCTCTCTCACGCGCTAGTTCTCCTTATTGCTACTAGGGGCGCCAGCTTGAACACAACAAAGACAATGGCCTCCGTATGCGAAACAATGTTTGTAAATATTATCCATCTCAAAGAAAATTGAAAATTTAACTAAATCACACTGTAAGTGTCCAATACATTACCTCCCATCGTTTATTTATATATTTCCATATTCTCTTAGATTTGTAGAACGTTCAAATGCGTGTTTGTTTCTATAAAATAAATGTTATGGGAATAGGACATTCTTGGCTAACTTTCCAAGCTTTGTGTATTCGTATTTGAATAATATTTACACTTAAAAATATTAGAAAGCTATTAAATAGTCAGGGGTGAGGTCTGCTATATCACAGTATAACCAAATCAGGTAGTAGGGCACTGTGATTTAAAATAAAATAAAGTATGTATAACAGTGTAATTTTTTATTTTTAAATACAATAAATCAAAAAATATTTACTTTAAAACAAATAAACTACTAAACTAACCCAATTTCCCAGTTGTCAAATGAAGGATGCAGAAAACCACAATTAGATAAGTTTTATGGTTCTAGAGTAAATTTGTAGATAATTTATCGGTTGATTGGTCATGAGACAGGTTCTTCAGAAAATAAATGGTACGCCACAATCGCACAAACTTTCTCAGATTGTGTATTATGGCTTCGAAGATAATTTTCAAAAATATGTTTTGAGTAAACTACCTTAAGTACGTTCCTCATAAAAAGCAAACACATAATTTCTTGTTAATCACAGTAATCACTCTTTATATGTAAATTTTAAATCAAACTTCAAATATTTAGCAAAATTCAAATTTTCAAAAATAAATTACTTTTATATTAAACTAAATTTATTTATTTGTAAAAATAAAAATGATTCCTTATTTATCATGAAAAACTATTCCCAGGTTTCCATTTTGAATTCAATCCTTAAGGTCAATTTCCAAAATATTCAAAGTTTCTATTGTCGTAAGTAAACTACCCTAGATTATTTATTCTAAGTGGATAAAAATAAATTATTACTGATAGTGTAAATAGTTCCACGATACCAATTTTGAGCCAAATCGTTAGAAATACTTTCAAAAAAAAATTGTAATATATTTTCGGTAGCTGCATTATCTGATAGCTCGTGATTTAATTGATCATACACATGTAGCTGATGATTTCCGCACGTCCATCATAGACTCTGCCTTAAAATATGAGTGAAGACTGACCCTGAGCATGGGACACTCCTGGATATATCATTGGTTAGAGCAGTGGTGTACTAAACAAAGGTCCCGGTTCGATTCCGTGCCCATATTTTATTTTTCAAATTTCAAATTTATGTTTTGATGTGGCTACAGCCGTAATCCAAAAATATAATAGCTTGACTATTCAATCTACTTTCAAAATATTTATAATATTTTAAAAAATTCATCATTATATATTACCATCAACGAATTTTTGCTCAAAAACCTATCATACAGTGCTAATTGTCATGTTAAACAAATCCTATATATGCATTTTAAACAAATCCATTAGAGCCATTTTCTAAAATTTTTAAAGTCAAAAAATTACTCATCAGCAGACTACCCTTAATTGAAGGGCTATGGTAAAAAAAAATCATATAGTGGTATATCCCTATGAAATATAAATATCAATTTGACAAAATACATCAAACCATTTTGGATCCGTGGCAAGGGACAGATAGACAGACATACTTATGACAGACAGAATGGTAAATACATTTTTTCTGTTAAGTTCACACAAAACGTCAAAATTCGTCATAATATAGAGATACTTTTTTAACGATCACAATACTTTCTCTTGGTATGAGAAAGTAGAACTAGATGTGGAGGGGCCAACATTTATAAAAAAGATCTCTCTTATAGGTGTATTAATTGACACAATCTTTAAAAAGTGAACGCGGTGACCATATGACCTGTAATACTTTTTATACATTGTTTTATTTACTTTTTTTTAGCACAATGTATTTCTAACCATTCGGGTTATACTTTAACTTAACTTTGACGGCACCGGTGTCCTCATGGTAAAAGGTATCAGGCTCATAATCTATGTGTTTTTGTGACGGGAAATCTAGTTTTGAATTCTCAGCCAAGTGTATCGGGAGTTGTGGATTATCGCTGTGATTTTCTCACAATTTCTACCTTTATGCAGATGCAGGTTCTTTTTATTAAAGAAATCCTACTCATCTATACCATAACCTTGGTGTTATAGCTTACAAATAAAACTTTTGGACATAATTCTACTTCTAATTTTTTTTTATGTGGCTATTAGTTCATTAGATTTCCGAGCATAGAAAACCACTTATTTTCTGTCTTCTGAATATTTAGTTAGTTCCTCGACCTTGGCTCGAATACACAATCGCGTGTAAGCCCACAGAGAAGGTAAGCTGCGTCACGACAATTGGTACATGTTATATTAGGTTTAATCTAAGAAGAGCTAGGGCTCATGTGTTAAGGCGAGAGTGCAGGGGACGTGGGAAATGGACAGTGTTTTCGCAGTTTTTTAATAACCAAACTATTTTTGGCCAACATAAAAAAGTTTGCTACAGTAGAAACATATAGTTTAATTTTCTTCACATGGTTATATCAACAGTTGTTGAATATCTGTCATGAGCATAGTGGCAATGGAGGACACAATAAAAAAATACGTTATCATTAAATGCCAGGACACCCTTGACAGATATTCAACAACTGTTGATATCACCAGGTGAAGAGAATTAAACTAAATGTTTCTACTATATTATTAGCACCGCGTCTTACTACCCGTTCGGGTTGTACGCACTTACGTTAATGTGTAATAGTTGGGTGATTGTGAGATGAAATGGAGGACCTACAGCTTAACGTGGAATCTGAACCACGGTGGAGGCCTGGCATTCCTCACATTCACAAATTGTTATTAACACACATCTTGTCAGGTTTCTACTATAGAAAGATTTTATTTATTTTGACCATAAAAAGTGTTTGTATAAATACTGCAAAAACATTTACCCTTTCTCACTTCCCCTACACTCCCACCTTAAAGGGTCCGGAACATTGAGACGCGTTGCAGAAATCCAAATGCCCAGCGTTATATAAGATATTGTTTGCTATTCTAAATACTGTTATAGGCAAAAATTAGTGAAACTTTTATAACATCTTCTTATGGAATTAAAATCCTCACTTTTTAAGTACTTAATATAATATTTTTTACTTTCTATCTTAAGTAGAGAAAGTATGGTGATCGTCAAAAAAATCGAACTCGAGATTTTGATGAATCTTGACGTTTCATGACTCCCTGAATCCGAAAAAGTGGTTTTTGAATTTCCGTCTGTCTGTCTGTCTGTCTGTCTGTACCTCCAACTAGAGCCTAAACTATTTTACCGATTGAGCTAGAACTTGATATCTAGGGTTTTCATACGGTTGCCCCGAGGGATTTTTGGAATTGGATATCTACCCCTAAAATTAAGGGTAGTTTACTGAAGGGAAAAAAGAGAAAAAGTCGATTTTCTCAAAATCGGCTATAACGATTTTTATTAAATTTCATTTATAAACATTAATAAATATTCCAAACAAAATGGCTACCCTCGATATTTCGGCAAAATGGCTTTAAGGGCTCCGGTCTGACGCGTTAATTAACATTTTTTAGAATAGCTCCAAAACTATTTGAGATATGAAATTACTTAGCATTACAAATATGTATATATATATTTATAATACAAATATTTTATTCGAAACATATTTTTATAAAATCAATAACTTTCAATCTATATGCAATTATATGAATTTTTTAACTTTTTGGACATTAAAGTTTAAGTATTGCGAGCGTAAAAAAAACTAACCTGAAATGCTGATGGATGTCGACGTCTCATGACCCCCACAACCCTAAAAAATAGTCTTTGCAATGCCGTCTCTCTGTGTGTTTATAAAAACTTAAAATTAAGAGTAGTTTACTGAAGGGCGAAAAGAGAAAAAATTGGTTTTCTCAAAATCTGCTCAAACGATTTTGATTAAAATTCGTATCTAGGCGTTGATTAAGATTATAAATAAACTGGCTATTGTCATTTTCCTATGAAAATAATTTTTAGGGTACTTTACAGAGGCATTAATTTCCGTATCTCCACAACAATTTGAGAAACTAAACAACTTATCATTGCAAAATTGTAGGACTATTAGAAATAAAAAACTTTTATTTGACATATATTTTTATAAAAGCAACAGTTTCTGAGATATTTGCAAATATATTAATACAATTTTGTGAGCATTAGTTGTAAACTTATACTACTTAAGTCTTAATGCAATAATTCTCCAATGTCATAGAGTAATTAAATATAAGTAAGTATCTAAAATAAATGGTACGGCGCACCGAACAGACTTTCTCTCGCTTTCTATAAACTCACAAGATTTCTGAACAGAATAATGTACATTGTATCACATAAAATAATATACAATGATATACAATGATATACAATAATATACAATGATATATAATCAATGAGAAAAGAGGCGCATCTTTGTCCATCTAAGAGCATTTCAAACAGTTTAATGTCTTCCACAAGGGTCAACACTTCGTATTACAATTTCGATTTCTGGTTAAAATTTTAAAATTTTATAAGGTGTTGCAGATCTTCAAGTCATTGCATTGATATTTAATTATTCTTTTATACATTTCGACCAATAAAAAATGTAAATATTGACTATTGAGTCTAAAATGGAGATAGATCATTGCTGTGCAAACATTTCTCCAAAGAGCTTTAAGGAAAAATAACATACTTTTTTTAGACACTTATATTTAATTACTCTATGGCATTGGAGAATTATTGAGTTAAGACTTAAGTAGTATATGTTTACAACTAAAGCTCACAAAATTGTATTAATATATTTGCAAATATCTCAGAAACTGTTGCTTTTATAAAAATTTATGTCAAATAAAAGTTTTTTATTTCTAATATTCCTACAATTTTGCAATTATAAGATGTTTCGTTTCTCAAATAGTTGTGGAGATACGGAAATTAACGCTTCTGTAAAGTACCCTAAAAATCATTTTCATAGGAAAATGAAAATAGCCAGTCTATTTATAATCTTAATCAACGCCTAGATACAAATTTTAATCAAAATCGTTTGAGCAAATTTTGAGAAAACCAAATTTTTCTCTTTTCGCCCTTCAGTAGACTACCCTTAATTTTAAGTTTTTATAGTCACACAGACAGACGGCATTGCAAAGACTATTTTTTAGGGGTCTGGGGGTCATGAGACGTCGACATCCATCAACATTTCAGGTTAGTTTTTTTTACGATCGCAATACTTAAGCTTTAATGTGCAAAAAGTTAAAAATATATATATATAATTGCGTATAGATTGAAAATTATTGATTTTATAAAAATATGTTTCGAATAAAATATTTGTATTATAAATATTTATACATATTTGTAATGCTAAGTAATTTCATATCTCAAATAGTTTCGGAGCTATTATAAAAAATGTTAATTTACGCATCAGACCGGAGCCCTTAAAGCCATTTTGCCGAAATATTGAGAGTAGCCATTTTGTTTGTAATATTTATTAATGTTCATAAATGAAATTTAATCAAAATCGTTAGAGCCGATTTTGAGAAAATCGACTTTTTCTCTTTTTTCCCTTCAGTAAACTACCCTTAATTTTAGGGGTAGATATCCAATTCCAAAAATCCCTCGGGGCAACCCTATGAAAACCCTAGATATCAAGTTTCAGCTCAATCGGTAAAATAGTTTATGCTCTAGTTGGAGGTACAGACAGACAGACAGACGGAAATTCAAAAACCACTTTTTCGGATTCAGGAAGTCATGAAACGTCAAAATTCATCAAAATCTCGAGTTCGATTTTTTTGACGATCACTATACTTTCTCTACCTGTAAGATAGAGAGAAAGTAAAAGTATGTTATGTTTCCTTAAAGCTCTTAGGAGAAATGTTTGCACAGCAATGATCTGTCTCCATTTTAAACTCAATAGTCAATATTTACATTTTTTATTGGTCAAAATGTATAAATGAATAATTAAATATCAATGCAATGACTTGAAGATCTGCAACATCTTATAAATTGTTAAAATTTTAACCAGAAATCGAAATTTTAATACGAAGTGTTGACCCTTGTGGAAGACATTAAACTGTTTGAAATGTTCATAGGTGTACAAAGATGCGCCTCTTTTCTCATTGATTCTATATCATTGTATATTATTTTATGCGTGTTCTTATGTGGAGTGGTGATGATACAATGTACATTATTCCGTTCAGAAATCTTACGAGTTTATAGAAAGAGAGAAAGTCTGTGCGGTGCGCCGTACCATTTATTTTTAAATTCTGAATGTATGAAAGAAACTAGTCTCCAACAACACTTCAAAAGAAATGTAGCATGTCTAAGATCAACGTTTAGCTTGACACATAAATATAGTCTTCCTCATAAGAATAAAGTTTTTTTTACAATGTCACAACAAAAAATTCTAAGATAAATTGAGGATTATTTTAGAATTTTAGAATTTTTATAACTTCCATTAATATAAGAAATTTCGCACTGTTAGGATATTTCCTTTCGAGTAGACGAGAGTTTTTGAGTTTGCCACCTCATCTTTAGACGCTAGATGCTACCCATTCACGACTATCCACACATTTACACGAAAACGGGTTGGGATAGAGGAAGATAGAATTTTAGATGGAGTATATCTTCATTTGCGTTCAAGGGAAATCCATTCAAGGAAAGTACAACTGAGCGAACCCAGTCTAGATTTGAGTCCCCCGATCTTTCCTTCACAAGAAAATTAAACAATACTAGTTAGACCAAAGACATTTTCAAATACACTCGTTTATTTGTACGTAAAAAAAAACCCATTGTTTATGCAGTTTTTAAATAAATAAACACGAATAATTTAAAAGCTTAACTTGCTAGCCTTCATCATAATAGGTATAATTTAGTAATTTTTCTATATTGGGAATGTTATAGACGAGGTAATAGACATATAATAGGCTTATTTCCTGTTCGTGGAACTCTTGAGGACACAGTTTATGAATGCTGCTTGCGCAGCACCGCGGGCTGTACTAGGTGGTTTTATGAAGCAGACTCATTTTAGAGGCTTTTTTAAGCTACTTTACACAGCACGAGACCAATTGGTTTTTTATACATCATCCGCCGTTGGCAGTTCCGCTTAGTGGTGTGCTTTGAAACCGATAAAAAAAACATTGAAAAAATGGATGCAACGATTTATAGAACAATAACTGGCGTCCATAGGGGAATGAAGGAATCATATAATAAACGCTACTGTTCACTTAAGTGCGATTTAAATAAATGATCCCGCAGACATCTCGTTTGTCTCGAATTATGGCATGTTGTTAGCTACGATATTAATAGTTCAATTCGAAACGCCAACATAAATATGACAGGCAAGGTTATTTCGGTGCCAGAGGGTACAGGAAGTCAAGATTTGCTTCGAATCCCGGTTGAGTGCACTTGAGTGGGGTATAAGGGGGGAAGATACTTGTGGGTTTTCCGTTCTACTTCCAAATGAGCTCTGATTCCCTTCCTTAAAGTTATTTATTTACGTCTTGTGTCCTTAAAATCAATGCGATTTGCAAATATCTTGAAAGGATAGTAAGAGTAATATAATTATAAAATCTTAAATAATTTTTAAAATTATGTACCAATTATTTTTACAACTAATAATCTATCACTGACGTAGCAAGTGATAAACCCATATCTGTAAATTGTGTATGTGAGAAACTCTATTTTGTTTCTCCTTAAATCCTTACAAAACGGTCCAAATCGATAGAATCGACATGAATAGAAATTAACTGAGGAACAAAGATAAAATGGATGTTTTATATATAGCAAATATTCTTTAATAATAAAATTGTAACATTGTTTATTTAATAATAATATATTATGTGTGCGTGTATTTGTGTGTGTAGGAAAGATTATAGCTCTAAGCCAGCATTGCTCAGATTTTATCCCATTGTACAGGAAATCAAGCAAAGTTTGGTTTAGCTATATCTTGATAAATAACAACACAGACCAATAATTAACGAATGGTTAGAGGGGTTAGATACAGGTCAAGAATATCAGAGTTCTGTTTAAGAGTGTGCTTTAGTGTTGGTCAACTAGACTAAGATTCTGATAAGGAGGAACATTTTGAAAAATACAAACAGGTTGTTTCATCGTCAACATTGATAGTATTTTACTATATTTTCTGTGTTTTGTAGCGATTGAAAATATGTATATATATATATATATACATATATATATACATATATATATATATATATATATATATATATAGGACTCAAAGCCCGAAAACGGCCAGTGAACGGAATTTTTTTTCTCAATCCTAGGATTGGACGTTATAAAATAACCAAAGCCCGAAGTTCTATTCAATATCGGTCTTTTGCCGTCTCCAAACAGCCAAACCTAGGATTGAGCAATTACTAAAGGACAAAATTTGAAAATACAGTCATTAGGTTAGGTTAGGTTAAGCTAGGTTAGGTTAGGCTAGGTTAGGTTAGGCTAGGTTAGGTTAGGCTTAAAAAATCAATTTGGTCAAGTGACCTTGGTAATTTAAAATAAAATTATAATCTCTGTCCGGTTATGTTTTAATATCAATTAGATCCACTTGCCCTCTTGAATTTGTGGTTTTGCTCAAAATTGGGCACGCACCAATTGCTCAGCCTGTTCGAGAAACGAACTAAAATGTTATTTCAAGTTTTTGTCGTTTAGTAGTTGCACAATCCTAGGTTTGGCTGTTAGGAAACGGCCAAAGCCCAAAATTGAATATAACTTCGGTCTTTGGTCATTTTAAAACATCCAATCCCGGGATTGAGGGAAAAAAATCAGTCCATTGGCAGTTTTCGGGCTTTGCACCCGATACCTATAAAGTAACAGTTTCATATCATATAATTTAACGTATAAATACATTAAAAAAACTGTTTAAGTAACTTTGCTACCCGTCAAAAATGTTCATTCTAATCTAACTTGTATGTACACAATAGATTGGTAACAGAAGAGGATGAATTTATTAGGAAATACACCATCATGATCTAGAAGAAAGGATGTAACTAAGATAGGGGGGAAGTAATCAATTCATATGCATGGAATTAATTCCCGAGTTTAAAGTTTAGAGTCAGCTAAACTCTTTTTCTTCAGATATTGGGTTCAATTCTGGGAAATATCTAAGATAATAAATATTAATTATAAGCTCACATCTATTTTAATATAGTTTAAACTTGATTGATAGTAAGGTTATATCTTCTTTTTATTATTTTTATTACATTCTTATTTTATATACGTTTTAGTTTTTCTTCTATAACGACATGTTTCAGTGATGTTTCACCATCTTCAAGTCTTATTTACAATTTATTTACAAGTCTTACAGTTATTGTTGATCATCTCACTAAATATTATTCCATATAAAATTTTAATTTGTAATTTCACAAACTTTCCAATAGTATGAAGTAAAATCAATCATCTTTAACACAAATAAGACTTGAAGATGGTGAAAAATCACCGAAACATGTCATCGTCATAGAAGAAAAACTAAAACGTATATACAATAAGGAGAAGGTAATAAAAATAATAAACAAGAATATATAACCCTACTATAAATTATTATTACCCATTACCATATAAACATGAACATTATTATAAATAATGTAAATTGTTGTATCTGGCTAAGGGGTCAGGCATTCAGTAACAACAATGTTTCTACAGGTTAATTTAATTTGTAATGATGGTATAGGCTTGAGTTTAGAGAATGCACGGTAATCCCTCAACTAAAGTTAAAATTTTAAAAAAACATTATTAATGATAATAAGGAACGAATTATATTATTATTGAATAATTCAATTTTAAATAAAGTTATTAGCTGTGTCAATTTAATATAAGATCAAAGAGATATATGCTTTAATATAATGGCTATATGAGCATAAAATATAATATTTTGAAAAAAAGTTTTAGGAATTTAATTACAAGTCAATGTCCTTATACAATCATTTCATAACAGAGAATATAATTTTACTAACATTAAAATTATAAACATATTAAAACATTATTTTAAAAATGTGTATGATTTAGTGGATTATTCCTTGGCTAATGTTAAAAAACATGTATTTGATTATTTTTAGTTGATGATACATCAAAAAAGCATACCTAAATAAAGAATATGTGACAGGAAAATATTTAAAATTGAATTGTTTCTTATCTTTTATTCCCTTGTTCCTTTAAAACTTGCATTCTTTGTGAATGTGGTTCTGCTTCTACATGTTTCGATGCTCTAAGGCATCATCTTCAGGACATGTTGAAGGATAACTGATGAGTGTTCCGAGTGATGGGAAGTTAAAATGTAAATTGTTATTATATTGTGTAGTTTATTGTACTTACAACTGTGGGCACGTGAAATAAACCAGTCTCATCTAGTCTGGTTTGCTGGTGTTCAGAGGGTCAGGGTTTGAATCCTTGCTAGATGTACTAGGGGTTCTTTTCTTTAAATGGTTTCCCACATTCTCTACATGAAAACGCATGTAAATGTCTTCTTATTTTCACCTCACTCATTTCTACTTCAACATTAGAGTTAGATGTGGATAGCCCGGTCGGGTAGTACGCAACAACACCAAAATAAAATTTGAAAATATAGTGTGTGCTCTTGAAGCATAAGTTATATTGTTTAATGGTGGTTAATGTGAGAGTGTTAGTAACGCAAGCTAAGGGCAGTGTTTTTACAGTTTTTATAGTAAAACAATTTTTTGGACAAAATAAATAGAATATTGATCTAGTAGAAACATAGGGCTTAAATTTCTTCACATGTTGATATCAAGTTGTTGAATATCTGTTATGAGCATAGTGATATTATAGACAAACTTTTTAAATGCATATAAATATTTGTCATTAAATTCCAGGACACCCTTGACAGATATTCAAGAAATATTGATATCACCATGTGAATAAAATTAAACATTATGTTTCTACTGGAACAATATTTTATTTATTTTGTCCCAAAAACGTGTTGGGATAAAAACTGCAAAAACGCTGCCCTTAACATAATTTCTGTTACTCCCACCTTAACTCAGGCTAATCTTTTACCAGCCATCCCATATTTAAGCACAAATGGTAGTGCTTCTGTCTAATAATCTAAGGGTCCATAGTTCGATCCCTGTTTTTAGACACAGTATCTTACTACCCATCCGGGATATCCACATACTTAAACAAATGGTGTAGGGATGAGAAAGGTAAGAGTTTAGAGGAAGTGTACTCATATTTGCATGGACGAAGCGTGGGAAACCTTTAAGGGAATATCCTCCTCAGTACTGCCCGGCTGATATTCGATCCCCAACTCCCCATCACTGATCATTCAGTCTATTTCAAGAGCTATGGCTTATACCTTGTGAATAACCAATGCAGGTGAATGATTCCTGACAAGATCAAAACATTAATTATATTAAATTAAATATGGGGTTTACCCTGTTACAATGAAGAGGAATCGACGGCAGTGGACCTAAAATATCAGTTCAAGCAAAAGTTTAGCTTGTTATTCACGAATTGGCATAGTCATGTGTTTAGAAATTGCATGTTAAATAAATGAATGTTGACTATATTTCATATTATTCAATGAGACGGTTTATTACGATAAAATTGTTTTCTAGAATAAATAAAGTTGAGCCACGCAAGATGACGATGTACAATTACGTGACAGTTGAATAGGGAGGTCCTGCACGACAACCTGTGGTACGTAAACAAACTAGAATTGGACAAGGTACACCGCTTTCTGGCTCAGCATAGCAAACACTACACGCCAAATATGTAACATAGGTCTTTGTTTGCCTTCCCTGGCAGATGTTCAAAATACAGCATAGCACACACTACACGCCAACTATGTAACATAGGTCTTTGTTTGCGCTCCCTGGCAGATGTTTACACAGCAAATAATTAATATACGTCCCCGGTAATACTGATACTTGACAGAATATTTAACGAACCGTTTCAGCGAGAATCTTTCAGTTTAAAAATGTGTCCACACAGTTTGTTATAGTTAATAAAAATAAGGATTATTACGCTGAAGTATTTGTAATTTAATATTTCAAAGAAGTAAAATACTAATTAAAATATGAAACTAAAACTACTTACTCTATGACGGTAGGAACTCCAAAACGTTTACCGCCGTAATAATAAAAGTACGCCACCTATCCATACCCCGAGCTAAGCTGACCCATCTGCTCACCTAATGACACCTTATCTCTTTCAAGACCATTCTAATGTCATCCTCCTATCGATAGTCCCACTGATCTGTTCTCTGCCCATTAGGTTTGCTAGTCAAGACCTTGAATAAAGCTCTAGATTCTTCCATTCGCACTTAAAACAATATTTTTTGAAAATTATAAATGTCAACTCTTTTTGAACTATATTATTGGTAAAAAGCGTTATTAAAAGATTATAATAATAGGCCCTACTTCCTTAAAGAATATCGTATAATTGTCTTTTTCATAACTCATTGAAAGAACAAAAAATTATTAAAAAGACTATTATATTTTTTGTTTCTTGGTTATAGTAACAGGAGATATTATAGTGTATGAAATAATACACTAAAAATTAACGTATTAACAATTTTATCTTCTAATAACTGGAAACCCTAAAGTATAACATAAATAAAAAAGTATAATTTAAATAAAAGTCATACAAAATAGAATGTTCAAAATAAATTGTTTATATTTTGTAAACACAAGTGCACAAATAGGGCTGTATTGATTGATGCCATCAATCGCCTTCATCTGTTAGGTTCACCATATCTATTTATGAAGTGAAGGCAACCTTTTGGAAGATTTCGTTTTAAAACTATTTTTAAGTGAACTACAGAGGCCGCTACTAAAAAAAATTAATCATTCAAAAGGTTATTTTTATAATTTTATATTTTAATAATTTAAAAACGCCTGAAAGAAAAAAGAATGAAAAAAGTTTGTTGTGAAAGTTCTGTATATCAAAAGTGACACTGCTTACTACATGGGCTTACAGCTCATATGGTTTGGGTATGGATGTATGAAAGATGATCTGCTAACTCTTCCTAGCTGTTGATGAGGCTATTCGTAAGTAGATTGGGTTTTACGAACGTTTTGTATCTAACATCATATCAGTGCCCAAAATCTTTGGATTACGAGTTGAAAGAACATCGATTGGAAATTATCTGCAAATTTGATATATTATCTAGACTGGACTCAAATTATATCACCTCAAAATATGGCCTATAGGAAATGGGAAATTAGTACAAAGGAAGTGGATATATATTAGCATGGATGGAGGATGGTAAAACCACAGATATACATCACATGGGAATAAACATATAGAGTGCATTCAACCGAGATTAGAACTAGCAGTACAATCTATTTCAAGCCTGAAGCCTTAGACCAGTCTATTACAGCATTGTTCCCCAGTAACAGGTTTGGTTAATATAACTAATTGTTATGCTTTCGAAACACATTTTAAAATTTAGTAAGGAGGGATGTATAACTATTATTTATACTCAATCAATGTGTTATGAAAATACATAACATTATAAAAGGAATCAAAAATAGTTTTATTAAAAACTAAACCATCTTGGAAGATATACATGAAACTGGTTTTCCTTATTCTTTCTGCTTTAGATACGTCATCATCAGCTCAAAGTTTATTAAAATATTAAGTGAATGATCTAAAAATTATATATATATATATATTCTATTTCACAATTATTCAAGAGCCTGATAATTTTAAATGTGACTGTCTTAATTTTAATATGTTTCGTTATAATGGTACAAAGGATCTTATAGTAAAAGTATTTTTACCAGGGCGTCACGTCGGGATGGGGGCTGGGGAGTGTCCCCACTCCACCCAATGTTGGTTAAAAGCTTGAAAGTTGGGAATTTATTGAGATTTGAGATCTAGAGCTGGGAAATTCTAGGCTTAATCTGTAACCCCACTAATTTCTATTATGAAAGTCCTTAACAATAGACTCGTGCAGTCAAATTTAAAGTTTCCCAACGGTTGATCCCTACAAAAAATCCCAACTTCAAAAATCATCAAACGTTGAATGGAGATTCCTTCTGTAGTAGATTGTAGAAATTTTAGTTAATCGAGTAGTCTAGTAGCGCCAGTGAGTGTATGCCGAATGCGGAAGGGAAACGAATCATAAGGAACTGAGCTGCCCAGTAGCAAAATTTCACTCAGCCAACAATGCTTGAAGTGGCAGCATTGTCAGCCAATGTTTTACTTATGGTTTAGTGTTTTTAGTTGTGACTTTCGGGCTGCTAGACTGTCACAGTTGTATGATTCAAACTATCGTATGCTGCACAGCCATTGCCTTAATTAAGGCTTTATTAAATTTTGAAGGCATTGACGCAGTGAATGTTAGACAACATTTTATTGTTTTCTTTGAAAGCTCTGACTGATGAAATGAGGACATTGAGGTTAGTGTTAATGTTTGACTTCTGAAATATACACTAATTTTTCTAGCAAGTATCCATACTAGTTTGAATTGAACTGCTGTATTTTATTTCAATTGTTGTTAAAATAGGTTTCATGAAAGCAATTTAAATAGGCTCAAAGCAACAATGAAGGAAGAGGAGTATTAGGGCTGTGTTACTTGTTACAACTCTTATAATTTTTCATTTGATTAAGTAACTGTTGAAAGTATATATACATTCAATGAGCAGACTACATTAAACAAAATATAAGTTTTTTATTCATCCTTAACATTTTAAAATTTGGGGTACATTTTTAAAGTCATTATTTAGTGTTCGATTTGCATGAAATTTTGTATAACCATGTTGTTTAGAGTGCTGATTTCGAATTTTTCATCTTTTATTTCATAAAATGTCAGGGAAAGCCCCTTCACCCTCACGAGATAAATTACAATATGTTTTGAATAGTTTATTCACGTACCGGGGCTAACATTTTAGGGCAACTTCCATGAGGTTATGAAGCAGGACATTAGTAGACAGAGCGTATAACCCGAACGGGTAGTAAGACGCGGTGCTAAATAATAATAATAACTAGTAGACAGGAACCAAAATGCTGTAGGAATATCGATAAATTCCATTTTTATTGCTTTATTTTACAGCTAAAAATGTGTTTAAAAACCTGGCAAAATTGCTAAATTTCTGATAAAGTGACGGTGAGTTCTACATCTCAGGAGCTTAGTTAAATATTGCTTCCAAGTGTGTTATAATATGGCAGCGGTTTCCAAACTGGGGGTCGCAGCGTGTTTTGGGTGGGGTCACAATATATAGGTTTTAGCTTTATATTTATTTTTCAAATATTTTAATAACTATAAGAAGCTGCGAAATTCTAATAGAAATGTAAGTTGTTAAAGTTCTAAAAACTACCAAGTTACTGCTTAGGTTCCTTTTGGTTATTCCATTCTGATAGCTTCTTGCTGACTTGGTTTACTGTGGCAGCCTTGTAATGCTGCTAGCATAATATAAAATCATCCCTCACCCCCGGGCTTATTGATCCTCTTTTACCATATATTAATCGCATATAATCATCATTATAAGCAATTTATAATAATTAAGACAATCATTAGTAGACATGCGGGCTTAACGTCACGCTCTTTTGGTTTGGTTTGATGGTGAAGGTGAAGTAAGGATTTTAATTCTGGCCAGGGGTAGTTTTACCTAATATCCCTCCATGCAAATAAGGGCACATTCCCTCTAAATTTTACCTATCCCGCTGGTGTAGTTAAATGTAGATAGTCCAGGCTGGTAGTAAGACACAGTGAAAAAAATAGTTAAAAACTAGGATTTGAAAGATTTAAGTTATCAAAGGGTCGCGATGCCGGCAGAGAGAACATGTTGGAAACCACTGTAATAAAGTCAGTTATATTTTTAATTTAAAAATACACAATTTGAACGATATCTGCAAATCTAAATAAATATATTTATCTCAATTGGATATTTAGCTCAGATCCAGGTAAACTGAAATAAATAATAATTAAAGTCATTTCTTTATGCACAGAAAAAGCCTTGTAGCTTGAAAAATCCAGGATCAAGAAATAAATTTAAAAATACAATTGCTTAAAAGCTCGGTTCAAGGATTGATTATCAACCCTAACTAAAAAAATATCTGGGAGCATCCTGCCGCCCTTGTAATCTCCTTTGCCACTTGAGATTTTTTTATTATTTGCTTAGATTTGAGGAAAGCACTGGTTCAACCCTCCCCAAATATATTTCGCGCAACACCCCTTATTTTTACTATAGCTATTTATTATATAATTAATAATGTTTCATGTATATCTTCAAGATTGTTTAGTTTTTAGTATAATCTCTTTAATACCTTTTATAATGTTTTATTTTTATAATAATTTGATTCATAAATAAAATTATTTTGTACCATTCGATCTTTCAATAATTAATTTTTACAGTGACGAACCCAGAAACCTGCTTTCAATATTGCGGACGAGGGTGACAGAATACTGTTTTTCTCATTTATACTTTTAGTGGTACTTTTTTAATTTCCATACAGGATGTTTCGCTCGTCTCGGCCCCTGAGATTTTCTTATAACTTTCAAAATAATGGGCGTAATTGGTGTATGAGAAGCACTCGGGGTCTGAAAACGAGTGGAACACCTTGAATTTAAACCCCTTTTGGATATTAAGTTTTAAGGATACTCTTAAAATTTAGTCTATGCATTGGACAAATTTTCATTACCATATTATAGCTTCACTTCAAAAATTTTAAGCTTTTATTAAAATTATCTATGATCATAGAGGAGGGAATGTCTCCCCTGCCCCCCTCCCAAACTGCTCCCCCCAATCACCTTGAGTGCACCACTGTAGTTTTAAATAATTCACAAAAAAAAAATACAAAATTATTTAATATATTGTCAAATTTTAATGCCACATGAAAATTCCAATTTTTATTATCTTTTCTAACCGTTAAATAAATACATACAGAAGAACTAGATCATCTAAAACTAATTTCGTAGATATCACAATATTCACAAACACGTTTTGTTGCCACAATAAATACCTTTTCTTTTGTGGATTGGTATAGTCCCGCTTACACACGCAAAAAAAAAAAAAAAATAGTAGCCCTGCTTTACCGTCTTGGTCACAACGAAGTTTGGCCACTTTTTTGTTTCCGTTACTGTACATTTACCGCCAATGACAGCAACAAGGACTATTTTACATCGTACTAATGTATTGCAATCAAGCATAAAACAAAATTCGCCAAAGGTTAATTAGTTAAAAACGTTAAGGTCTTTCATCGCAAGCTCACGAACATGTCCAAACAATTTATATCGGATAGCCAGAAACGTTTTAGCAGGTAAAAGAAAAACTGTTATTTGCAGGCAAGGGTGTAGAAAGGTGGGGGTGGAATTTGTTCGACGTCCCCTAAAGAGGATCCACAAATACATCTAAAAACCAAATGTTTAAGTTTTTTACTCTTACTGCAGTTTTAATTGTATATGTCGTCAACGAAATAATAGTTAATGAATATTTTAATATTCACCTTCAAGGTACACCTTATAAGACTTCCGATTGTAAAATTAGCTCTGTCAACATTTCAACTACTGTGCTTCTTTTCTTATACATTCATATGGTATTGAAAAACAAAGGACGTTTCCTGGAATTAGCCGAGTAAGTGGGGTCCTAGAAAATATGGCAAACATTTTTGCTATCACCTGTAAAATCCCACTTAAGGAATCACCTTAAGAAAAGAGCAGTTTAAATAACAGAACAACTTTCAAAAGTTGAGTGTGTATCTTATGTAGATAGGTTTACTACCCTTCCCCCACCCATTATCTCAACATACCTACTTAATCAAAACAGTATTTGATAACTATGACAAATTTAAAAGAAAGGGCAGGGTCAGGTGGGTCTGAACCCCCTTAGAATTTGTTAGTGGACCCCCCTAGAAAAAAGAGCTTTCCACGCCCTTGTTTGCAGGTATACATATTAAGCGCTCTCTTATGTCAGTTAATTTAGTAAGAATCAATCTTCTATCAACAAAGGTTTAGCATCTACACAGTAGGAGCCAAAATGTTGTCACCTATTTATTGAACATTTATCAAATTAAGTAAACATGAAAGTAATAATCAGGGCCTAGCAGAAAAAAAAGGGGATGTTTGTGCGCTAAGTCCCCCCTTGTTCGAAAGTGCTATAAATATTATATATTTTTTATATTCTTCTTCTATATTTAGTAAGGAAACTTATTTGATTCATATATAATGCATAACACCTTCAAAACCAGTCATGCTTTAAAATATTTTTAAATACTTCAAGAAGAAACATTTAGAATTTTCTTAGTATTTTCTACTGCGAATATTAACACGATTCATCGAAAGTAGAAAGAATTCATTGTAAAATAAATTATAATTACGACCCTGGAAATAATATCTCATAATCATAGATAACTTAAGATTTCACCTTTCAAAAACTTTAACAGTTTTTATTTATCTTTTCATCTAAGAGTGGAAATCAAAAGGGTAAAGGCGTTATTGACTGTATTTTTTTCGTATGGAGCTATCACAATTATTTAATTTCCTCCCAGCAGCTTTAAATTCAATATGTCTTCTAATGAGACAATAATATGAAATTCACTAGCACTTAAACATATCTCACATTGATTCAGTTTATCGAATATATTCTAACGTAACGAAATCGACCGGAGATATCACAACGTGAGTCCCTTTCATCGCGTGTGACTCAAAGAAGGCGCAGTTTCCTGAGGATGGGCTCCACCCTCTTGGCGAGTTCCGGCCCATACTTCCACACCAACCGGTCCTCAGTTCGATACCTGAGGAAGTTGGTAACGCAGTCTGGCACCATCACCGTGAACACTCAGCCTTGTAATGGTTCATCTGAACCAAGGAACTGTCCAGAACTAGGTTTCTTCTCACCGCGGGGTCTAACGTCCGCAGGGTATAGTGGTTAAACACGGTGAGGGCTGCACCCGTCGACACGAAGCTCTTCACCGCCTCATCCTCCCGGCTCAGGTTGGCGCTCCTTGTCGTGTGCCTGAGGACGTGCAGGTGGTTCGGGTACACGTCTTCCCCCGACACGGGGAAGCTGTCGAAGAAATATGCGTTCCTTACAGAGAAAGATGAGAAATTCTCGAGCAATTTTGGATCCAGCTCGTCCAACACCTCCGACCAAGTCCGGACTCGAACAGGGACTATCACTTCATCAATATCGAGAGGAACTACGTATTTGTGGGTGTAGAGGTTCCTGTAGTAGCAGTCGTTGTACGGGACCAACTCATTGCGACGCTTCTGCCAAAGTTGTGACCTCAGGAATTCTGAACGCTTCAAGGGGGTGTTTGGCTGACGACCAGGTAACGATAAAGGGATGACTTTCACAACCCCTAGACTAGAATAATAGTTCAGGACACGCTTGATGTTTGAATGTACACTGTAGACGTAGACGAACATTTTATCGACACCTAAGAGGACGTTTAGTTCGAACCATTCCACTAATCTTCTGGATATATCCTCTATGGGGAAGTCCAAACCCTTTACGCACACCGCGAAGTCTTTCTTGGGTGACCTATCCGGCCCCGCGACGTCCAGCAGGGTCGTCGCATGCTCGCAAGGGCGCTGTACTATAGACACGGCGCTGGGAATGTGCTCCTTGCGGATAGAGTTCCTAGGGATAGGGCAACTGAGTAGCACGGGCCTATAGGCGACCTCCGCATCTCCCGCCTTTTCATCCCACTCGGGCACCCAAATGCCGGTCTCGAGGACTTCCAGGACGATGGGTTCAAGCCGGGACTCGAACCACACCTGGCAGAACACAACGACGTGTTGGCTCGTCCCTCCACCATACCTATGACTCTGACGTAGGGATACTGTGGCAGCCGCACGTCGTAGTGGGCTGAGTAGAGGTACACGTGGTCATTAGGACGCTGCCAGTAAGCGTTGTCCCTGTGGACCTCCCAGGGTCTTGGCCGTAGGACGGGGTTCAAGCACGATATAGGCACCCTCTGCTCCATCTCCACCTGCCGTTCCAGGGAGTATGCGACGATGGTGCGAGAGTGGAGCGTCTGAGAGGGCTCCAAAACCGCCGGAGGAGGTCCGTGAAGTGATGACAGCTCGCGGAGTTGATCGGCGACCCCTAGGAGGCTGACGGCGAGACACGCGCCACATAGCAGCACCCCCAGAAGCCAACGGGAGCCTCGCCGCGGGCGAGGTTCCATCCGGCGATCCGTTAAGCGGAGGAATCGCGGACCTGAAAACGTTGCTGAGCGCGAGGGAAACATGAATGACGATGGAGACCTCGCCGACAACTGCTAGAGCGATGGTACTCACTCACCCTCCCTCCCTCCTTCTCCAAGCGCCGCTAGCTCTTCTCTCCTATTTCCCCTTCTACCTCGGGTATACCCCCTCTCCCCTTCTCTTGACATCGAGACGGAAAAATAAAACAGACTTCACAGATAAGTGGGATGCTTTTAATTCTCGGGATAAACTGGTTGAATATCTTCCTCCTAAAGAATTTTAATAAAGAGGACATTGATGATTACCATTAAGTGATTATAGATGTTTTATTCTAAATTCCTTTTATTATCATGCCAGATTAGTCCAGTCACGCAAGAGAAACAAAACAAAACGGTCTCCATTAATGATAGAAAGGTTTTCATAAAAAAAACTAGCTTTATTTTTTAATAAATAAAAATTTGAGTCAAAAATATGTTTGGATGTATGTAACCTTTATGGATTTTTTAGTATATCACCCATAAGGTCCGGATTAAGATGGGGCCCACAGGTGCCTTGGCCATGGGCCCCTTGCTTGAAGGGACCCCTAGAAAACATATTTTTAATCATTAAATGTTATACCTGGAAGAATAGATTTTGTATATATATATATGTAGTGATACTATAACGTTAAGCTTTTTTTTATTATTTTTACAATGTAAAAAAGTGTTTTTATTTTTATCACCACATCTTCCTCACTATATGTTCTGGCTGCACGTATGTGTACTAAATACGCTAATTTGCTAGGGATGAGAGGATGGAATGTGGATAAAGTGTACCCGCATTTACGTGTATGTAGAGTGTAAAACCACCACCAACTCAGTACACCTAGATGGGATTTTAGCCCCGATAGCCTCGTCATAGGCAGTCCAGTTAATTGAGAGGGTAATTCCTTATACCATTCTACCATTAAAGTGGTTGAAGACAATATTTAAAAAAAATTAATGTAATGTTATATTTAAACCAAGCTATCAAAAAGTGTAATACAGTTTATTTTATGTTTTTTTTACTAAAATAAGGGTTATTGTGTTTACGATTTTAAGTTTGTTTGGCTTTTTCTTACTAAAAATTTAAAAACAGGTCGTGGGGTTCCATATTTTGCAAGTGGCCCCAAGCTCCTGAATTCCTTGATCTGGCAGTTAACTAAAATATCAGGCAGTTCTAGAGCTGTACAAAATTATAAACTACTTAAAAAACATAGTCATAATAATTATAATCCTCAATAGCGCTATGCAAAAATATCCTATTTTTGTAGGTTATTAACCAAAATTCTCAATTTGGTGGTTCTTCTTATCGAATTATTATTTATTGTTTGCCAGACACTAATAGTAATTCACGTTCCAGACAATCTTGTGTGATCATGGTGAAATGACAGATTTAGAAATATAATTATTTTTTACGGCATTGAAACTGTCAATATGAACTTCTGCATTGTGCATAGCATTACTTGAAGTATAAATACATTAAAGTAGGCTCAAGAAAGTGTGAGAGTTAGATAATTTAGTTCAGTTGTAGTGTGTCTGCTGTTGATCTAAAGATCCTTAACTCAATTCCTGACATGGCTGACAAAGAGATTCTCAGAATTAATATTCTCCCTTTGACAGTGATGGTTGAGGGTGTTGTGTCTCAAATCTGTGTTCCGATATAATCAACTGGTTCAGAAAGTTCACGTTAAATATCCAATATATTTTATCATTTTCTAAAGTATGCATTGAATCACTACTTCAATCTGATCACCGTATGAAGAATTTTACTCTACAGCTCAAAACCTTATTAAATCTACTTTGATCTAATCGTACGCTTAGTTATGTGGTATACAGTTGTTTGTTTTTACAATGTTAGCTAATCTATTTTTATTTCATTCTCTCTAAAAGTTTATTATTCTTCTGGTGCTGCCGACACAAGTTTATTCATTTTCAAAATGGTGTTTCTAAACACATTACTTATCTTATCCCTACTGCACGAATCACACACAAACTCCGGCTGAGAAAATACCGTTTAATTTAAATATATAAGTTACCCTATATATGGCAGGAGAGGTTTAAAGTGACAGCTAGCAGAAGGTTCTTCATTGAAAACATTGGATGACATTAGCTAATGTTTACCTATTCGGAAATAATTAATGATAATATAGTATTACTTAGGAAAAATAATTATTTCCGGATAGGTTTACAATAGTTAATTTTAGCCATTGTTTGAAATAAAGTCCTAACCTTCTGCTAGCTGTCACTTGACCCCTCTCCCATCGTAGATGGGCTGTACACTATAAATTATAGTATACACATTCAACGATAATACCACCCTCCCCTGATTTGGTGGCCACATGGTCTAAGGCGCTATTCTCGCAGTAGAGTAAACTCCATTCCACCATAATCTAGAAAGTGAGGTGTTTTTTTACACCAACAACAGAATGGCTGCACTGCTTTATATTAGAAACTTAAACGTAAATCTCCCATCATGTTATTCAATCAGAACATGGAGTCAAGAAGCATCCATCGCGTGACAGTAAATAGTTCCAACAAGACAGTTCGTTTTTTTTTAAACAAGTTGGGTTCTGTCCTAAATAACGGTACATAGGATGGAAGCAGTACGATACTTGTTGACCCAGCAGTGACAAGATATATTCTGATGTGATTCCGATTAAATCAGGACATTATATCAGTTACGTAAAGTTGACAGCACCCCTGATGGAACAAATTATTATACCTATGCGGATATTTAGTCTAATTATAGTCAACCTCGGGGGTCTTTGGGTACAGTGCTCGCTTAACGACCCAATGTTCTTGGGTTCAAACCCAGCTGGGGTGGATGGATTTTTCTTTAGTGTAGAAATCCATAGCACAACTTTCTTCCTTTGGTCCCAAGTCAAGTGTGGCATGTAAAAGAACCCTGGACGGTATGTGAAAATACCTTCCCCAGCAAAACTGGTAGGACCTTTGGCGTGCACTCATAAGAAAATCTCGTATGCTGATATAATCACCCGGTCAGAAGGTGCATATTAAATATCTTAAATAATTAAAAAATTAAAATTAGTAATTTAATTGTACCAGCAGGAAGTGAAGTGGGTTGTGATTATGTAAACAATTAAAATGTATTAGTGCCCGTGTACAAGAATATATTTATCTCGTTAGATTAATCGGCCTGACTCATTTATTCATCAATTAATATTCAATCCCCTAGTTTCAATTTCAAAATTATTAGATACAGTTTTCTAGTAGTCCTAGAATTGTGAAATTATCTGATCTCAAACAAAGAGCCAACAAAATTCACAGATTCAATTTTTTTAATTTGAAGTGTTTATTAATTAAAATTTGATAAAGTGAATAAACTTTACTTTAAGGATTTGCTTTTCTTAAACTAACCAAAGAAACGGAATTCTTTTTAAATTGTGCTACATAGAGTTCACTCTCTGAAGCGACTGATTATATAATCACACAATTTATAAACTAACTTAAATCTAGAACAGACACAACATCCAATTTCCTTTCGATAATTCATCACTGTGAAAGGGAAAACCTACATTTCAACAATCATAATTTTTTCGGCCAAGTCGGGAAAGGAAACCGGGACTTATATTTCAGTAGATAGACACGCTATCATTTGAGCTAAGATGTTGAGAAAAAAATACAATTAAATTGTAAAAGATATTTTTGAAAAACACTTTATTTTAAATGTTTTGATTATGAAACTGAATTAAATATAGTGCAGCTCTCGAAAGCTCCAATGAAGAAGCAAATAATTACTAATGCACTAGGATTCTTATAGGAATGACCTTTAAGGCGATTGGCCCTTTTCATTTGGCGTGGATATGCAGAGTCATAGGAACAAACTTTTATCTTTAAGAAATTTTTTATCATTTTCAACTTTTCTTTTCGGAAACGGTTTGTTCAAGAATAAAAGCAGGTTGATTAAGTTATACTTTTTATGTACACACCCTATATAATTTTAACAATGATCAAATATAAATAATTTTGATATTTTTCAGTAGAAAACTGCCAGCTGCATAACAAAAAATAAAAAATATAACACCTAATAAACATTGATTGATTATCTTAGAAGAGGTGTTGAAAATATTACTATTAAAATTTCACTCGTTCTTGAGAAAACTGATATTTCCAAACTTATGATTTTTCCAAAAGACCTGTCCAGTAGCTAGCGCCAACTACAGTTTCCGTGATCCATCTTTTCTTGTTGGTGCGGAAGGATACTTTGGTTGGTTGTGAAGCCACGCCACTCCTTTCACCCTCCCACCCACCATCCCACAAAATAGGTTTTAGACTTGCACTCGACAGGGCCAAGCGCCTTAAGAAAATATAATAATTTTTTCAACATTAATAATATTTTAATCTACTAATGGTATCATTCTATAGCATACTTCTTCAACCGGTGTGCCACTCCACATTGGTGTGCCACGAAGGGTCAGCAGGTGTGCCGCATAAGTTTGGAGAAAGATAAAATCTAAAAGAAAAATAAAGGATTAAAATAAAGCTTTATAAATCCATGATCAATATTATTTATTTTAAACTACACAATTATTAGAATTTTAGCTATTGAGCTTTTAAGCGCGATCTTATTACTCACCACTTTAATAATTATTTCTCTTCTTAAAAAATTGATTGTGTGCCTTGACAATTTTAAGACCTTGTTCAGTGTGCAAGGAATTTTTTTTAATCGTTTGGTCCATCTTACCAGAAGGGACTTTGATGTCCAGATTCGGTCGTCTTATGTAGACTATTAACTGCTCTGGTGGCACAAAGCTTTGCCCAGGATACACCATAGGAGGTTGTCTACACGTAGTACCAGCAATGAGATGATGTGATGATAGTTATTATGATCTTGTGGAACCGGGGTGAGTCTTAGCCTAACCAAACCCTGGTGACCATTGGTATTATTCTCCTAATGGGAGAAATAC
Source organism: Timema podura (assembly GCA_033556935.1). NCBI lineage: Eukaryota > Metazoa > Arthropoda > Insecta > Phasmatodea > Timematidae > Timema > Timema podura. The sequence continues at coordinate 73,652,797 of JAVRXN010000008.1, read as the reverse complement.
CAAAGGTACCAGCCGGGAATCGAACCTGAGACCCTTAGGCCCGTAGCCAGGTGCACTGGCCTACTGTAAATTGAAAAAGGTTGAAAATCAGTGTTCCATAGATATTGATAATATTTATAAAAAGCAACAGCCGCAGATCATAATTATGGCCTAACGTATGAATACATAAATTGAACCTAGTAACTTTTCAAACTACATCATCAAGCTAAGTTTATAAAACATGAATATGAAGATAGTTTAGTATTGATGGGCTATATTATAATCGATATGTTTATACGAATAATATTTTATCAATTATCAGGGATTTTTTAATATATAAAAATACCCCACCTACTTTCCCACAACGTTAAAAGTCTTCAAACTCATCGGGACTCGAACCAACAAAGTTTATCGGAGTTGTTTGTGGAAAGAAACAACACGATGTTTCCTTCCTTGATGGCCTTTACCACAACTCAAGGTTTTTATTAATTCTATCCAAGGGGTATGGTTGAGAAGGGATGGAAAGACCCGCAGAGGTGAACTTAATGTGGAAATACCCTTAGTCCCTGGATGAACTCTGGGTCATGAACCGGCCGTTCAACCCTATCTGGAATGTAGGCCTATATGTTCAGAGTACATAAGTAATTGTTTCAAGACTAGGAATGTCATCGTAAGTTATGCAGACTTCCAATAATTCCTAGTTGAAACTACGCTTTTCTGTAGCTGTGCATTATTAATTTCGAGAATGTCCTACTCCCTTCATCTCCCAACATTTATAAAAAAAATATACATATGTTTTAAGGACAGTTAACTTTTACTAATAAACCATTAAAACTACAAAAAAATACGATGGTAATCTGATGACAACTATAATGTTAAAAAAAAGGTCCCTAACACTATCTTTTTCAGAACTAAATTCTATTAATCATGATAGTACAAGTATTCTCCTCCCTCTATATTCTATTACCCCCTTCCCCCAAAAGTGGTAAAATATGTATAAAGCACTTGAATGTCCTTAAATTACCTCACAGGTATACAGGATCATAGCGCAGCGTCTGGATGTAAGTCACCTGCTGACACAACCCCTGAGTTTTTTCAAGGTGAGGGGTCAAAGAATGTGGATTGAGGTCTACTTGTCGGAATAACCCCCTAAGAAATGAAACATTACAACGAAGGACTTTTAAAGAAGAAAAAATATAACCAACAAAGGAACAAAATCCATGTTTATGGTCCCATAAAAATGTCACACAGGTCGTAACGTTAAATATATTTCAATACATCTTTGTGATAAAAACGTGTCAAAGTTTTATACAACGGACCCCAAGGTGTTTTCTTATTTCAGAAGATGTACAGTACAGACATCTTAGCGAAGGCTGGGTGACTTCAACGGGAGGTTGGAAAACGAGTTGCTGTTATTACTTCGGAAAGCGCACTCATCAGAAACTGGAGCGAAGTAAAGGAATGTCAACATTCGATTGTTGTATTCTTGAATTTCAACTTTATAGGCCCGTTTTCTGGGTTTAAGCTAAAGTGACCATTTCTTTATTGGCATTGATGGGTACAGCTGCCCTAAAACAGCCTATGGAAGCCAGGAAAGTAGTCGCCATTTAAATGTTACATCCTGCTTACACTTTATAGTATTTTTTTAAAATTCGTTTTATTGGACAGTATCAATAAATTAGGTCTAAGAAAGTTTGTGATATATTTTTAATGATAACTATAGGATATGGCACACTCCATTTACCCTGGATGGTAGCAGTCTTACCTTGACGGATAACACTATCTTATAAGCTATGTATTTTTAGTGAAATAACTGAGGATAAGCTTACTAAACCCTGATTTTTATAGGAAGCCCACTTTTGACAACCATTATTTATTTAAAGTCACTCAAATTTGGCATTATAGAAATAGGTTTTATCTGATTTACTAGTTAGAAAGGTATCAAAACCTTTTATTAACACTTCTCTATGAATTACTGTATCATTTCTCTTCACATGATTAGTTGTTTACTAAACTGAGTAATAATATAAATACAATTATAATATTTTATTTGCGATGTTTGGCAACATGAGTTTCCAGTTTTCATATAATGGGCCCACGATGTAGTGATCAGTGCACCTGGTTCAATTCCCAGATGGTACCTTGGGTGAATTATCCCAACGGTCACCAGGATGTGGTTAATTAGGCTTAAGTTAGGTTAAGACTCATACCAGCTCCACAGCTCCATAATCACTATCATCCCATCATCTCATTTTGGGTACGGGACAACGTTTTGTGCCAACAGAGCGGCTAATAGTCTACACATGAGGTGACCTAACCTAGATGTCATGTCCCTACCGGACATATATACCATACGATAAAAAAAAATGTAATTAAGGGTACATGAAATTGGTGAACTGGACCAGCGTAGTTAAAGCCAAAAGGTGTGCTTTGTTGCCAGATAGCAATTGGCTTCGTTAAAGCCTTTTTATTTAATCCATACACATTTCAAATTTCAGTAGTTTATTCAACAAATCAGGAACAAAATCAGTTCTGTATAGGCCTATATGTCTTGTTTTAAAATGAAATGGTCACCCTAGTTTAAACGTCAATACTCTGCTAGCAATTCTTCCGTTCTCTGTATACCCCTACAAAAATACCGGGCCTACTCTCAGTCCTTCACTTAGTCCGGGAGAGATGTAGTGAAAATCAGGGCAATTGTGCATTTTGGTATAAAAGCAAAATTTTTCTGTCAAATGTATTACATAGCCCATACGTTGATTTAAAGATGGGAGTGACCTCGGCTCTCACCGATTCACCTGTGGCAGCCATTTTTAAAATGGTGCCTAATAAGAGATACTTTTTTTTAGGAATCATGGCATACAACACCTCCTTTCCCACTAAATCAACACTAAGGAACTCAAAATAGTTTAGAAAATCATGTACAATGAAAAATGTTGACTCCTTAATGCATTAATTCAAGTTGCATTTCTCTAATGGGAAGGGTTTAGATAGAAAACAGATGAATGGAGGTGCCAGATGAGAACGAAATACTTCAAATTACTTTCATTACAACATTAATGCAAAGCCAAAGTACATATAACAAAATTAGAGATTATAATAAGATATAAAAATGTGATTTTATTGATCACAGGCTCTGACAGTAACCTGTCCTGGGTTGATAATAGCAATAGCTTTACTTGCATCAATGGCATGCCTCATAATGGCCATGGATTTTGAATCATCGGAGAAGAGTGGGAGCAATGCTGTTTCAGACCTTTTGATAGGCGCAATGTTCTCTATCAAATATATCTTAGAAGAATGGTATGCAGACCAAGACACATAGAGTTCCTTTTATTTGCTAGCGTGTTTGTGATAATCCTACTAACATGAGAACACCATTCTGTTTCTTTCAAAACTTAGTCAAACATCGCATGTTCAGCAGGTAAAATTAATGTAGGTTTGTCGGGTACCAACGGTAATTTTTCAAGCCAACAATAGGAGGATCACTTGTGTAGGTTGTGGGCAATGCATTAACTTTCTTCCCTGTATTAATCATTTGCAACACTTGCTGATTCCTACCAGGATTATCAATGGTAGGCTGTTGGAATAGCAAAATCACTGTCCTATGAAAAGAGCCACTTGCACTAGTATCTGTTGGATTATGATCAATGTTATCGACAGCAGATGTTGTGAATACCCATATTTTCAGCTGAGGGCATACACACCCAATTCTCTGAAAGTATGCCACTGCTGTATTAGCTATGTCGGCTGATAGAATCAAAATTCGACCATATGTGACAGATAATCCAGGACAATACAATGATATAGTTTTAGCATGGACAGCAGCACCAACAAATATGGGATTAGGGAGGGATATCTTGCCTTACCGTGAGACGAATCCTCTCTGTTCCCTCACAACGGAAACTGAAACAATTGCATACCATAAGTTGCATTAGTGTGAGACTCGCTTGTGATGAATTATTGTTATGACTCTCTATACTATAGCCATTCAGAATCACGCTCACGAATGTCAATAGGGAGCTAGGTGTTGAATTTTCATGGCAATCAGGAGGAAAGGAACATTCAAAATTGCTGTTCTTTGACCTCTGCAACTCCAAAATTTCTCTTCATAATATTTCAGCAGCTCTACAAGTATAAATGCTTCTCCTTCTGCATCAAATGCACATGCTTATCTGAGGTATTGGAATCAAGCAGATCCACCTAGTAGTTTACTTTGCTTTTTTCACTTGTTTTTTTAATGATTGAGAAAAAACAGTGGAGCAACATCTCTGCCCTCCAAATGTGAGTCAATAAAGTTGACTAGCTAGCAAATGCAATTGCTGTGCAGAATCTGTGGCGAATTTGTTTTTTGATTTTGATTGCATACGGTACTAATTATACAGTTTAATGAGGCACATATGATTGTACACTGCATCTATGGCAACTATATCACCACAATTAATCTCGTTAAAAGATTGTCCTTCTGCAATGCTGTCGCATAAAGTAGCACCTTTTCATGAGGGTCAAGTGGCATGGCCTTGTGTATAAACTGATTGATATCTCCAATATTATCGCAGAAAAAACACATGGGATATAGTACTCTTTTCAGAACGTTGAAGCTTAACATTATTGTATTCAAGACTATATTTCTTATGGTAATTAGCACGTTGCCGAATGAAAGTCTGTAGCAAACCTTCACCTTCATTAAGCAAGTTTATGTTAAGCCTGTTAGGTAGACAACCTATCTTATTAAAACGTTCAATTTCGTTGCAAGTGATTTGTGGACTGCATCTTAACCTCTGATTCTAGGACAAATGAGATATTCTACTTTTTCAGTCTGGCACAAACAACATAGCTCCCAATTTGTCCCACTCATCTGAGAGGATTCTTCATACATGTCACTATCTTCAATGGTATGCTGATGTTACGGTGTTACAATGGTTATATTGTTCACTTAACGATACCCCCAAAAAAGGGGAAAAAACAACAGTTAAACATGGATACTGGAAATAACATTATAATAGGCTGTAAATAAAAGTACAATACATGATAATCCTGCAATAAAAAGTCACAAAAGACAAAGAAGTGTAAATATATCTCTCATGACGTAATATGGCATTGTACACTAATTCTGACACTTTATTCAAGTTCCTCAGGGTTGATTTAGTGGGAAATAAGGTGTATTATGCAATGGTTTATTAATATTTAATGTCTTGTTTCAAGTATAGGGTCTATATTTAAAAATGGCCGTCATTGGCGAACCGGATGAGAGCCGAGGTGGCTCCCATCCTCAAAATCAATGTATGGATATGTAGTACATGTGACAAAAAAATGGTGCTTTTATACATAAATGCTCTATTGATTTACATCCCTCTCCCCCGAACTAACTGTAGCACCTTTAGTAGCTGAGAAGCTAAACTGTATAAATGTGTGTGTATGTCTTTGTCTAAAATTAGTGGATTGAAATGAAACACATCGAATATAAATTTTGTAGTATGAATGATTTATTAATTTACTAAATAATAATATTGTACAAAGGAGATAAAATTTGTAATAATTTATCATGTTTGTTTGTGAATGTGGTTGGTTTGAAAGGTATTTTTTAATTGTTTAGTTTTTTAAGATCTATTTTATATAGCAATCTCTTTTAAATGTAAAATATTCCTTAATTATAATGTTTGTGCCTGTTTAAGTGTAAGACAAGGTGTAATACCGTAACTTTGCCCGCATGTATAAATACATCTAAATAAATACTCATGCGTGGCTTGGCCTCGACTAATATGACCGCACAGTAGATATATATTTTAATTTAATGCATTACCTAGTTCAAGAGGGTAAACGACTTTATCAGATACGGTATTTCAACGGAGAAAAAAAATACTGATGGTCACGTGTTAAATTTCAGTGGGTATTTATTTAGAGACTAGTACAGGTTGAAATATAAAGTTACTAAATTATAGCTAGAACCTTTCAAACGACGTAATTAGCTGTCTAGTTAAATTATCCGCTTCAAGTAAATCTTGACTTAAACGAACAGCTAACACTTATGATAGAATACAAGTATGGTGAAGAGAAAATGTCTAGAACGTCTCAATGTATTCATATATAACGGCCTCTTTACCCCAAATCGACAATCAAAGTTTTGTTTTTATATTTTGGTTTTTCTTCATCTCTCATATATTCTATAATTTTGGTTTGTTTCGGGGGTAATATTTTTATGTAATTATAAAGAAGTGTGAATTTAACATATGCAGTCTCATTCATAAAAAAAGAAACAATTTAGTCAAAGTTTCATTTTTTTAACAATTATACTTTCTTAACGCGGTATAAAACCCACACAAGGTTGAACAATTAAATGGCACCTATTAAATCACATATAACATTGACATTTAAACCAAACGTCAATAATTAAAATAACTTGGTACTTTTATTAGCACATATACCAAGGTCTAAATTTTTTTGACATCATCTTGGACTGAACAAGATTCCCTTGTACATTTAGTCAAACTTCTTTGCCACTCGACTACGGGTGTAGATAAGTCTATTTAAAAAGTGAATGGTGTGCATTTAATGCTGTTAATCCAAATATTTGCCTATGAATAATTCTATAACTTTTACAAGTTAGCTATTTGCCAGATTAGGTGAGCTTATATCGCGCCTGAATTACTTGGACTAGGGAGGCCATACTTCAATCCCAATGGGATTCATTGGGTTTATTTTATCAACAAAATGTTTCCTAATTACTTCTTGGAGAGTTTGTGTTTCAGTAAATTAAATACCACTATCTTCATCCGTTCCTTTGAATCGCATCAACTAAGTGACCGCATGGTCTAAGGTGCTACTTTAGAATATACTTGACTGCCGAAGACGGGGAGATCGGGGTTTGATCCTGGACGGGTGTTTTTCCTAAACAGTTTTAGACCCTCCTTCTAGGAAAATGCGGGTGCACTTCCTCTACATTCAACATTCCTGATCCTTAACACATCCGTGTAGCTAGTACAGAGGCATATAACCCGAACAGGTAGTAAGGAACAGTGCTACAAAACAAAGCTACTCATAGTCAGTATTATAGCTTTACATCCTCCTAATACTGTTCCCTTTCATTGAATTATTTAGGTTGGTGATACCCAGGTATAAGAATGTATTAATAAATAACTAGGAACGGTGCTAAGGCAGACTGAACGTCAAGCTCATAGAGTCGGTTTTGTGGGAGCAGGGATATTCCAACCGAGTGTAATGAGAGTAGCATTTTTATCCTAAACGGTTTCCCACTATCTCCTTCCACGCAAATGCGGGCACACTTCATATAAATGTACCGTTCCTCATACCTACCCTCTCAATAGACAGTAAGACGTGGTGCCAACAAAACAAATAAAACAAGATCTAATGTAATCGAAGATGTGAACAGCATGCAGCATGGACACGTCCGACCCCCACGTGCGCGTTTATGGCTCAGCTTCTAACATCATCATCATCATCACTGTTGCTTTAATCACTACTCGCATCTCTCCAATCACTGGGGGATAATACTGACCAACAGGTTAAACTAATACTACAAGGAGAGAAGCCACTGGATACCATCGATACTGCAAAGGTACAATCCTCAACAAAACCTTGTTGCACGCCTGAAAAATAAAACCTAATAATATTACAAGACAGAGCCACTGGATATAAATGGCACTATAAGGTACACTCCATTTATCTTTACTATTACACTATGGTCGTGTCTTTTAATAATATATATCATAGAAGAAATAAGCAAGGTAGGCTTACGTTATTTTTAGCGCCATGTCTTACTACCCGTTCGGGCTATACGGATGTGTACGAATTACGCTAATTTCTTAGGAACGAAGGAGGTTTAATCTAGAGGAAATGTATCTGCATTTACTTGGAGGGAGAGGTGAAAACGATTTGTTAAAATCCATCCTACCTGAATTTGAACCCCGATCTCTCCATCACGAGCAGTTTGGTCGATTGGGAGAGTAACGCCTTATATCATTAGACTACAGAAATGGGTGCGTAAACTGACTGCTTTTTAGGGTAAGCGAAGGGTACAGTCCACACAAAAAAGCATTGCTATGCTATTTAAATTTAAGTTCTATTTCAGTAAAATACTATTGAAAATTATGGTATCTGCAAGGTACACTTCAATTACCCTGAAACGTAGCAAACATAACTTGCTTGTTTTCACTATAATGTATCTTATTATGATAGGACCATAGTGTCAAGGTAAGCTCTCATTGTAAACGGAGTATACAATCCTCAACAAAACTTGGTAGCACGACCATAAGACTAGATCAATAAATACTACATCAAAAAACTACTATACCATTATTTTTTCTCAACACAATACAACCAAAAGATTTAGCTAGCTTAGTCTTAACCCAGAAAAAATATTTCTGCTTCAAAAACAGCGATGTTTTAGCAAAATAAAGCTATATAATAGCCCCGATCTCCTCAGCTTTAGCAGGCCAGACCAACACGAAAGCAACGCCTTTGACCAGGAGTAGCCAGACTTATGGATATAATGATCTACTCCAGAGCAGGAAATTCATTTAAGATCTACTATGGAACCACAGGCTTATATTGTCTGTTTTATTGGTTAAAAAAATCAATTTTGTGTTTTAACAGTAAAATAATATTACATTAAAAAATGTATAATCCTTTCACTGACCAAAATTGAGTTTATATATATATATATATGTATATATTGAGTTTATATATATATAATCCATGAGTGCTACCTGAACAGATGGTAGGACGCAGTGATAAGGATAATATACATCTGTTGATACTTTAGTTTACAAAGTTTACTTTTTATCTGGTACATAAGTTTTAACACAAGAGTTATTTAACTGTATATTTTCGTACTGCATCACACACCACCCTCCCCCCCCTCCCCCCCTCCCCCCCAAGGTTGTTCATATATTTACGCTAATCATAATGGTATAATTTAGAGAAAATATATAGTCCGTTTATCCTGAAAGGTATCAAGTTTACCTAACAAATTTTCACCATGGCTTAGCTTATAAGATAAACAAATAATTTAAGTAAAATCCTCTTGGTATACACAAGTGAGATTATACACTGGATATCATCTCTGAGGAAACTGCATGGCTACTAGTGGTAAACTTCGTTGTCATTCTCTCGTTTCCATGTGGTCAATCTACCCTTAATATAAGACAAGTTTCACAACGCTGGTTAGTCGATGTTGCCAGTAGCTCCTTCCTACCCCAGCACACCACCTTCAGTCATGATTGAAAGTGAGGAAATTTGGAAAAAGTTGACCAAGAGAGAGTGAATAAAAGGCTTTTATCTTAAGACATGCAGTTCCCTCGGGTGTAACCCCAGCCTCCTTGTTACCCCAACCTCCTTGTTACCCCAACCTCCTTGTTACCCCAACCTTCTTGTAACCCTAACCTCCTTGTTACTCCAACCTCCTTGTTACCCCAACCTCCTTGTTACCCCAACCTCCTTGTTACCTCCAACCTCCTTGTTACCAACCTCCTTGTTACCCCAACCTCCTTGTTACCCCAACCTCCTTGTTACCCCAACCTCCTTGTTACACCCCCAACCCCATTCCTTGTTACCCCAACCTCCTTGTTACCCCAACCTCCTTGTTACCCCAACCAACCTCCTTGTTACCCCAACCTCCTTGTTACCCCAACCTCCTTGTTACCAACCCCTACACCTCCTTGTTACCCCAACCTTCTTGTTACCCCAACCCTACCTCCTTGTTACCCCAACCTCCTTGTTACCCCAACCTTTACCTTTGTAACCCCAACCTCCTTGTTACTCCAACCTCCTTGTTACCCCAACCTTCTTGTAGCCCCAACCTCTTGTTACCCCAACCTTCTTGTCACCAGCGAATCAAAGAATACAAAGATGACAGCTATTTTCCTTGAACCTAGTAACGCGGGCTCTCCAGCATCGAGCAATAGAAAGAACGCGGTATCAAAGACACAATCTGACAACTGTCCCTAAGCCCTGCTCGGATAAGCGAGATGTGATTATAAAGGACAGCGGGAGGCTCTCACTCAGCCTTCACCCCCCCCCTCCCCCCAGGGTAATGTCAACACACATAGCTATACAAACATTTATTTGGTTTACAACTTCTGTTTTATTTCTTATTAATAGTAACATGTTTTTTCTTTTGTTTCAGAAACCCATTACTCAATGCAACAACACGCCACTTGAAAGTACAGTTGATGTGGATATAATGGTGTGATGTGTAGTGCCGGTACATGATATAATCTGCTCTCGTGTTTACCTTAAGGAAGCGTTAGAGCATGATTTTTCTAGTCAAGTAGAGTTGCCAACACCTGCAATTTTAAAAATTTACTAAAACTATATAGAAAGAACAGTAGAAGTTAGTTACTTAAATGTACTAAAACTATAGTATGATTTTTATAGGAAGAACAGTAGAAGTTAGTTACTTAAATGTACTAAAACTATAGTATGATTTTTATAGGAAGAACAGTAGAATTTAGTTACTAAATGTACTAAAACTATAGTATGATTTTTTATAGGAAGAACAGTAGAATTAGTTACTTAAATGTACTAAAACTATTATAAAGATTTTTATATAGGAAGAACAGTAGAAGTTAGTTACTTAAATGTACTAAAACTATAGTATGATTTTTATAGGAAGAACAGTAGAAGTTAGTTACTTAAATTTACTAAAACTATAGTATGATTTTTATAGGAAGAACAGTAGAAGTTAGTTACTTATATGTACTAAAACTATAGTATGATTTTTATAGGAAGAACAGTAGAAGTTAGCTACTTAAATGTACTAAAACTATAGTATGATTTTTATAGGAAGAACAGTAGAAGTTAGTTACTTAAATGTACTAAAACTATAGTATGATTTTTATAGGAAGAACAGTAGAATTTAGTTACTTAAATGTACTAAAACTATAGTATGATTTTTATAGGAAGAACAGTAGAAGTTAGTTACTTAAATGTACTAAAACTATAGTATGATTTTTATAGGAGAACAGTAGAAGTTAGTTACTTAAATTTTACTAAAACTATAGTATGATTTTTATAGGAAGAACAGTAGAAGTTAGTTACTTAAATTACTAAAACTATAGTATGATTTTTATAGGAAGAACAGTAGAAGTTAGTTACTTAATGTACTAAAACTATAGTATGATTTTTATAGGAAGAACAGTAGAAGTTAGCTACTTAAATGTACTAAAACTATAGTATGATTTTTATAGGAAGAACAGTAGAAGTTAGTTACTTAAATGTACTAAAACTATAGTATGATTTTTATAGGAAGAACAGTAGAAGTTAGTTACTTAAATTACTAAAACAATTTTAATATATTCATACATCAAGTCATGTTATCTGCAGCTGTTACCTTTAATATATTATATTATCAATACCTATAAAATAAAACAAAATAAAATATAAGAAATTTTTGCAAGATTGGCCACAAAGAGATATTTTTGAGTTTTTCTACTCTTTTTTAAGCACTTGGTCTTACTACTCTTTCGGTTCATACGCTTATGTACTAATTACGCTAGTGGGTAGGTTTTAGGGAGGTTGTATTTAGAGGAAGTGTATTCACATTTTCGTAGAGGGAAAGTGGAAAACCAATTTGGAAAAATCACTCTCAGTACACCCGACCGAGATTAGAACTACAATCTCCCAGTCATCGGCAGTCTATTCTGCTGCCATTGAGGGAGTTTTTAATTATTTTAATCATGATATTCTCTAAATGATCCAAATATAAAGTATGGTAGCAACACCATTTCATTTATCACTCATTTCAATATTATTATTTTTTACTTTTGGCTCTAGCTATGCCTAGACCAGATAGTTCAGTAACTTCATGTACCGTATCGTATCACTTTCATTGTATAGTATATACATTACTACATTTCATAGACCTGATTTATTGAAACAATACACTAATCACAAATATTAAAACATGGCAATAGGGTGTATTATATAAAGTCCGATTTTCATAGGAATACCCTTATTCGACAGCAAGGAAAGCTACTGAATATACTTTCAAGTATTAATATATCAAATCATGGGATTTGCAGCTATACATTTTGATAGATATTATCAATACTAATAAAATAGTAAAACGTTATCAATGTCGACCTAAAACATTATTTTAAATTTTATGAAAGGCCCTTCCTATTAAAACTAGACTGTACCTTCTCCGATTCTCATTAGATTGGCTGTCCCCAAGAATTCCAAGGAACAAAATTGTTACTTTAAGGTGAGAGTGTAGGGAACACGAGAAAAAATCAGTGTTTCTGCAATTTTTATAAAGTGTTTAATTTTCTTAACATGGTGATATCAACAGCTCTAAAATATCTGTCATGAGCATTGCGGTATTAGTTGGCAAACTTTTTAAATGAAGAGAAAAAATGGCTAATAGGTCAAGTACAACATTTGACAAATATTAAAGAAATGTTGAGTTCACATATGAAGAAAATTAAGCTCTTATATTTCTATTGGGACAATTTTGATTTATTTTGACAAAAAAAAAATATTCTACTATAAAAACTGCTGAAACACGGACCTTTTCTCGCGTCCCTTACACCTACCTTAACTTACATGACTTATTGGTCTCTCCCCCATTTGTTTATCGGCGATGGTTGGACTGTACCAGATGATGGCGAGTATTAACGATCTACGCCCAGAAGCTCTCCCCTGCCCCAGCTGGTGCTAAAGCTGGTACCGCCCCCACGTGCCGTTACCTAGCTGTTGTAATCGCGGCGGTGTATTCCAGGCACACACAGTCGTGTCCTCGAATAGTGTTCCGCCTGATATTAGCCCTGGCCCTCGGGGTAAGAGTTATTGCGGCTCTATAATGCAACACGACACAGACGAGTTTCACTATGGACCAGTGATTTTCAAACTCTTTCAACTCGCGGCACACTGAACAAAGGGATACAATTTTCAAGGCACTCCATCAATTCCTAATCGAGTGATCTTGCTATTTAAAAAAAGTTAGTATTACGTTTGTTATTGAAGTTTCTATATCTCTAGTACTAATAATTTGTTATTACTAAAAATAATGTTTATCATGGATTTCAAGAGATTTATTTTTATTTCTCAAATTATTTTTATAGCTTTTTTTTTTTGTATCTCCCCCCAAACTCCTGCGTCACACAAACTGACCCTTCCAATGTGCCCATTGGTTGAAAAACGCCGTCATAAGGCCCTGTTCACATGAGTCTTTTTTTACAAGTTTGACTCCAGGACGAGATTCCAAACGCATTTACGTTTTTTTTAATGTTATATTTTGTAATCAGTACGTTCAACTTCAATGTTATCCGTATCCTTGTTCACACGCTGTAAACTGTAAAGCATCATTCTCACAATATTGACTGGGCTGCAAGTGACGGAGAGTTTTAAGTTTTAATCCCATCCAAGTGTACTGTAGATAGCTTTTCTTAAATGAGGTTCCACTCTCTCTTTCTCTCTATGAAAATGGGGGGCACAGTTTCCTCTGATTTGAACCTTCACCATCCTTATATTTTGGTGTAATCAAAGGTGGATAACCAGGACGGTAGTAAGACTTAAAGCACAGTTTTTAAATAAATATACATAGGCTTAACATCTACATTTCTACTTATCTGAACAGTCGTGTGTTTTAAATAGTTTATTTTTAGAGGAAACTTATGTTGTATACGTATAGAAATGGCTAGATTTGGAATAATGGATGTAAAAATTATGGCTAAATATTAAATAAAATAAATATTATATGATTTAATATTTACTAAATATTATAAAATATTTATATTTCTGTAAAAAATAAACTATTTAAAAAGTCTTCAGATTAAATAACTAATTTATTTTTATATTTATTTAGTCAACATGAATATTAACGTAGCTCATGCATCTCGCGTGTTAAACTTTGCTTGGTTCTACTATGGTACAGCCTATTAGATAGGCCCATAGTGTAATCAATCAAGTAAGACTGCTTCCTTTCAGGGTAAACAGAGTGAATATTTTATTTATTTAATGCATTTTCTAAAATGGCAAGGGCAAAATTGTTGGAGCAAATATTTAATTTAAGGAATAAATACATGATGTATAGAAAAAAATATTAAAAGTAGAATGGAGAAATGAAGGATGATTGTGGGACGTCTAATAAATGTAAGAGTCGATCAGCACCCAAAAAGGTTGCCAACCTTGCTTTAATATCAGGTGTAAATCTAGAAGCTGACATTCTTAAAACTGCTTGTAAATGTTTAGCGATGTGTTGAATATAAATTGTATATACCTTCGTAAGAATGCATTTTTACTTTCTCTCGACCCCCTGCCCTCCCCCCCTTAAAACAGAGAAGTATTCTTATAATTTTGATAAAACTGAAAAGTGTTTTTGGCGATGCCGTCTGTCTGTTCTGTATCTCGGACTGGAGCCGCAGCTGTTTTACCGATGGGCTACAACTTGTATCTAGGAGTTTCCATAAGGTTCCCCACAGGAGGTTTTTGGAATTAGTTATCTAACCTTAACATTTAGGATAGTTTACTGAAGGGCAAAAAGAGAAAATATCGAATTTCCCGAAATTCACTCTAACGATTTTGATAACATTTTTTACCTAGACACTGTTCAGAATCACAAACAAAATGGAAATTTTCATTTTCTCATCGAAAGTGACTTTGAGGGTATATTATACATGAGCATAAATTTACAATTTTGATCATAGTCTCCGTAACTATTTGAGATACTAAATAGCTTATCACTGTAAAGTTGTAATACTGTTAAAACTAAAAATACTTAAATATGAATTATAATTTTATAAAACCAATAATCTCTGAGCTATAAGCAATAATATGAATTTTTTATGGAATACTTAGAAATATGAAATTGATTGTTATATTTGTGGAGGGGGGGGGGGGGCAGAGCTGCTCCTCTTTTATCAGTGTGTCTTTAACAGTGTATATTATTACATGTATGCTCCTGGTGGAATGTTTCTGCAACTGTGTAAATTATTTCATATCACTAAATTTGCTAATTTTTAATAAATGTCTCTATTTTAAGAACAAAGATATCAAGTATGTGTGGTGCACCATACTATTTATTTAATTCTAAAATTTCTTGCACAATTTTATTTTTCGCAGAGCCGAGTAAAAATACTCGACGGGCCGTAATTTTCTCAGGAGTTCTTCAGAGTATATGCTCATGTATAATATACTGATTTTATTTGACAGTCTCAGTAAATTATGTTCATGAAATATAGTGTAATTTATCATGAGAGTGATAGGAAAGTATTGAACTTACCTATGCATTGTTGAAGTTGATGAATTTTACATAAAATATGTTTATCAACTGATTTAATTAAAACCGTTTTATTTAAGCTCTATACATATCATAGATCATTTGATTTATTTAACAAATTGGAGTCAAATCACTCAGATGTAGTAGTCTTACCTTGACGAATTAAACTATGACCCTATCTTATAGGTTGTACCTTAGTGGAATAGTTCAAGGTAAGACTGCCTCTTCGTGACGATTTAGTTATCTTACGCTATCGACTGAACATTGCTGAGAGATCAACAAGTTGATCGCGATAGGTTTGTTGATGACCCGTGGATTAAAGAAAATTTAAATTTGCAATAATTTCAATAAGTTTTGTTTTATTTGTTGAATCACCTTTTTACTTTCTCTCTATCTTACAGGTAGAGAAAGTATTGTGATCGTCAAAAAAATCGAACTCGAGATTTTAATGAATTTTGACGTTTCATGACTTCCTGAATCCGAAAAAGTGGTTTTTGAATTTCCGTCTGTCTGTCTGTCTGTCTGTCTGTACCTCCAACTAGAGCCTAAGCTATTTTACCGATTGAGCTGAAACTTGATATCTAGGGTTTTGATAGGGTTGCCCCGAGGGGTTTTTGGAATTAGATATCTACCCCTAAAATTAAGGGTAGTTTACTGAAGGGAAAAAAGAGAAAAAGTCGATTTTCTCAAAATTTGCTCTAACGATTTTGATTAAATTTCATTTATGAACATTAATAAATATTCCAAACAAAATGGCTACTCTCAATATTTCGGCAAAATCGCTTTAAGGGCTCCGTTCTGATGCGTAAATTAACATTTTTTATAATAGCTCCGAAACTATTTGAGATATGAAATTACTTAGCATTACAAATATGTATATATATTTATAATACAAATATTTTATTCGAAACATATTTTTATAAAATTAATAACTTTCAATATATACGCAATTATATATATATTTTTAACTTTTTGGACATTAAAGCTTAAGTATTGCGACCGTAAGAAAAACTAACCTGAAATGTTGATGGATGTCGACGTCTCATGACCCCCCGAACCCTTAAAAATAGTTTTTGCAATGCCGTCTGTCTGTGTGTCTATTAAAACTTAAAATTAAGGGTAGTTTACTGAAGGGCAAAAAGAGAAAAAGTCGATTTTCTCAAAATCGGCTCCAACGATTTTGATTAAATTTCATTTATAAACATTAATAAATATTCCAAACAAAATGGCTACCCTCAATATTTCGGCAAAATGGCTTTAAGGGCTCCGGTCTGATGCGTCAATTAACATTTTTTTAAATAGCACCGAAACTATTTGAGATATGAAATTACTTAGCATTACAAATATGTATATATATTTATAATACAAATATTTTATTCGAAACATATTTTTATAAAATTAATAACTTTCAATATATACGCAATTATATATATATTTTTAACTTTTTGGACATTAAAGCTTAAGTATTGCGACCGTAAGAAAAACTAACCTGAAATGTTGATGGATGTCGACGTCTCATGACCCCCCGAACCCTTAAAAATAGTTTTTGCAATGCCGTCTGTCTGTGTGTCTATTAAAACTTAAAATTAAGGGTAGTTTACTGAAGGGCAAAAAGAGAAAAAGTCGATTTTCTCAAAATCGGCTCCAACGATTTTGATTAAATTTCATTTATAAACATTAATAAATATTCAAAACAAAATGGCTACCCTCAATATTTCGGCAAAATGGCTTTAAGGGCTCCGGTCTGATGCGTCAATTAACATTTTTTTAAATAGCACCGAAACTATTTGAGATATGAAATTACTTAGCATTACAAATATGTATATATATTTATAATACAGATATTTTATCCGAAACATATTTTTATAAAATCAATAACTTTCAATCTGTACGCATATATATAAATATTTTTAACTTTTTGGACATTAAAGTTTAAGTATTGCGACCGTAAAAAAAAATTAACCTGAAATGTTGATGGATGTCGACGTCTCATGACCCCCCCGAACCCTAAAAAATAGTCTTTGCAATGCCGTCTGTCTGTGTGTCTATAAAAACTTAAAATTAAGGGTAGTTTACTGAAGGGCGAAAAGAGAAAAATTTGGTTTTCTCAAAATCTGCTCAAACGATTTTGATTAAAATTCGTATCTAGGCGTTGATTAAGATTATAAATAAACTGGCTATTTTCATTTTCCTATGAAAATGATTTTTAGGGTACATTACAGAAGCGTTAATTTCCGTATCTCCACAACTATTGGAGAAACTAAACAACTTATCATTGCAAAATTGTAGGACTATTAGAAATAAAAAACTTTTATTTGACATATATTTTTATAAAAACAGCAGTTTCTGAGATATTTGCAAATATATTAATACAATTTTGTGAGCTTTAGTTGTAAACATATACTACTTAAGTCTTAACGCAATAATACTCCAATGCCATAGAGTAATTAAATATAAGTAAGTATCTAAAAAAAGTATGTTATTTTTCCTTAAATCTCTTAGGAGAAATGTTTGCATAGCAATGATCTATCTCCATTTTAGACTCAATAGTCAATATTTACATTTTTTATTGGTCAAAATGTATAAATGAATAATTAAATATCAATGCGATGACTTGAAGATCTGCAACACCTTATAAAATGTTAAAATTTTAACCAGAAATCGAAATTTTAATACGAAGTGTTGACCCTTGTGGAAGACATTAAACTGTTTGAAATGCTCTTAGGTGGACAAAGATGCGCCTCTTTTCTCATTGATTCTATATCATTGTATATTATTTTATGCGTGTTCTTATGTGGAGTGGTGATGATACAATGTACATTATTCCGTTCAGAAATCTTACGAGTTTATAGAAAGAGAGAGAAAGTCTGTGCGGTGTGCCGTACCATTTATTTTTAATTACTTTGTTCCTTTTTATGTTGCCTATTAATGTTGTATTAATATATTGCGGCTTCCAAAAATTCGTAATTTAGTTTGCGGCTCCTTTAATATTTAGTATGTTATAAATTCAGGCCAAAAATTTACCCAGACCTTCCTTAAAGTGTAGGGCAGGAGTCGGCTTAGACTTCAAGTTGGCCAAGAGTGGCCAGCGGAACGATCTTAAGTGGCACGCTGAGCGATTTGAATAGAAATAATATAAAACTTTTTTTTAACTAAAGCCATTGATGTGAGAAATAACTTTAATAGCGCGTTTTATGTTTAAATGATTCAATTGTTTTGTTTCAAAATTTCAATAAAATATTTTCAGAACTTAAATTTTGCTAAACACATTCACAACTTTTGTATTTATTCTGAGTTATATTAAAATATTATATTTTAAAGAAAGAGTAGTTATCTAATGTATTCGATTTAGAAACATGTTGTAACATTTAAATTTTACAAGATCAAATAAAATTTGTTTTAATAGTTGTACTATTTAACTAATATAAAAGTATAAACAATTTGGGTGGTCTTAGGTTGGTTGGCACGCTAAGCAACATTGCAATATTACTTTGGCACAACATTACTAAAAGGCTGCCGACTCCTGCCTCTTATGGCGATTACTTTCTCCGACTTTCATAAGTGATTTTAGATAGGCTGACTCTGGAAATGCCAGGAAACAAATTGTCACCTTAGTTTAGACGCCCCTACCCCCTCTCCCTCCCCAAACAATTCTCATCACCAGTTTTGTATAACCTATTTTTTGAAAATGTGCCCAACGTTGGTACTATAATCCCCCGTTCTTTATATATTTGACCCTCCCTTTATTACGACGAAAGTTTCCCCATTGGTTCTTGTCAGTTTCCTGTCTGAACAGCCCAGATTATAATTACAAAAAGAACCTGTTTAGCTTCTTCACTAGCTGCAGAACATTAGTTGTTTTTTTTAGCAAAATGTTATTCATTAAATTAATCTTTGAATATATCTCTCATTCATTATTATTACTACTTCCGTTGCTGCTAAAGTAATATTTCAGCATCCAAACGAGCTCGTTTGGAAGGCGTATTGAGTCGTGTTGATTAGTATACATGCATTGTTATTAATATTATTAATGACATTACTTGGCCTCATTGAGTGTATTTATTGCTCATTCACTAGATGTGATATCACTTGTTACACATGAACATGTTGAACATGTTAGCCTTTCCTGTAATTTCAATTTCTTAACAGACACTCAGATTGGAAAGAAGTCGAACGCAAATTTTTTTGCAGCATGCTGTTTTGAGTTTTATCTTGAGGACGTTACCTGCCTGTGATTTCAATGCAATCAAGTTTCACACGAAAGTTTTAAAGAGATGACATTGAAACCAAAAACATTCATTCTTAAACTATCCTAAGAGTCTTTTACTGTAACAAAACTATTTTTTATATCTTAAAGTAGTTTTGTGTAAACGTGTGTTATAAAGATTTGATACAACCCAGGCTATTTGTTTTATTCACGAAAATGACCTGGAAAGGTTTTTCTGCCAGGATGTAGATTTAGAAAGTCCATGGAAGTCTATGTCTATCTAGAACAGCAAACTAGAAAAAGTTAGTTATAAAATGCAAGTCAATGCCGTCCAGGTTCAAATAGTAAAATGAGTTTTTATAATCGTCATAGGAACAGGGAAACTGTCATCAGCAGATTCACAAGAGGGTTCTCATGTTAAACTGCTCACTTACTAACCTCTCTTTATATTTTGTACATTGGCGTCTAAGAGTGATAGTGCTTAGAGTGCTTAGAGTGCTTAGAATGCTTAGAGTGCTTAGAGCGTGTCAAGTTCAGGTGTAATACATTTCGCAGAATAGCGTTGTATTCACCAAGTAGGCAATGTCATTAACTGATATAATTACTATTATGATTATTATTATCATCAGTATTATTTAGATCATAACTGTCACTATTCTGATTGTGATGTTCATGATGATATTTATTGCGTTCTTGATCATTGTTATTATCATGGATATTATTTTTATTTCTATTATTATTTGTGCACAGTTTGAATCCCTTTATGGATCCAAACTTTGTTCGCACATATAGTTTATTGCGATGCCCTACTTTTTGTTTTTAATCCGTTGATTGCTATTTTACCTCTTAATTTATTCTTGAAGGGGAAGAAAGGTTTATTAAAGTTCTCTCTCAGGCCTCTTTAAAACTAAAAACAACTGTGTAGGTCTAGCCTAAAAAAATGCAGAGATTTTTATTGATATGTTTGAATTGGATTTATATAGTGAAAGAAGGACTCAACTTGGAGTTATTTGAGGTACATTCCTATCACTAAATACTTTATATGTGTTTATATATATTTATATTATATATACATTCCATTTACCCTGTAAGGTTACAGTCTTACCTTGATGGATTACTCTATGGTACTATCTTATGAGCTTCACCATAGTGTAGTCTGTCAAGGTAGTACACTCTGATGTTCCTGAACAAGATAAGTGCTACCTTGATTATGACCCTATTTTAAAACTAAACCATAGTGGAACCAAACAAGGTCAGCTAGCTATGTTTTAGGGTGAACGTAGATACACATTTTTTTCTTAATTATAGTTTGTTCAAAAAAGAGTATAATAATTACTCTCCCACGTCATCGCTGTTTGTAACTTCTTTTATATTGGGTTGAATTAACCGTTTGGTGTGGATTTGATTATATACAGGTAAATTTTAGAATTTATGTGAAAATGGCACATGCACAAGGGACTCGAACCCGGAATATTTGGCTTAAATTTCCAGGCTAGATTTACACGTCCACGTATCATTTTTCAACTTGATTCAAATTTCGGCTCTTTTTATCCAGTGATAATGTATTTTTTAACATATGCTATCCGAAACGATAGTAACATGATTTAGGGCATCAATATCTCAACTAACTGGAAAGCTGACGATGGAGAGATCAAGGTTTGAATCTTGTCCGGGTGCACTGGGGATTGGTTTTTTCAAGAAATGTTTTACAATCCTCTCTCCACGTTACTACCAGGATCACGATAAACTTAACGTTCATGTAATGTCCAAATAATGTTCACGTAACGTAAGGTAATCATTTTCTTAATGTTTTTAAATAGAAGCCATCATGATGCAGTTAACATTCAATTACATTAATAGTTGGCCAGGGGAGAACTTTCACGTCGCGTGAAAAGTGAGGAATACCACGTGTTCCTGTGAGCCAATCAGGTTGCAATCCCCGTGAACAAAAATCTTTAGTTCTTCATATGTTTATATTTATGGCACGCAGACGACTTCTTCGGAATAATTTGTCCTCATCTAGCTAGTATCTTGTTATACTTTATTTTATATATCCAGTAAGCTTCTATTGCAAGGACTCGCAGCTTATTTAGATTGGGTTTCATTCTGGTGAATAGTTATTTTTCAAATAGTTCAAATTCATTGTATGTGTTTTGCTCAAGTTGTTGTTATGTAAATCCTGATTACACACTAGTTCCTTTACATTAAGTGAAAGTTATATAAAATTTAAGTGAAAGATAAGTTGTTCGTGGTCTCGGAATAATACATATGAGCATTTCTTCTAAATAACCATACAAATTCGTACTCCATGGAAGATTCCGTTACTGATCTTGGCATGAATTGATAAGCCTAATATAAATATGAACATATCCTCAAAGCGTTTTAAGGTAAGATAACAAATCCTAACCGAAAGAATAAATTTTTTTTAAAAATTCGATGAGTAGGCTAGGTATCTACTTTCATGTGCTGTATCCTATCACTTGCATTATATATCGTTTCATTTCATGAACCTGATTTAATGTAACTCTCCAATGGCATTAATATAAAGCATATGACTGTTCTATGAGGTGTATTACAATACAATTCAAAGGGCAGCTATCTTCTCCGGCTTTTCCCAGTGATTTCAGAATGGCTGTCCTCGAAAAAAAACCAATATTGGCTATTTTATTTGAAAGTGTATCAAACCTTCTCACCGTTGAAGTTACTAGCTCTGAACTGGCACTCAGCCGCGACCAGGGTGTAAATCTGTTGGGATGGTTTTTTGTGACCCGTGGATCAGTGAGAAGGTAGTCTAGTTCCAGAGGGCACATACAAAACACGTGACCTTTTGTACCCCTCTCCAACCACATGACATGAACATGTTTAGCCTTCAGTGAGGCCACCAACCAGGCTGAATTGATAAGTAGCCTACTATGCAACACCCGATTTATAATCTCAGCTTTGTGTATATTTTATATGCGCGTTCAACCTAAAGTTTCAATCCTTGTTGGTAATGAATGGAGTCGCAAATAGATTCAAGATATTTGGAGAGTGAAACTTTATAACCATACTTAAAAAATAATAGTAATAATTACTTTGAAATAAAAAACAATTTTACAGATCTCAATTTCGCCGGTGACAAGATAATAAATAATTCAGAAAGCCGTATTTCGAAACAATGTTTGGTTATGGTGACAATTTTTTTTTTAGAAAAAGCAGGACAAAAAATGTATACATCAAACATGCCTAAGTTATCAAAAAAAGGCTAGATTGAGTAGATGAATTAAAATTACTATAGGGGGATAAAATAAATATTTGAAATACAAAACTATTTATTAAATCTCCCTATTCATTGGTAATTGAAGGTAATACTGAGCTATATCAAGTTAAATAATAACTTAAAGAATATTAGTTTTATCGAACTTTTTACATAAATATGTGTATACTTTATTCCCTTTTCATGGGACTTTAAAAAATAGGGCTATCATATATTAGAAAATGACTTTAGTTGTCATTCCACATTTACATAACCTTCGGCAAATATAACTTGAAAATAAAACTTTTCAAAAAAATAAAACGCAAGTGTGAAGCTACTTGCACTATCGTTCAATTCGAAATATTATTTTGTCTAACTTAAAAAAAATTGCTTTAGGAAGTACAAAAGTACAACTGTTCTGTTGGACAAAAGGACATCACCCCAAGAAAGTACGTATAATCACCCTATTTATAGTTCGAGCGTAATCGTGTATCTAATTTCACGGTTAATCAGTTGGGAGATGAACTCAAGCCTGTCCTCGTGACTCGTCAGCCAAGGAAGTGGTTTGCAATATATTTTAATTATTTTGTTCCATATGAAGGACCAGCGATAAATGTATATGTTTCTATGAAAGGACTAATTTGGGTCTAATCTAGATTACATTTTATTTCACGTACAATTTATTTTTATAAATGTTTGACAAATTTTGTTGAGTAGAAGTTTGTAGTTGTTACCTGTGTGGATCAGTTGTAACAGTTTTTAATCTGATCAACGAATTGATAACTTGTTTATGTTAAATTTCATTTCTTAAAAAACCACACCAACCAACAAATTAAATAATAAATGTCACATCAGCTTCCATAACTGAATGATCTAAGGCACAATAGACTGAACTGCCGATGATAGGTAGATCGAGGCTCGAATTCATGCTGGGTGCACTGTGGTTTTTACTCTCCCTCCACGTAAATGTGGGTACACTTAATCTAACATCAACCTTACTCATCCCTAACAAATTAGCGCAATTAGTATATATACGTATAACTCGAACAGATAGTAGAATGCGGCACTAATAATAATAATAATAATATCCCAAACACGTAGGCCTAATTGAGCTGTAAAGGGCCAGCGCGACTCTCTCACATAGACTTGGCTGACCATCGAACGATCAACGCTAAATTTAACCTGAATGCATTATTGTGTCACCGTGTCTTACTACCCGTTCGGGCTATACGCATATGAAATAACTACGTTAGTGTGTTGGGATAGAGAATGGTCAAATTTGTAGGAAGAGTAGTCGCATTTTTGTGGAAGGAGAAAGGAAAACCATTTATAAAAACCAAGCTCAGTACACCAGACCAGGGTTTGAGCCCCGATCTTCCCATTATTGATAGTTTAGTCTATTGCGAGAGCTAAACTTTAGACCAGGGTGTTTCAACCTGAGGTAGGCATATCCCCGAGGCCACGAGAAAACATCTTAGACATAATGTAAATTTTAAAATATGTATGTTATATATATATATATATATATATATATATACACACACACACACACACACACAAACTTACTGTATGGTATTAAGAACTTGAAAGTTCACTGCTGCACTTACAAAAGTACGCCACCTATCCCTATCTCTAAGCTAGTTCTATCCAGTCCACCTCATTACACCCTATCCCTATCTTGAGTTAGTTCTATACAAACCACCTCACTTTATTTTCCTAACAATGTGTTGTGATGAGTACTGGGTATGTAACTCATCATTGTGTAGCCTCCTCCATTCCCAGTAGCCTCACCTCTTTTTGGTCCAAATACCTTCCTAAGCAACTTGTTTTCTAATACCCTAAATTTATTTTCGTCATGTAATGTAAGAGACCACGTTTCACACCCATGGGAACAACCGGTAAAATTATTATTCTTTTCCTAATTTCCAATCTAATATCATTATTTCTTGTTAAAAGTGTTCATAAATATTTAAACTCATTAACACTGACGAATGATATGTTGTTCGCAGTAACCTCTAATTTATCGTCCTCAACCTGTGTTCTCTGTGTGATCATATACTTAGTCTTTTCAGCGTTCACTTCCAAACCTATCTCCTTAGCATCTTCTAATAAAATCACTGCCTTTCTTGCACCAATTTACTTACCATTGCGCCTTTGTACCGTTTAATGTCAACACTTCCTAGCTCTCTTGCAGTGATGCAAATATGTACTGTACATATTATACGATGTGTATATCATAATAAACACTGAATATAATCAGGGCCAGATTTATGTTTTGCCACAAGAGACATGGACGGGACATGTGATCTGGGAGCTCTATTTTTAGTACTACATTATTTCGATGTAATTTATTTGTATGTATAATTATAGAGTGTCCTATAACTTACATTATGCATAGTTGAAAAGAGATTAAGCATTAAAAGAACGTGAATAAAAATGTTTGAATACCCACAGCCTTAGACCATTGGACCCCCAAAACAGCCTTTAACATGAAATTATTTAAAAACAATGGCATGGTAATACGCGTTCCTAAAATACCAATAATATCTCAAACAAAGAATGTATTAAAGGACCAGCAGCAACAAGTGACGCGTTTGATCGTGCGACCACCAATGCGGGTCAGTGTTGATTACATTTTGTATTTAAAACTATTCTAGTTAAATAGCCCTTAAATATAAAAAAGATATTAACTTATATTATGACGGTGAAGAAACATGATCAATTTAATGCGCTTTATATAATATATTGCGATTTACATATTACATTCAATGTAACACAGGCCCGTGCAAATGTAACGTTTCATTAATGTGAATCGGATTAATCTTAAAACAAACTAAACAACATGTAAGTTAATTAATGTAAAGTACAGGTTGTATCAACTGGCGTTGAGGGGAGATGAGGTAAAGGGGGGATTCCATTCATAGTATATATTACAAGCAAGGAGGACCGTGTTAACCTAACTCAGCGCTCGTAGCAAACTAACTAAACCATTATGATATTAATTAAAACAAGTTTTTTTAGAAGTCGATATTCACTTTGACCATTAATTCTCCAAGATGACATCATTGTGGAACCATTCTCATGGAGAAGTACCAGTCCCTCGCCCCCAGTCTCCTTTTCATCCCACCCAACGAATTAGACTCTTCACGAGAAGTTGTCTGATAAATATTCATTGACGGTGGACGGCGTGTGCATGCATGTTTGGCAGATGCGTGAGAGAAAGAAGGGTCTTGTGTGTGTGTTTATCGATTGATTTCCACGTGTTTGATGCGAGACAACACCACGAATACAAAATAAGATTCAGTTCGAATCAATTTATTTCAGGAAAATAAAATTTAAAAAGTTTCCATATTATTTTTCATTTCTCTTCAAAACGGTGGGAACTTACTTTGTTTGGAAACAAAGTAAACCGTTAATAATAAGTTATGTATTAGACTACCTACCCGTGCGGATGGCCACGTGATCTAAGGCGTTAGATTCCCATTGGACAAGGTAAGACACCCATATTGGTGCTCGTGCTAGAATCCAGTCCAGGTGTATTGAGGGTGTTTTTTTTACTAATTGGTTCCCCCCTCTACCTCCACAAAAATATGTGTACATTTTATCTCAAATTTTACCTTCTTCATCTATATTCTAATAACTTAATCAATGTATGCGTGTAGCTCGAATGAGTACTATGACGTGGTGAAAAAAGTGAGCGTTGACTGTGAAAACTGGGTTCGAATCCTGGCTAGGTGCTATGAGGGAGTTTTATCCATGTGATAAGTATCACTGTAATTTCTCCAACCTATATTCACGGTAATGCGGGTGCACTTCTTATACAGCTATTATACCCACTATTACCAAGCCATTGGTAGCCATTTTGTTAAACATAATCAAATAATGATGGATAACTTTATTAACACAGTGTTATAGCAATAAACCTAAATATGGTAAGACTTAATAAACGATACTTATTGCTAAGCATCTGTGTGTTAAAAACTTGCTCGTTAAGTATGCAAAAAAGAATATTTTTCTAATATCCCCGCATCTTACTACCCGTTCGGGCTTTACGCCTATGTAATATTTACACTAATGAGTTAGGGATGAAGATGGGTATGTTTATGTGAAGTGAGCTCACGTTTGAGTGGGAGGAGAGTGGAAAACCATTTTGGAAAAACCACCTTCAGTCCACCCGACCGAGATTCAAACCTTGATCTCCCTGTCATCGGTAGTTTAGTTTACAGCGAAAGCAAGGCGTTAGATCATGCGGCCATCGAAGCAGGTTAAAAATAAGTCTTAAATAGACGTACTGATCATTGCAATGACCCATATTCATTTCTAAAAGTTTATATCCCAACGGTAAATAAATCGCAAGACCGGTTCATGTTTACCACCTGGCTGTATTCAATCTTCTTACACACATGTAGGAGCATAATCCCACATGACACAATCGTTCGTGAAGAATGCAGGCCATACGCTCGCTACCTGTTGATAAATCATTCTAGCTCAGTCTTATAGATTCCTGGGGTTTTTATGTTTGGATGATATTACGTTGCATGTGAAAACTAATATACAAGGACAATTTATTAACAACCAGTTAATGAATCGCCTGTTATTCGCACGGGATTTGGTTTATAAGATTATCCAAAGTTAGAAATAGAAGGAATTATCTCATGTTTAAGGTTTTAAAATTTTAAAAATATCATGTCAATATTATTTTTATTGGCTACGACCCGGCTTCCCATAGTCAGACTTTCCATATTTTAGTAGCTAGAGCTCTGGATTGGTTGGAAGTAGTGTTCCATAGCCGCCATTTTCTTTAAGATGGTTGTTTTGTCTAAAAAAAAGGTTATATTTTGAAACCTTTCAAAGATCATCTGAAGAAAATCCGATATGCATAAGCTTTAAAAAAAAATACCAAAAAGTATTATTTTGAATCCGCCATCTTGAAACAATATGAAGAACATAAATTTTAATAGCTTATCTTTTAACTGGATGTCTGAGTTTTGTCCCTGCGAATATGCAAAATTGGTGTAGTGGTTTTTGTGTGAAAGAGGAAGAGACAGACACCAACTCATTTTTTTATTAACTGTTATTAACTGGAATGTATCTTGCAATACAGACTGGGAAAGTAACATCAAGAGGATTTACAGTTTATTGTTGACGTCGTTTGTCTTGGGGTAAAGTGCTTGCCTCAGAACCCAATATTTGTGGGTTCAAACCCAATCGGAGCCGACCGATTTTTCTTGGGCTATATATACCCATAGCACAATTTCCTTCAGAGGGGAAGTATAATCATCGCTAAAATGTCATGTGTAGCATGTTAAAGATCTTTGTAAGGTAGACTTATATGAAAATACCTTTCCCGGATAAATTAGTAGTTCCATTTCCTCTCGCTCATAGAAATTCTCGTTTACTGATATAATCAATCAGTTTTGAAAGAGCACGTTAAATACCTTGAATAAATATAAAAATATAATGTAATTTGTGGGCACACGAAATCCAATTTCATTCAATTTAATTCCAAGCAAAATAGATTTTTGAATATTTTTGTTATTAGTTAATGTTGAAAAGAAAAAATATATTTTGGATATGTTATTTTTACTCACATCGTAGTACTGGCTCGAGCTATAAGTACAAATAAAATTACGCTAGTTAATTAGGAATGAGGAGGTTAGGATTTTAGAGGAAATATACCCACATTTGCTTAGAGAGAAAATGGAAAACCCTTTAGAGAAAAGGCAGTACACCCAACGGGGATACGAGCCCAGATCTCTCCATCACTGACAAAACACTCCAACATAAACGTGACCCATTAGATTATGCGACCATCGATGTATGTTCATTGGATATTTAGCAAACTTTTTACGGCCAATTAGAGTTTTTAAATGTGCTGTTTCAAAAATATTTAACAGACTTAGTCCTAAAATAATAAATCAAGTTTTAATTGCTAGCGCCAATTACGAGGAGATCTAGGTTTGAATCTCAGTTGGGTGTGCTGAGGGTGTTTTTTTCAAAATTGTTTTCCACATTCCCTCCACGCAAATTCGGATACACTTCCTTTAATATAACCCTCCTAATCACTAAAACCATTAGCTTAATTAGTATATAAGCGTATAATCCAAACGGTTATTAAGATGCGGTGCTTAAAAAAATGGATGCCACTATTTCAACTATTTATTTAATCTAAATATTAATCGTGGTGTTCTCAAATAAATTTTTTTTATATAAGTGTGCATTTTAGCTGTCAGTATATATTTTTTAGAAACTATAGATGCTAAGTAGAAAATATCAAAGCTTCATAAACCCTAGCTTGAACTATATTTGTTTTGTATGAGCCTCATCTTCCACGTTCAAGCTATCCGTATCTTTATACATATGATTGGGTTATAGATAGTAAAATTTGAATCTAGAAGAATATTCCCGCATCTGCATAGATAATAATAAAATAATATTTAGCACCGCGTCTTACTACCCGTTCGGGTTATACGCTTAAGTACTAATTACTCTAATGGATTAGGAATTGGGAGGGTTGAATTTAGAGGAAGTGAACCCGCATTTGCGTGGAGGGAGAGTGGAAAACCATTTAGGAAAAACCACCCCCAGTTCAACCGACCGAGATTCGAACCTCGATCTCCCCGTCCTCGGCGGTCGAGCTTAACACGACTGGCGCGTTAGCCAACTACGCCACCGAGGCGGGTATCTGCATAGAGTTATAGTGAAAACTTCAGGGGGGAAAACACAATACATCCAACCGGGACTCAAACCCTTATCTGATCGTTAGTCGAGTCTATTGCGAGAGTGATCTTTAGACCAGGGATCGGTAACCTTTTTTTATATCGCAAGCCAGATGGGTGTTTAAATAATGGTGTGCTGATTTATAAAATAAGCTTGAGCAAAGATTTAAACTTTATATTTCTCATACGTTTATTAGCCTATTTGAATGAACATATAATTATTGTTTGTTTGCTAAGTCTTTTGCGGGCCAGATAAAATAGGTCGATGGGCCGGATCCAGCCCACGGGGCGTAGGTTGCGACCACTGCAAGCTTAGAACATGAGCTCACCGAAGCGGGTATTATAAATGTCCTGCAAACCAGTTCACATTATCATTCCTGATGTTGATGTTATACTCATTAATGCATGCGGACAAAAGTGAGGCCCGTCCAATCTGGTTCTTCGGCGGTGAAAAGGTTGGAGTTCGAATCCTGGTTGAGGTGTTTTTTTCGTAAATTGTTTACCACCTTTTCTCCTAGAAAATTCAGGCACACCTCCTGTTAAACTTACTCTACTCATTCCTAACAGATTAGCATAGTTAGATTGCGTGTAGTCCGAGTGTAAAAATAAAATAGATAGAATCTGTTAAAAGGAAAATATCGAGAGGACCAGTTTAACATCACTATCGGAAAGATAGATTCAATCATGATAGTCAAGAAAAATGATTAGAGGGCCAGTTTAAATTTACCTTTCAAATGGCGCTGTTAGTAAACTCCTGAGAAAAAATGTTGCTAGGTACAGTTTAAATTGCATTTGGCAATATTGGTGTTAATCCTACCATTGAAAAAATTGTTGCGATTCTAAATCTCACCACATTTATTTAAAATACATCCTTATATAAAAACAGTTTTTAAGCCTGTTTATGACGGGTCTAGGTAAATTTTTCGAAAACAAGTTATTCGAAAATCAATTTATCGAAATCAATTCACCGAATACAAAATCATCGAAAGTAATTTTGTCGAAAATCACTTTTTCAAACCATAAATTTTCCGAACGATATGTTTGTCGAAACCCCGTTTTTCGAAAATCAATTGCCCGAAAATCAATTTCCCGAAGTGAATTTACCAAAAATAAATTGTTCGACAGTCAAATAATCGAAAATGAATTTTTCGAACAATCAATTTTTTGAAGAATCAATTTTGCGAATTGCAAATTTTTTTCTTCAGAAAATCAATTTAGCGAACTGCGAGTTTTTCGGAAGCTATTTTATCGAGGACTGGGAATCAACTACCCCTAACCTCATACCCCATAGGGAGGATTACCCCTAACCTAACCTAACCTAATCTAGCCTAACCTAACATAACATTGCCTATCCTCACCTAACCTAACCTAACCTAACCTAAGCTATAATTTTATTATACTTCGAACTTATCGTTCGAAAAATTTATTTTCGAAAACCTCCTTTTTGTAACATTATATTTTGAAAAATATATTTGAGGTAAATTCATTTTCGAAAAAGAAGTTTTTGAAAAACTTTTCGTTCGAAGAATTTCTAGACTGGAAAATTGGTTTTCGAAAAACTGCATTTCGAAAAATTTATTTCCGAAAAAATTATTTAGAAAAATTTATTTTTGCTTATTGATATTTGAAAATTAGATGTTAGAAAACTATTAGTTCGAAAAATTGCTATTTCAAAAAATTATTTTTAGAAAAATTAAACTTCGAATAATTGAATTTCGAAAAACTGATTTTCGAAAAATTGCTATTCGGTAAATTCACCGGCTACCGTCTATGACAGGCTGATGTTAATTTTACCAAAACATAAAAAAACCGAACCTTCAATTTGTAGATGCATGAAAGGATAGGTTTTGTTAGGTTGGACAAACTTGCTATAAAATTATATTTCTGTGACTTAATCTTACTAAGTAAGAATGGCTTAAGTGATAGTTAACTAAATTAATTTTATTTAAAGTAAATAAATTACCAAATTTCTTTGAAATAAACTCTAAAATTAGATGATCGTGTATATTTCCTCTAATTTGGATTTGAATTTCAATTTTAAATACCGTGGCCACGTGGTCTAACGCACTACTCTTATTTTAGACTAGACTGCCATAGGTGTAGAGATTATGATTCAATCTCGGTCGGGTGCACTAAGTGTGGTTTTCCTAAATGGTTTCCACGATCTTTCCATGAAAATTCGGGTGCACTTCCTCTAATTAAACCTTCCTAATCCCTAAAACCATGAGTGTAATTAGTACATAGGCGTATAACCCAAATGGGTAGTAAGACACGGTGCTAAAAAACTTAATTAGTTTGTAATCCATGTTATGATTTAAGTGTGTTTATAAAATCCATATCAAACATCCATTGTAAAAAATAACTTGATGCCTCAATTTATTCATCTTAATTACTCAGAACATGTGCTATAGATGTACTAACAACTCAACAGGATAAACCATTGACCAAGAATTAATTGTATTTGGTACCAATTGAGGTTGAGCTAGTTTATTTCAGGTGGAAATAAGTAAGATAACTCACCTTGATAGTTCGGCATGAAATGGAAAAATATTATGAGCAGTAAACTGTGAAAGACCGGTGGCACTAGGCGAGCGCTTAGCACATCTGTCTGGTTTGGATGAAAACGATAACACCTAAGGATGAGATTTTGAAGTCTTATTTGAAGCTAGTAGACATACAATTTGATAAAATATTACCTTTCTTGTGCTTGTATCTTGGGTTAGGCAGTTATTTTTAGGCAGTAATAACAATTTGTTAAAAATTCCATCCTTTTCATCCATATTATTTTACTTTAAGCCACTAAAAGTGTCTTCATAAATTATGTCCCGTACATGCGGTGATGTCTTCATACTTAATACAGTAGATAAATTTGTGCTTAAAAAATCATAGCAACTATCATGAAATAGCCATTGAAGTAGCCGAAGGGAAAAATACAACGTGCATTTACTACAAGATAATTGTTTTCATCCAGTTTTAGAAAAGTTACTGTCACCGACAAATCTGAAATTTCTTTCAGAAAATGGGTTGTATATGAATAAATTAAAATAAATGAATAATTTGAAACTGTGATGTAAACATTAATTTTATGGAATATCTACAAGCTTATAGAATTATCTTCCCCAATATCAAATATGTCAGCCATCACTTACTCTATTTTCAAAACCCAGAACAATAAAAACTGCCGGTCACGTAAACATTATCAATCCTGTTTGTAGCTGTGTTTATTGTCCTGGCGGGTGACCTGGTGGTCTAGGGGTAAGGTGTCAGACTTCTGTTCTGAGGGTCCGGGGTTCAATCCTCTGTCCCGATACTGATTTATCTGATTGCCAAACCCTTCCTTCACCTCTGACAAGATGTGTATTAATCACAACTTGTGAATGTGTGGAATGCCAGGCCTCCACCGTGGCTCGGATCCCACGTTAACTGTAGGTCCTCCATTTCATCTCACAATCGCCCTACCATTACACATTAGCGTAAGTGCGTATAACCCGAACGGGTAGTAAGACGCGGTGCTAATAATAATAATAATAATAATAATAATAATAATAATAATAATAATAATAATAATAATAATAATAATAATAATAATATTGTCCTGGCATGAAAAAAAAACTCAAACCCTGTTAAAAATATTTTCCCCATCCACCGGGTCACGCTTGTATTTTGTTTTTAGCACCGCGTCTTACTGCCTGTTTGATTTATACGCTTAGTTACTAATTTCATTAATGGTTTTAGGATTGAGGAACGTTATATTTATAGTAAGTGTACCCACATTTGCGTTGAGGGAGAGTGGAAACACGTTTTGGCAAAAAAAACTCAGTACACCCTACCTATATTCGAATTTCGTCCTCCCCGTCATTGGCAGTCTACTCTATTGCCAGAGTAGCGGGCTAGACCTGGCGGCCACCGAGGCAGATGCTGGTATTTTAAGTAGAGGGTTAGCCTTTGATATGATTTCTTTTATAGGAGAAATCGTTCAAGAATATTGATTGGTGCCACCTTCCTGAAGATTACGGTCTTAGAAGAGAATCCAACGTGGCAATCTGGATTGGACACTCGCTTTTCCACAGTCAAAGAGGACATATTATGTGTGACGGGCACACCAATTTGGTTTTTAGTATATACTATATAAAAGCAATAATTATTATTAACATACTGATCAAAATTACGTGTCTCAATAAATCAACTTATTAATAAATGTAATCGCCGATCAGGAGTCGAATCCGAGACGTCTGATGACAGACGCCACGTGTGGCTACAAAATAATCAAGTATATTTTTTTAACTATGAATATATATAATTATATATAATACATTTAAACCACTTCCTTCAGACCATTTTCTTAAAACAAATATATTTAATTTTACTTTTTTTTAAATACAAACATATCACTATATTTTAGTTTATTATTAAATACTGCTTGTACCTGTTTGGCACATGCGTCTGTGATAAACATCGCTGGAAAATATATCCTGCGCTTATACAAAATTATGTACAGATTTGTTGTCTTCATGATCATCGCTCACACGAACCGTAGTATTTGACTTCTACTGAATTCAGTGCGGAAATATCACCCGTGTGTACTGGGCATTACAGTTAGAATAGTAAAAAAAATATAGGCCACACAAAGTAATTTTCACATATAAAATTCTTGAAAGAGCCGAAGATAGGCTAACATTTTAACAACATTCATGCAACGTCACTGGTGAGATAAATCTGCCGGAAACCTCCACGCACTAACTAACATAGTAATAATAATAGCCACAGCAATAATAATAAAAAAAGGTCCCTCGACAAATTAAAGTGCCGTTATTTTCCGGGGCGCAAAGTTTTAAAAGTGTATTCCAGAGTCAGTATATTTCATTAGCACACAATAACTCCGTTAATTTCACACTAGCATGAATATTTTATTGTGGTGGATGACAGAAGTGAAGTGGGAGGGGGGGAAATAGAATGAGGGAGGGGAGAGGGGAGTAAATTACACGCTGGCGATAACTGTCCCGTGAAAAGGTACACCCGCTTTGAACCGCCTGTATCATGCTGTGTAATGTTCGAGTTGAGAATCACCCACATCGGTGCTCGCATGGTCTAGGACGTCAGGCTCACGTTAGGCTGGACTACCAGTGACCAAGAGATCAGGGTTCAAATCCCAGCTGGCTGTACTGTGGGTGATTTTCCCAAAGAGGTTTTACACTGTTCTTCCGCAGAAATGGGAGTATACTTTCTCTAAAATTCTACCCTCCTATATTCAGTTAGCGTAGTTAATGTATGAATTTAGCCCAAACCGTTACTAAGAATTAGTAGAAAGAAAAAAGGTTGAGAATGAACAGCCATCCGTTTTGACACGCAGTGATACATGCGACGCGCGATTAAAGAAATTAGCATTAGTGCTAACTTTTTAATAACGTACCTAACAAAAACCTCTACATAATTCAAGTTTGGTGAAAGTCTAAAAGATTTACACTCACCGGTGGGCACGCGGACCAATGCGTCAGTCTGACTTTGTCTGGTTTTCCAGTAACGGGAAGGTCAGGGCACGAATCCAGCCCGGTTGTGCTGAGGTTGGTTTGTTCTGAATATTTTCTCACTTTACTTATATGCAAATAAGAGTAGATTTCCTCCAAATTCTACTTTCTTCACTCACTCCCGCCACATTAATGTATTTAAATTCGTGTAACCCAAACAAATAGTGAGACGTTAATTTGTACATAAAAATGAGCATCAATTTATTTATTTTCACTCACCTCACATAGCCCTCAATAATTAATATTAATTAGACCCGCTTCAGTGCCCACGTGATAGTAGACTAGATTGCCGATGCTGGGTAGGTCGAGATTTGAACCTCGGTCAGATGTACAGAGGGTGATTTTTCCAAAATTGTTTTCCATTCTTCCTCCACGCAAATGCGGGTACGGTAAACTTCATATAAATATAGCCTTCCTAATCCCTAAAATCATTAGCGTAATTAGTACATAAGCGTATAACCTGAAAGTGGTATTTACATATATTCAAAACTTAGAAAAGTTTGTCCTCCAAGCTGTGATAATTTATTATAGGTTTCTGGAGTGAGATATTTTTTATAGTGGGACGTTCAAGTATTACGTAAGCACCTTAGAGGTGGAGGGGGTTTCGAGCTTTGCTTATTTTGGATGACGAGGGGGAAAGAGGGCCATAACGATGCTTACGTAAGACAGAGAGAGATGAGCAGGAATGGCGTAATGACCCAGCCACCTCAAAGTGTCGAGACGTGGAATCAAGGATCTTGTTCATCAGTAGTTTGTTTTATAACTATAATAGGTCATGTATTCATTAATAATACTTTTTTATTATTTCAATTGAATGTAAATTAAAATTAATGTTTTTAAATTTTTTAATTTTTTACCTGTTAATTACAATAAGTTTATATTCAGTTGTAGGTGACCTGGTGGTCTAGGGGTAAGGTGTCAGACTTCTGTGCTGAGGGCCCAGGGTTCAATCCTCGGTCCCGGCACAGATTTATCTGATTGCCAAACCCTTCCTTCACCTCTAATAAGACGTGTATTAATCACAAATTGTGAATGTGAGGGATGCCAGGCCTCCACCGTGGTTCGGATCCCACGTTAAACTGTAGGTCCTCCATTTCATCTCACAATCACCCTACCATTACACATTAGCGTAAGTGCGTATAACCCGAACGGGTAGTAAGACGCGGTGCTAATAATAATAATATATTCAGTTTACAACCGTATTTATTGTTAATTTTTTCGCACCATTAATTTATACCAATGGAACAACATAGCAATGGAGGAGGCTGGAGTAGAAATAGGAGTGGCTAGGAGAGTAAGGAATATGTATTATAATAATATGAGTTGTGTCAAGACAGAGAGAGGGTGGACCATGCGGTTCCAATTAAAAAATAGAGTCAAGCAGGGAATTTACCTCTTAGCATTACTATTTGTATTGGTGATGGAAATGATATTGATTAGAGGCAAATTGGGTGAGGAGAAAATGAAAGCAATGATGTTTGCAGATGACTTGATGGTATGGGGGAAAATGAAGAGGAATTACAGGAACAGTTGCAGGAATGAAATAAGGAGGTGAAAAAGTGTAGAATGAAATTTATTATGGCGAAAAGTGCAGTGATGGTGATAACAAGGAAGAGAACAAGGCCAAGAAAGGTGGTAGAACTGGATGGAGTAGATTTGAAAGAAGCAAAGAATGTGAAGTATCTTGGTAGTGTGATTGAGGAAAAAGGGTGCAGCAGAGAAGATATAGTGTGGGACGAGGGCAGCAGGGAGAGGTATTATACAGATGTGTAAGAGACTTACTATGGATAGGAGAAATGCCCCTTAAGTGTAAGGAAGTGCTATATAGAGCACACTTCATACCCATAGTAACGTATGCAGCAGAAACTTGGACTTTGGATAAAAATGAAACGAGGAAAGTGGAGGCCATGGGAATGAAGTTTTTGAGAAGCATTTTAGCTGTAACCAGAAGGGATAGGATTAGGAATGAAGATGTAAGGTCTAGAGTTGGGGTACAGGGGGTACATGAGACAGTAGAGGAAGCTAGGATGAGATGGTATGGGCACGTAATGAGGATGGAAGGGGAGAGGATTCCAAGAAGATTAATGGATATGAAGTATGTAGGGAAGAGACCACAAGGGAGACCAAGGAAGAGATGGGAGGAACAGAGAGCAGCAAGTGTGCAAGTGAGAGGAGGAGAGTGGAAGAGAGTGTAGGAGGATAAATGGTGGAAGGACAGAGGGAGATGGAGGCACTTTACTAAACAGAGCCAACCACAGGCTGGAAACAGTTCCTAATGATGATGAATTTATACCTCTACGTTAATAGCTACCAGCAATTTATAAATCTAATACAAAACAATCGTTATTACTGTGAATAAATTACAAAAAAGTCAACAAATACAACCTGAGCAAGATCGTGGGAGGGGAGTGGGGGCCAGTCCTTTGCTTATTTGCGTTTACAAAGTTGGAAGGGGGTCCAAAATGGCAAAAATGTTCCTACGTAAAACTTTAACGTCCCCTAAATAGAAAATTGGTGATTTAATTGATGCTTGATGCCTTAATTACCTTGTAATAATACCTTGATACTCAATATTATGGTTAATTATTTAATATATATATATTCAATTACCAAACCTAAATTTTAAAATATTATTTTTATAGTATATTTAATTACCTTACCCTTCCGGTATACACGCATTTAGTTACACTAATGGAGTGGGGATGAGGAAGTTAATCTTTAGAGAGAGTTTACCCGCACTTGCGTAGTGAGAGATTGGAAAAACATTTTAAAAAAAGCACGGTACTACATCCTGGTAAAACCTTACAAAGTTAAACCTTAGGCCGGTTTTTAAATTCTTATATGGTAGGCTACAAGTCTAAAGGTGCTTGGTTCGATTCAAATTGGTGCTTGGTGTGTACGGAAGCTAGATGCTATCCAATTAGTTAATATTAAGTCACCAAAGATGAGTGCGTGATATTTTAATTAGGCTTACTCACATGGATTTATTTATTTTGTAGGTCGAATTTCTTTCATTTGTGTGACTGGGAAGTGTGTAGATAGAACACGTTAAATACCACAAAAATAACTCTAATTTTTAGATTTAGTTACACTAATACTAATAATATATGATTGTACTTAGCACAAAGTACTTCAATTCTTTGGTTAGTATAGTGACATGCAGCCAATTACCTGGTGTAGAGGTACAAAAGTGTATACAATACACAGAATATATTTATGTCTTATGAATATTTATGATATTAGTGTTTATTTCGCTGTGAAACTTTCCCACGTTCTACGAACAACAACTGAATAGTTTGGGTACAAAAGAAGCCTAATTAAGACGATAAAGTCAACAACATTACTTGGAAACTATTCAGATTTGAAAAAATAAATTCACAACTTTTTTTTAAACCTTGAGTGGGTAATTAGAAAAGCCTGGAAAGAACTCCTTATATTGAGTCTGGTTTATGTGTTAGTCCTTGAATTGTATACTAAGATTTAATACAAAATTTTCACAAAGATACTAAATTATTATTTTTTGGTATGGATTGAAATCAAACCAATGTATTTTAGACATGCAATGATCCCTCCTAATAGCCGGTAAAACTTTTGTTTACGCATTGAAATATCAACAATGCTCGAATATTTGTCAGGGGTATCGTGGCATTTGACCAGATAATATTTAAGAGAAGAGAAAAAATCGTGGTCAAATTAGACATGCCCACGACAAATAATCAAAAATTGTTAAGAATGGTATTTGTATCAAATTAAACCTAGTGTATCGGCAGAAGCAACGTTTTATTCAGTTATGTCAAAAAAACTGTTTTTGTCTCAAAAATTAAAAAAATAAGGTCTTTTTGTTGAGTTCCTTCCATTCTACCTTAAGCCTACTTTATAATACAGAATTAAGATGACTCTCAAACGAAGGGGGAAATATAATATTAGTTATATAATTATTAAAATTTTGGCTTGAATTCCATCCACAAAACTTTAACAACCTCTCATTGCTAATTTTACCGAATGGTAACTCAGCAGGGACATCAACTAGCTGTTCAATGAGATATATTCCTTTATACAAACGTCAATGTTCTCAGAAAAATGTCCTTTGTCCCGAAATATTTGCATGTCATGATTGTGTTTGGATGGATAACAACAGAATGTAAAATAAATACCTTTACACTATCTATTTTAAATAAAAAATGGAGGAAGCAAAACTAATCGAATTCAATCTTGGCATAAGTGCTTTCCTCCTTTCATATCTCATTCGTCGCAGTGGGAAATAAAAAAACCAGGGTTGAATGGGAAATGTGACGCAGCAAGGATCACAGGCTTTTTTTTAAAGGATACATGCTGCATTATTTTGAAATAGCAAGGGAAAATAAAATCACTAACCACTTTCTTTTTTTTTAAATCGTAATTGCATATAAAAGCTTGTGGTTTCAAGTATCTTGCTTGACTCTTAAGTCGGTAGGTCATTGTTTGGATAGTTCAAAACATAATCAGGGACAGCGGATGTTATTTTTCGATTTCTGTTGATAATCATAAATCCACAATTCTTTTTAAGTGTTTAGTCTTTTGTTAATTATAGGGTCTAATAAAGAAATTTTAAGATTATGAAACTTATCTCAAAGCAAATTACTTTAGAAAATATGGCATTTAAAAATAATTTCTATAATCAATTTTTAAAATTAATTTATTTAAAATATGTCATATTTATTTAAGGATTAGTTGGAAAAATATAAAATACAAACTAGTCACTGGCCCGCTTCTGTGACCGAATGGAGTAGAGGATCACTTTCTCAATAGTCCAGACTGCCAATAACGGGGAGATTGTGGTTTGAATCTGGGTTGGGTGTACTGAGTTTTTTTCCTGAATGTTTTTCCACTCTACCTCCACGCAACTTCCTCTAAAGTAGAACTTGCTCATTTATAGCACCTAAGCATAATTAAGACATACGCGTATAATCTGAACAGGTGGGTGAGGTGTGGTGCAATAAAAACCATAATTATCGCACACCGAATCAATCCACATTTACCTAGGAATTGATTTAAGAAATACCCTTAAAGATGAGAGACCATTGCTTCAGTTTTGTTGTCTATGTGAATTTTATTGACTACAGTCCTATTTTCATAGGAAGTAGGTACCTTATCTGACGGATAGAAAAATCACTAAATCTACTTTAAAGTATTCATACTTTATGCCATGTGATTTGTAGCTGACACTTTTTATAATCATTATCAATTCCAATAAAATAGTGTTAATTATGTATTAAAATGTCATATATGTTGACTACCAAAACAATATATTTGTATTTTCTAAAGTTTCTTTCTACAAAGATCCTACTATACCTACTCAAGCTAAGCATACAGGACGAAAATGTTATATTTTAAGAAACAACACCCTTAAAGAGATAGTAAAGTGGCTCCTAAGACGTTAGCCTCACATTTTAGTTGGTTGCCATTGACGAGGTTTGAATCCCAGCCGGGTATTTTCTTTCCTACATGGTTTT
Organism: Timema podura; assembly: GCA_033556935.1. Classification (NCBI taxonomy): domain Eukaryota; kingdom Metazoa; phylum Arthropoda; class Insecta; order Phasmatodea; family Timematidae; genus Timema; species Timema podura. Next base: position 73,612,402 of record JAVRXN010000008.1, on the reverse strand, counting down.
CTCTTTAACTCCGCGCAAGCGAGCTATAACGGACCGAGCGGTCACCGTATGTTGGCGAAGATAATGGCAACATTTGCTGATAGGGGGTGTCATGTAGTCAGCACAGTGAGCCATTAGGCCGTTGATCTCAGTTTTATAGATCGAAGCAGCTACTTCTTTATTCAAGTAGCTCACGAGGCTGAGTTGAGCCCTTTCCAGACCCATTGTTTACAGAAAAATCTGCACCCACCGGGCATTGAGCCTAGAACTTCTAGATATGGAGTCAGGGAATCTTACCACTAGACCAAAGAGGCTTAAAGATAACGTAATCTAATTTGAAGAGCGAGAGGATCGGAGAATTATATCACCTTTTCGTTTTTAAAAAATTCTGTAGCCTGACCTTACTTCAACAACAAAAATATTAGTAGAAGCAGTAGGTTTTATTTAAACTTGTCAGTAATAATAACTATTAAGTATGACTATAAACAACCAAATTATTTGACCTTTAGCTAACAGGTCCTATAACTGAGATAAAATCTAAAAGTTGAAATGCTCGAAACATATGTTATATTCTATTAAATGACAGGAAATCTTGCCCAATAAATCAATAGTTAACTACCTCATGAATTACTTGTGAATAGATTATAAATTGACAATAGGTTTAATTTAGCCTCCTTTGAAAATGAAAATCAACGGAATGACTCATTCTGCTACATTAAAATTTGCAACCTTTCCAACAACCGTCTTATTATTTTATCGCCCTCTCCCCATTCTCTTCTCCTTTCCCCTTCCGCATCAACTAGTTTTACTCACAAAAATAAAACGTCCTGCTCGCCTGATACTTGGGACAACCTAAACCAGTCGTGAATATTCTATTTTTTACGCTCTATAAAATATGCAATAATTTATCATGACGACACTAATAGCCATGCTGGCATTTAAAAAATCGCTTGAAGAGGGGGGGGGGGGAAAATATAATTATTTATTATTATAAACTTAATAAATAAATGAGCAAACCGGAAAATCAAGCGTTTAGCGACGATAGAAGAATGTTCACTGACAAAAGAACACTACACTCTACAAAGATATACACAAAGAAAAATTGTATATGGAAGATAAATTTAAACTAATGCTTATACGAGTATACAAAGATAATAATATAGACCTATTTGTGCAAGAATTTAAATTAATATTATAGTTATTTATTATTATTATTATTATATTATTATTTATTATTATTATTATTATTAGTTGTAGTAGTAGTATTAGTAGTAGTAGTAGTAGTAGTAGTAGTAGTATTACTATCAAGCTATTTAAAATAAACACATTTGGAAATAAGCACGTGACCTACAAAATAAGTTTAGAAGAGCACATTTGATTCTATAGACCAGACGTGTCAAACTAGTTTGATCAAAAGGGCCATATTTAAAATCGAAAGTACAGAGAGGAACTAATTTCAGAAAATGTAATATGTTACCAGCCTTAAGTTAAAAAAATCTCAACCTCAAAGTTCTTATTATTAAAACAAAAGAAAACTTATGATTAAATGATATTTTAAGTACTATTCTAATTTTACTTGGGAATACGAAACATTTTTTCACCAACGGTGTGAGTGTTAGTCTTTAAATCTTGTGTTGAAGTCCCTTTCATAATTGATAACAAATGCGTGTCCGTAATCCGTTACTTTTCACAAGAGAAAACATTTTCTTGTTCAAGCACCACGTTTTAATACCTGTTCAGGTTATGTTTTAATATACTTTTGTGCTTCTCATCAATGCAAGTATTTGGTGTGTCAATTTAACATTGTTTGTTAATCGGTCTCTAGTGATCAAAGATCATAAATTAGATATATCAAACTTATTTCATGGATTTTAGCCGATAATTATCAATTATTTTTAAATGTCTCAATCTAGCTAGCTTATATCTACAACTTTAATAATAAGATGAATATGGCTGTTTTATTTAGCACCGCGTCTCACTACCCTTTCGGGTTACACGCCTATTTACTAATAACACTAGTGTGCTAGGGATTAGAAAGGTTGAGCTTAGAGGAAGCGAACCCGCATCTGCATGAAGGAAGAATGGAAAACCATTTAGCAAAAACAAGCCTCAGTACACCTGACCAGGTTTCAAACCCCAACCATCCCGTCATCGGCAGGCCAGTCTTTTGCAAGTGTAACGCCTTGGACCATGCAGCCACCGAAGTGTGTCATTTTATGATAATTTATCAAAAGGTCCGCAGGCCACAAAGAATCTTGGATCGGGCCGCAAATTAGCTTGTCTACTATAGATTTTATATTCTATATCCTTAAAAATTGATTTTAAATCTTATCTAAATAATAAAGTTCAACACCTCAGTTTGTGTCGTCTCTGTTCACTAAATTAGGGGTCCAGGATTCGATTACTGGAACGGCAGATAGAGGTATCATAGGGTAAATTGGGACTTCACTTTTCACAGTGATGAATTAATGGCCAGGGTTCTGGATGTAGTGTATGTACAAGAAATAAGTTCGTTTATAAGTTGTTATAATTTTTAAGCTGATACAATCAATTGGTTCAGAAAGTGCACGTCAAATACTAAACAAACAAAAAAAAAACTCCAAGTCATTCCAAAACATTCGCTCTTGTTTGTATTCCCCTACCCCACCCTGCTTTTGGTCTTACTACCCATCCGGATTGACTTACAATCTATCTTATTTCCAGAAGACATTGCAACTAGTATTACACAGGCCGATTCAAACACCAATTACATATTTTTTAGTCATGCCTGGAATCAAACCGGGATAATTTTCTCAGCGGACAGACGCTCTAGTAACTGAACTAAGGAATCGAACCATCAAGTGAGTAGTTTTGCGCCCTCCCCCCCCCAAAAAAAATAGTCCAAGGCTATACACTGTCCTGAAAATGTGCTCTGCATCGGTGAGCCAGTGGACTAAACGTCAAGCTCGTCTTGTTTGGTTCGCTTGTGACGGGGAGGCCGGGTTTTGAGCCATGGCTAAGTTTACTGAGCTTGTATTTTCCTAAATAGTTTCCCACTCTACTCTTTCCCACATTGTAATTGCAAACACACTTCATCTTAAAGCTACCTTCTCCATTTATAGCCCTGTAATTAAATGCAAATGGCTAATACCTATATTTAGACGTAAGGCTATAAAAAAATTAATTTAAGCGTTTAAGTGTTCCAGCATGCAGACAAACTGCAAACTAAGCCTTCGTGAGTCTCATTAGCAGAGCTTATTTAATATTCTACTCAACAGTGTAGTTTTTTTTACCGACGAATGTCTCTCTGCTAAGTGCATTGTGAAAACATCAAAGAAAAGTTATCTTTCCTCTCTCGTTTTCTCTCTCATCCCCTGCCCCTTTTATATCTCAGAAAGCAACCAACATGACACACCATCAACTTGAGAAACCTTTGTGTGTGTTTGTGTGCACCGCGTGTTACTGCCTGTTTGGGATACTCGCATATCTACACTGATGAAGTAGGGATGAGGAAGAGTGAATTTAAAGGTAACGTAGCCGCATTTGCATATATATAGAATAGTAAACAATTCATGAAAAACCACCCTCGGTACCTCCGACAGGAGTTCTAATCCAGATCTCCCCTTCGTCTGTTTAAACCATGCAATCACTGTTTCGGCTACTTATGAGTTTAATTATCAGCTGAGTCATTGTCTGATAGCACAAGTAAAAACATTATACCACTGTTCAAAAATGTATTTTTTTTTTAATTTAATTTTAGCACCGCGTCTTACTACCCGTTCGGGTTATACGCTTAAGTACTAATTACACTAATGTATTATGAATTGGGAAGGTTGAATTTAGAGGAAGTGAACCCGCATTTGCGTGGAGGGAGAGTGGAAAAATATTTAGGAAAAAACCACCCCCAGTTCACCCGACCGAGATTCGAACCTCGATCTCCCCGTCCTCAGTGGTCTGGCTCAACACGACTGGCGCGTCAGCCAACTACGCCACCGAGGCGGGTTCAAAAATATAATTGATTTCTTAAGTATCATTTGCACTGATACACACGTGGAAATGATGTTAGTTCTGTCACCTGCGATATGTCGGTGAGGTTGGGGTTCGAATACCGTTTGGATGTATAACTACTAAATTGTTTCATAACTAATGGTTTCAAACCCTCCCTTCAAGCAAGTGCGGGTACGTTCTCCTCTGTATTTGACCTTACTGAAACCTAGTCACCGCGCCCAGGACCCTAGAAAGCTTGCCTTGTTATATATGAAGGTGGCCACACTATACCTGGATTTTATTTTATTAAGAATGAACATTTGGATAACCCTTTAAAAAAATACAAACATACTTTTGCGGTAAACGTTGATGTCATTTTATTATATTATTAGTATTAATTATAGTTTGTATTGGTTGCTCTCTATGGGTGTTGAACGTGGTCTCTTACCTTAAATGACGAAAACAAATTTAGGTTGCTTGAAAACATGGTGCTTAGGAAGATATTTGGTACAAAAAGGGATGATGATACTGGTAAGTTGAGGAAGTTATGTAATGATGAGTTACATACCCTATTCTCGTCACAAGACATTGTTAAGACAATCAAGTCTTGTATATTATGGTGGACAGGACATGTAGCGCGAATGAGAGAATCTAGAACCTGGTTCAAGGTATTGACAGGCTAACCCAATGGGAAGAGACCTTTGTGAAGACCTAGAAGCAGATGGGAGGATAACATTAGAATGGACCTGAAAGAGATAGGGGTAATGAGGTGGACTGGATAGAACTAGCTCAAGGTGGGATTAGGTGGTGTACTTTTGTGAGTGCGGCAGTGAACTTTCAAGTTCCTAATACTATAGAGTAGGTAAGTAAGAATTTTATATGTAGAGATAGTAGCTATCCAAAGTGACAGCTGCAGATCAAATGGCTTGACATTTGAGTATTTGAAAAATATCTAGTAAAATTGTCTATCTGTCAGATATGTCCATTCGAAAGAAAATTTGGGTATACTTGACTTGGGGTTTACGTGCCTATCGAAAGCTACTTGATCACTTACTCTGTAAGGTAGCAAGCTTACGTTGGATTATTCCACTACGGTATAAGTTAAAAGATAGAGTCGTAGTGTAATTCATCAAGGTAAGACTGCTGATAAACATAATGTACCTACCTAGTCCCTGCTACACTTTTTGCAATATAATAGCATCTTTCTTATATCGTATATTAAATTACTTACAAAATAATCACAATATTGTAATATAAAGCCTCGTCCTCTGTGTAGCTCATTTTCTAATGAGGTACCAGAAACTTTTAAATAAGTGATTAAAAAAATCATAATTTTCCTCAGCAAACACGCATCTACCGATACTTTGGTAAACTTTGACTTTTTCTTGCGGATAACTTTAAAAACTGGTATTCACTTAAAATAAATTAAAATCTACAGGTTAGTTTTAATTAGAACACGCTCATTTTAATTTAATACAGTTTAAATATTTGTTCAACTGACTTTGACACCATTTATTTTTCATGGTGATCTTGTTTATCAACCGCTTCTAACTACTAGTTCGAATTACACAAATTTATATATATATTTAATGTAAATGGGTTAGGAAATGAAAGTGAAATTTAGAGAAAATGTATCTGCATTTTTTGAGGTTTTGAATTAGCTTGGCGTTTAGACCATGTGCTCACTGGCGCAGTTCTAGTGATATCGCTCTGCAAAATTATGTATTTTTCTAAAAAAAAGTTTAAGAAAAGTATATATTTCGTCAAAAGAAGAACTTGATATCCAAGGTAGTCTGTTAGGGTGAACATTAATATTTTTTTAATTATGTGAGAAAGCGTCCATTTGACTATAAATAGTAAAATGTACAAAAAACTTTAATCTCCTTAGTTCTTATTTTTAAGTATCGCTAAAGAGCCTCTTCACGGAATAAAGTCAACCGAAGCCGTTACTGAACTGATCATAGAAAGAAACGGCGTCTAAGTCACGCAAGTATGCCTCCACAACTGCTGAATGGTGACAGAAGACTTTGTCACCACCAGTGTACTTGTTCGGGAACGAACTCTGACATCTCGGGTCTAGGGTCAGACGAGATAATCACTATCAGGTAATCTTGTTTACCCCCTTCCAAAGCCACGCAACCGCTGAACATGCTTCAAGCAATATTCTCATTTCCTAAGCCACTCTGCATGGCAGCGTCTTTTAAACGTATTCCGTAACGTTTGTTGTTATTGCCGGCACGTATACAACCGAGGAAGACTATTACCCAGATGACAGATAAAACTGCGTCTTCTACCCGCTGAAACTACGGAGACTAAGGATAGATAGATCCCTTGAAACGGTACTGTTATCTGGACTACATCGGAGATTTTCACAAGCTCTCCAGATGCAAAAAAAAAATGTATTTGTGAAATCCACAACACGGTCCAAGTTTAATATTATGTATAAAAAATAGTTTCCAAAATTTGTGTACCTAAGGCTCCATTCACAGTCAGAATTTCAATGTATGCCTAGGTGGATTTAATTAAAATATAATATCAGGATATAATCGGACCATCGTTTTGGAAGAATAAATTAGAAAATTTACTAAATCTTGTCTCATGTCCCATTTTTTACTTTTCCTACTTACAGATAAGAAAGTATGTGAAACGTCAAAAAATCGAAGTCAGTTTATTGAAATTTGAGTTTCATGACTTACCTAATCCGAAAAAGTAGGTTTTGAATTTCCGACTGTCTGTCTGTCTGTCGTCTGTCGCTGTACTCAACTAAGCTAAACTATTTACCATGAGCTGAAACTTGATATCATTGGTTTTCATAGGTCCCAGGATTTTTTGGGATTGGAATCTACCCCTAATTACAGGTGTTACTGAAGGAAAAACAGAAAAGTCGATTTTAACAAAATGCCAACATTTGATTAAATTCATTATGAAATTAAAAAAATATTCCCTAACAAATGCTACTCTCAATATTTCGGCTAAATCGCTTAAGGGCTCCGTCTGATGTGTAAATTACATTTTAAAATAGCTCGAAACATTGAGATATGAAATTACTTAGCAATTATAAATAGTATATATATTTATAATAAATATTTTATCGAAACAATTGTTGAAATCAATAATTTTTAATCACGCAATTATATATATTTTCCTTAGCCTTTTTCGGACATTAAAGCTTAGATTTGCGATCGTAAAAAAAATCAACTGAAATGTTATGATTTTCGACGTCTTATTCCCCCGAACCTAAAAAATAGTCTTTAGCAATGCTCGTTGTTTCTATTTAAATTAAAATTAGGTATTATGAAGCGAAAGAGAAAAGTCGATTTTCTCAAATCGGCTTTAACGTTTTGATTAAATTCATTTAAAATTAATTAATATTCAAACAAAATGGGTACTAAATTTCGGCAAAATGCTTAAGGTGCTCCGGTCTGATGTGTCAAATTAACATTTTTTAAAATAGCTCCAAAACCATTGAGATTATGAAATTACTTATGCATTACAATATGTATATAATTTAAATACAAATATCTTTTTGCGAATAATTTTTTATAAAATCAATAGCTTCAATATACGCAATTGATGAGATTTATTAAACTTTTTGGACATTCAACTTTTAATATGCGACGTAAAAAAACTACCTGAATGTTGATGACTGTCACGTCTCATTGACCCCTCGAACCCTAAAAAAATCTTTTGCAATTGCGTCATTTGTTGTTTAAAATAAATTAAGTATTTACTGAAAGGGCGAAAAGAGAAAAATTTTGGGTTTTTCCTAAATCTGCTCAATGATTTGATTAAAATCTATCTATGCGTTGAATTTAAGATTATATAAATAAACGGTATTTTCATTCCTATGAAAATGAATTTTAGGGTACTTTTCAGAAGCGTTAATTTCCGTATCTCCACAACTATTGGAGAAACTAAACAGCTTATCATTGCAAAATTGTAGGACTATCAGAAATAAAAAACTTTTATTTGACATATATTTTTATAAAAGCAGCAGTTTCTGAGATATTTGCAAATATATTAATACAATTTTGTGAGCTTTAGTTGTAAACATATACTACTTAAGTCTTAACGCAATAATTCTCAAATGCCATAGAGTAATTAAATATAAGTATCTAAAAAAGTATGTTATTTTTCCTTAAATCTCTTAGGAGAAATGTTTGCATAGCAATGATCTATCTTCATTTTAGACTCAATAGTCAATATTTACATTTTTTTATTGGTCAAAATGTATAAATGAATAATTAAATATCAATGCGATGACTTGAAGATCTGCAACACCTTATAAAATGTTAAAATTTTAACCAGAAATCGAAATTTTAATACGAAGTGTTGACCCTTGTGGAAGACATTAAACTGTTTGAAATGCTCTTAGGTGGACAAAGATGCGCCTCTTTTCTCATTGATTCTATATCATTGTATATTATTTTATGCGTGTTCTTATGTGGAGTGGTGATGATACAATGTACATTATTCCGTTCAGAAATCTTAGGAGTTTATAGAAAGAGAGAGAAAGTCTGTGCGGTGTGCCGTACCATCTATTTATATCAATTTTCACAGCTGTAAGATAAAAATATAGGAACTTTACACAATACATTATAGTTTATTTGGAAAGCCTATGATAAGTTGAAACGTTACTTAACTAAAAATGCATCCAGGTAAGAATTCGAACCTTTGATCTTTGGCTCAACGCGTAATTTACACTGTATAAGTTATTCAAGGTTATATCCAGATTTTTTTAGGGTGATTTTCTTTCCGTGACTCAGAGTAAAGTTCTCCAACAAAAAATGGAAAAAGCAAAAAAAAAAAAGAAATTACTTCCTCTTGAAGAATTTAAATTTGTTTTAAACTTAATTGGGATTATAGATGTGTTATAATTATTTTACAAGAATAGCTAACTAAGAATTAAGGAGATATACAAAAATACATTATTATTAATATTTGAAGAAAGGGTGTGTTGGAACCCCAAATGATCCCCCTTCCTCTGTACTTCTCCCCCTCCACCCGAGTCGGTGTTAGCCTGATTAATGAGGAACAAAATACAAATCACTAAGGCTTATTTTGCATTTATATTCGTAAAGCTCTGAGGCATGAAATATTTTTAAAAATACAATTTTTTTTTTATTTTTATATGCACAGAAAGTAGGTCCACTAGCTTTTTATAAATTCTAGATAAATTTTAATAAACAGCAGCAATACTATAGATTTGCCCACTTAGGTGTGTATGTCTTGTAGTTATAAGGTTCTTGTGTTTAGAGAATACTCGCCAAAAACCCGATTACGGAATTACTTCAATGATTCATAGCCAGCTTATCACATTTACTCACTTCCACTTAGGCGAATTAACTTGTTTCTTTTAATGAATGGCTGTCAATAGTCGCTTGAGACGAGTTAACTCAAAGGTCATTTGCGTTTACTCAACTTTTAAAAGTCATATAGTTCAAGGAACTTCCTTTGATACTGTACGCTTTTGCCTTTCATGATACATATTAAAACAATCTTCTCTACAACATTAGCTCAATTTTATTTTAAATAAGAAGTTTGACTAGTCAACAAAAAATATGTTCGCTAATTAAGACTAAAACTATTTGCTCTGTGTCGAATTTTAGATCCTCATGATAAAAAAAACCCTTGAAAAAATCTAATTCACGATTAAGAGGAGTCCAACAAGAAGAAACGTTGGGTCAGTCATGGAAAGCGTTTAATTTAAAATGAGTGGGTTTCTTTCAGACATCTTAATACCAGTGCGAGCTATTTGGAGATATCTTACGCACTAATGGGATAGGGATGAGTAAGGTTGAATTTATAGGAAGATTACCCTCATTTGCGTGGAGGGAGAGTGGAAAACCATTGAGTAAAACACATCCTCAGTATGGGCGCACTCGAATTGTGGAATAAAGTATACCTGTCAGCTGGTCCACACGAATTGTGGAACAACTTGTAATCCCATTCAACTCCTAGCCACTAACCTAACCTAACCTAACCTAACCTAACCTTACCTAACCAAACCTAACCTAACCTAACCTAATTTAACCTAACCTAGCCTAACCTAACCTCCATGTTCCATTTTGAACAAAGTCATTATGAATTTAATTTTTACTCCGCGGTTCGTGTAAGGGTATTACCGAGCTCGGAGGAGTTATTCCACAATTCGTGTGGACCACTCAGTATATCTGACCGATATCACGTGAGTGTCGCACTTGACGGTGTAAACACCACGTCTCACTACCCATTTGGGTTGACAGATTTGAAATAACTACGCTGATGGGTTAGGGACATGTAAGGTTGAATTTAGAGGTAGTGTAACCTCATTTGCACGGATAGAGAGTGAAAAACACTTAATAAAATAAAACTCAGTACACCCAGCCCGAATTATAAACCTGATCTCCCTGACATTGGCAGTCCAGTACCTACCATTCGAATAACAAAGTAGGTCATAATGAGTTAATAATCCAATATTTACAGTTGGGGTGACATACTCAGCTAAGTATTTGACAAGTTACAAACATGACTACTCTGCTTTTATATAGTGATACGCCAGGTCATGTGATCTGGAGTGGTCCCTTTTGACAGATAACATCGATTCTGAGATATAAATATATATATGACTAAAGGGAGAACACATTTTTTATTGCTAACACATTCTTTTCTTCTAAACTCACTTTTCTGCCCTGATTCCACTATAACTTCTCTTTGTTGCGTTATGGTGAGAAAACAAGTAACTAAAATATTACTACGTGATTAATTAATTAATCTATGGCATTAGGGACTCGAAAGTTCATTGCCGCACTTACAAACGTACAAAACCTATCCCTACCTTGAGCTAGCTATATCCAGTCAACCTCATTACACCATATCTCTTTCAGGTCTATTCTAATGTTATCCTCCCATCTGCGTCTAGATCTTACCAATGGTCTTTTCCCGTTGGGTTTGTAGTCAATACCCTAAACATGGTTCTAGATTCTCCCATTCACGCTGCATGTCCTGCCCACCGTAATCTATGAGACTTGACTATCTTAACAAGGTCTTGTGATTAGTACAGAGTATGTAACTCATAAATATATAACCTTCTCCACTCCCCAGTATTCTCGCCCCGTTTTGATCCAAATACCTTTTAAAGCACATTGTTTCTAATACCCTATATTTGTTTTCGTCATGCAAGAAAAGAGACTACGTCACTATCATAGAGAACAAACGGTACAGTTATTGTTTTGTATAGTCTTTGTTTTACATTTCTTGACAACCACGAGATGTCATAGAGAACAAACGGTACAGTTATTGTTTTGTATAGTCTTTGTTTTACATTTCTTGACAACCACGAGATGTCATAGAGAACAAACGGTACAGTTATTGTTTTGTATAGTCTTTGTTTTACATTTCTTGACAACCACGAGATGTCATAGAGAACAAACGGTACAGTTATTGTTTTGTATAGTCTTTGTTTTACATTTCTTGACAACCACGAGATGTCAACAGCTGACCAATGCATATAATTTCAGACTGTATTCTTTTCCTAAGCTCCAATTTAATATAGTTAAAACCCGCCTCGGTGGCGTAGTTGGCTAACGCGCCAGTCGTGTTGAGTCAGACCACCGAGGACGGGGAGATCGAGGTTCGAATCTCGGTCGGGTGAACTGGGGGTGGTTTTTCCTAAATGGTTTTCCACTCTCCCTCCACGCAAATGCGGGTTCACTTCCCCTATATTCAACCTTCCCAATTCCTAATCCATTAGTGTAATTAGTACTTAAGCGTATAACCCGAACGGGTAGTAAGACGCGGTGCTAAAAAAAAAAAAATATAGTTAAAAATGGTTCCTAAATATTTAAACTCATTAACCCTATCAAATTATATCTTGTTCGAAGTAATCTCTAATTTATCGTCCTCAATATGTGTTCTCTGTGTGATCAACTGATCATATACTCAATCTTTTTAGCGTTCACTTCTAAACCCATTTCCTTACTAGTCCCTTGTAAAATGTTTGCATTTCTTGCAACAACTTCCTTACTCTTGCCCAACAAAGCTAAACCATTTGAGTATCCTAGTAGTTGCAATGTAGGCCTACCGTTTAGTGTCAACCCTTCCCTATTCTCTTGCATTACCTTAATATCATACTCTAAAGCTAGATTAAAAAGTAATGGGGACAGTGCATAAACTTGTATTTAAAAAGTATCTGATACGTGACATTCAATTGCCAGGCTTATCAGTCAAACATACCTGCCTGAATTAGCTTGGAAAGTTTCTTAAGTATCCTAAACCTAAATAAAATGTCATATGATTTGTTTCTTATAACTGAATCATCGGCCTTTTTAAAATCTATGTATATTTGATCAACCGTCGTGTTGCACTGCCACTTTTTTTTTCGATTATTTACCTAACAGTAAGAATCTGGTCCGTTGTTGAACTATTTAATCGAAATTGCGTGATTAAAGACACCTTAAATGAAAATGGGGTATGACACCTTAGTTCAGTAGATAGCGTGCCTGACTACTGAACTAAAAATCCCGGGTTCGATTCCTGGCATGGCCGAAAAGTTATCATTAATGAAAATATCGGTTTATCTTTTCAAATTGATAAATTAATGGCTGGGGACTGGATGTTGTGCCTGTCTTAGTATTAATTTGGATTATAAGGCATATAAAGCTATGACAGTCTTAGCCAGCCGGTAGTGGAAAGCATATCGCTTGAATAAAAAACTGACCCAGGCCACAGGCTGGCAAATAAAAAAGGATGTAAAAAATGTAATCAAAAATGTATGTTAAGCCACACGGAAGGCTTTTTTAAAAATTATATTCCTTAACTTTATTTTAAAAGGATATTCTAGGGCAGACCAGTGCCTGTCCGAGGACCACCATCCCAGACTTTAGTCACATATTTAGCTCTATGGTCAATATGTGAGTGTGAAAAGAGAACTGTTTTTGCTTTATTGTAACTAATTTTATAATATTTATGGCATTAACTTTCCTAGTACATTTAAAAGAACCATAAAACCTCCTTATTTTCTCTAAAACACAAAGTAATGCAGATATTTGCAATCATTAAACTAAATTAAAAAGGTTTGAATTGCCTAATATATAATTAAAGAAGTAAAAGAAAAATTATTTACACAGTAAAAGTTAATATCTTAAATATTTTTGTATTTTTATTAGATTCAAGGGGACGCCAGGCTTTTATTTTTTAAATGTGTTTTTCAACCCCTCAATTAATGCCTCTCCTGCCTTTAACAAATGATAAGGTGATTTAGTTCCTAGAAAGAACGGAGGTAATCGCGATCAACATTTTACTTCACTTTTTAGTTGGCTTCTAAAAAAATAAAACAGCAGAAACTTTAATGCAATCACGCGCGTTCTAGGAATGGCTCTTCAGGATGGATAAAAAAATAGATTGTTTGAAACAGGAGATGTATTTCTTTGCTGCCATTGTTCATCTATTCGTAGACCCATTAATCCCTTTTTTTTTTTTTTTTTGCCTTTATAAAAGTAAAGTTAATTTTTTTTTTTTTTTTTTGTTCACCGCATCCACCCTTTAGGACTATTCGCAATTTTACACCAATAAATTAGGGACGAGGAAGATATAATTTAAAGGAAATTGATCCTCAATTCCGTAGAGATTATGTGAAATCATTTAGTGTAAAAAACAAAACTGTGCTACTACCGATGTGGGTAAAGAATTGTATCAGCTTGTGTCTGATAAAAGACAAAGCAAGGAGCTCCAATCATTATGATAGTACTCAGAGCTCTCATCTTTAACAACTCAAAACCTTATTGTATTGTATTTATGGTGAGGTGAGACATAAAAACTTTTTGTAGTGAATGGCAGTTGACTTTTATATAGGGGGTAGTAACTAGACTTAGGTCCTTTATCGTACGAGAATGTATAAAAAAGAATCCTTACAGTTTAATTTGTTTTATACTATCGTGACAGCATAGAATAGATGTAGCAAATATGTTTTTCTATGGTCACAGCAAATAATGTTTAATATCCCAACTCGCTCCCCTCAAAAAGAGAAAAAATTACAATTTTATTAATTTTCTCTGCACTCACTTTAATACCCTTTTCGCTCACCATCTTAACCCCTACGGAGTTGAGTTTCTTGTATTACTTACCACATTGGCATTGTATTAATAATTTACTCACACTTAAGCTGCCATGTCCTCTCAAGTAACTTATCTTCCACCTGTTTCGGTGACCACATCGTTCTACTCTCGCAATAGACAGGACTGCCAAGGACAGATAGATTGTGGTTTGAATCCCAGTAGGGTTATTTTTTACCAAATTGTTTTCCAAGACAGAAAAATTTAGGCTTTTGGGGTGCATGGAAGGGAACGCAAGTTATTGCCCCTATTTATGCAACTTTTATAACAAAAAATATTTGGGCAGAGTATATATAATATTGTTTCAGTAAATGCGTTTAGTTTAATTAACTCACATAGTTATCTCAACAGTTTTCTTATCTGTCATTAGCTAGAAAATAGGAATTTGACGATAAACTTTATTTTTTCTAAAACGCCATGGCGTGAGCCCGCAAGCGAGCTATACCAACCGAAAGGCTGCACCGTTAGCAATTATAGTGCCAATATTTGCGTATAGAGGGTATCATATGGTCAGCACAACATGCCCTCAGGCCGTTTATCTTAGTTTTCTAGACCAGAGCTGTTACCTATTTTTTCAAGTAACTCCCCATTGGTTCTCACGAGGCTAAGTTTGACCCCGTTCCAACCCACTGCTTCGTAAATTCTGGAACTCTTGCCGTCTGGAAATCTGCCAGGAAATCTGACCACAAGGTCACATTTTGTTATGAAAACTACAAAAATACTGCTCTTATTCACTTTACAGGTTTTGTCCAACCTTAAAACTACGGACTTTAAACTAAACCAAATTTAACAGTCGTACGACCCGCAACAGTGAGCATGTCTCGCTTGCCGACGATGGTGAAAGGTCGTGAGCTCAAATCCCAGACAAATTTCCCAAAGTGTTTTTTCCAACATTAGTTTTTCACTTCCCTGGCACGTAAATTGGGCACATTTTTTCTGAATGTATACCTTCCTCATGTTTACCTCATTAGGGGAATAAGCGGCTAGCCTGGATGAGTATTCAGACGCGAATAACGATGAAACAAAAAAAAAAGTAGTAAACCCACATCTTTTTTAATTACACTGTTCAATAATCTTACTCTTGCCAAAGCAAACATTTATTACTGGTCCTTGTACTTATTTACATATAAATGTATCCCCTTCAAAAGTCACTTCGAGTAAAAGTTCTCTTTGTGGAATGTGGAAATATTAGATAAATTCTTTATGTATTCTCGTTTTTTTAACTGTCACTAAACAAACAAAGGTTTTAACATAAATTCTTCAGCTAGTAGTCCAAGGAATATAAATAAATATTTAAACCTAACATCGCTACAGAGGTCATAGTGGACAAAGATGTCGTTATCTACGAATAGTCAACACATCTAATTCGAGCCAATGATCGTAGCTCCTCTTTCCTCTTTATCATCCCACATCTTGTAAATGTGTTTCTACACTCAATTATAATATTCGTTCAACGGAACTTCCTCGATATTCTTATTTTTAACAGTTTTAGTTTTTAAACTAGATCATTTAGGTATAAATTAAATTAATCCTACTTACATTTTCATAGGATTTTAGTAGACTAACCTCAAATTAATTTTATTTATGTAAGCAAAAATAGACTCTAATTTATCATGTTAAACACTCTCTAAGTAATTATTTGAAACCAAAACCTTTGAATTTTTTTCAAACAATCAAATTTCAAATATTATTTATCGGTAAACTACCCTTAAACTAATTTTTCGTGTAAAAACAAGTATATATTGTTATTTGTCATATCAAACACTCCCAATATATAAAGTTTAAACAAAATCGTAAAAAATATTTCGGAAAATTTCAAATTTTCAAAAATCAAGTTATTATTAGTAAACTAACCTTAATTTGAAGGCTAAGAATAAAAATTTTATTTTAAAAATCCTTGAGGTGGGACCATATAACATATAAATATCAAGTTTGAAAAAATATCTACTAAACCATTTTGGCTGTAGCCCTAGGTAAATAAAGAGAGAGACAGACAGACATAATGACAGACAAAATTGAAAAACCCAAATGTTTGGGTTCGGTGCACATAAAACGTCAGAATCCATCATAATCTCTGGGTTAATTTTATTTCAGGACTACAAACATTCTCTAGATGAGAAAGTAGAAAATGTAATAGTATTTGTCTTTATGCTTTTATTCGTTTTATTTTACTAATTGTATTTAACTTGCACTTTTCGGAGCACATGACTTACCAACTTACTTAATTCAGAACAACACAGCAGCCAGTCCCAAAGAACTTGTATTCATTATTGTGAAAGGGGAACCCCCAATTTGAACCAATCATAAGTTTCTCGGCCATACTGGGAATCAAACAATTACTATGTGACATTTATTTACTTTTATATTTTTGTAACCACCCATCAAATAAATCATATATCCCATTTTAAGGGTGCCACATTTCTTTTGCTGGCACCTAGTTTACCACCCGTTGGGGTTATTTAGTATGTACTATTTACGCTAATGTGTGGAGGTTGAATTTAGAGGAAGTGTACCCAAATTGGCGTAGATGGAGAGAGTAAAACTATTTAGTAAAAACAGCCCTCAATACATCAAACCAGGATTCGAACCAAAATCTACCCTTGATCGGTAGTGTAGTTCATGGCGAGAGTGACACTTTAGATAAATCGACCACCGAAGTGGGTTAAATTGTATATATAATTTAAAATTTAAAGCTAGTCATTGGTCAAATAAAAATAGGCTATTTTCGGAAATAAAGAATATAACGCATCTTATTCCAATTATAATGCCCTTGGATGAGATGAGAGTGAATGGACATTCCGTTAAA
Source organism: Timema podura (assembly GCA_033556935.1). Lineage (NCBI taxonomy): Eukaryota > Metazoa > Arthropoda > Insecta > Phasmatodea > Timematidae > Timema > Timema podura. The sequence goes on along the minus strand of JAVRXN010000008.1, from coordinate 73,595,560 downwards.
AAAAGAAACATTAAGAGAAATGGAATGTTTTGACATTTACGAAAACCACTAAAAGAAAATATAGTTATAGTTGACTGGAGTTTTTTTTATCTCACTCACTAATGGAACTGCTTTTGAAGTATTTATTTTTATCTAAGTTCTAAAATCTAAAATATTTGTACGTGCTAAGTTTTAGACTTTTTTTAAAAAAATAACAAAAAGCGTGATAGCCAAAATTATAATTTCTGAGGAAGACGTAGTTATTAATGATAGAAAATGTGTATTATTTTTATTTTGTAGATTTTATCTAAGATATATTTAAATATTTGGTTTTATCTTCGCGCACAATTTGCAAACCAATTTACTTGTACTGTACATGATAATTAGTACAAGACATCCAACTCTAAGACAAGAAAATATTACTTTTAATTTATAGAAGAATGTATATATATAAATACAGGATTTCTTTTACACTCTCATACAAGTAGTCCAGTGGGTTAAGGCGTCAGGCTCACAAGTGATATACTAACCAGTGACGGGAAGGTGTAGGTTTATATCTCAGCTGCCAGCACCCAAATGTAATTTATGCCTGTGATTGTACCATCCTCTCTCCATGTTAATGCGGGCGTATTTCCTCCAAACTTTCTTACTGATTCCTACACTTTGAATTAATTATTTAATAGCCTGTGTGTATAAAATAAATAAATGGTAAGGTGCAACCCTTAACTTTCTCACTCCTTTATTTAAATTATACTTATAACCCATAAGTTATGTGAAATGAAATAAAATAGATTACTTTAGAAACACAAAGAAAAAAAGAACATACTATTTCACCAAAGAGCATAATACGTTAGATAATAGACACGGTTGCATAAGCATATTATTTTTTCTGTACATTTTCAACTTCCCATTTTCTAAAGCTCGATTTAAAAAATACATATTTGTCTATGACTCGATATATATTGATTCTATAAAGTATTATTTCAAATAAAAGTTGTTTATATTTGAGGCATACAACTTTGCGATGATAAGTTATTTCAGATAGCAAATATTTGCTGAGATATGAATTACCAAAATTGGAAATTTTTCACTTGTGTAAATTACCCTTATAGTCATTTTAATGGGGAAAATGAGATGCACCATTTTGGTTTTTATGTTAAACAGTGCCTAGATACAAATTTTAATCAAAATCGCTAAAGTCAATTTGTAGAAAATAAATGTTTTCTCTTTTTGCCCCTCAGTAAATTACTCTTAATTTTAGGGTTGGATATTTAATTCCAAAATCAACCCTAGGTAACCTTAGATACCAATTCGTATCCTTATCAGTAAAATGATTTCGGCTCTAGTCCTAGTAATAGACTGACGGCATTGCAAAAACAACTTTTTGGGTTCAGAAGTCATAAAATATCGATATCCATCAAACTCTAGAATTCTATTTTTTGAACGAACACAATACTTTCTCTCTTTGAGGGGTCTCGATAAAGTAAAAGTAACATTTGTAGATAATCCTAGTTCTATAGTTAACCTCTCTAACCACTCGGCTAAATGATAAGTCAACTTGAAATTTGTCTATAGGCCTATCCCACACTAACTATAGTAGGATTTTGCTGGGAAGGAACTTTAAGAAAATACAAATGAATTTTTGCTCCTGTGTGAATTGATCACATTTAACTTTAATGCTATTATTTTTATCACTACTATTAGCTATTATTATTTCATAGAAATTGATATAATTTATATAAAAAAATAGAGACAATTGCAGGTCACATGACTTTACGTGAATTTACAGGTGATGTACCCACACTTGCGTGGAGGAAAAGTGGGAAACCACTTAGAAGTAAAAGCACCATTTATGGCTCGTCTAAAATCAGTCGCATCCGCTTGACGGACGCGCACACGAAAAGCGCACTCGCCAGAAGCGCTGTATTTGTTTTCCGACAAGGTCCAGCTACAACAAAATGTCACGAGATTTAATTTTAACCAATATGACTCCTTCATTAAAGTAATATTAATGTCTACAGATAGGAATTGAATGGAATCAATTTAATGTAAAGGTTATAAAATTATTAGACTTCTATTATTAAATAATTTAAAATTCAATACTTTTTAATACAGTATATAAGTACATGAACGAACTATTCTCCTTGAACAAATAACTAATTGCTACCCGCCTCGGTGGCGTAGTTGGCTAACGTGCCAGTCGTGTTGAGCCAGACCACCAAGGACGGGGAGATCTAGGTTCGAATCTCGGTCGGGTGAACTGGGGCTGGTTTTTCCAAATGGTTTTCCACTCTCCCTCCACGCAAATGCGGGTTCACTTCCTCTAAATTCAACCTTCCCAATTCTTAATCCATTAGTGTAATTAGTACTTAAGCGTATAACCCGAACGGGTAGTAAGACGCGGTGCTAAATAATAATAATAATAATAGTAATAATAATAATAATAATAAAAAAACTAATTGCTTTAGTTGAATGCAGTATTATATCTATATTTGTTTGGTTGGCTGAAGGCAAGACAAGCAGGTCGAACAATTCCGACATACGACCTCGCTTGAGATATTATTTTATTATTTATTTATTACTTATTGTAGACAAATAATATTACGAATCCGACAAGGGGGTGCGACTGATTGTATACGAGCCTTTGGTATGCTCATCCGAGGCTTAAACCCAGACCTCCCTGTCACCGGCAAGCCAGATTAGTCGAACTTTACATTTAGCCCACGTGTCTAGGGGTGTGGTTTTATTAGTCCTGTTGCCCAGTTATAAAATACCTCTGTCACTAAGGTTGGTTGAACTACTCTAAGCTGAGTCATGTGTGATGTGTTGAAATACAGACCGTGTTCATATGTGTGTGTTGGCCTTCTCTCCTCTCACACTCTCTCACTCTCTTTCAATCCCACTTCAACTTGTTTCCTTCTAGCCTTGTTGGACGACCTTGAAAGGAAGACCCTATTCGCCAGCTATAGTGGGAGTCATGGAGGTGTATCGGGTCCCTCGTATGCTTCCCATATATGTATGTACGTGATGTCATGTGTGGGGGGAGAGTGAGAGAAATACCCACTCAGCTACGATAGAGTTGTTACCTCACCCAAGATAAACTACTGGTAAACCCGAGAGAAAGACCCACTCATCTACGATAGAGTTGTTACCTCACCCAAGATAAACTACTGGTAAACCCGAGAGAAAGACCCACTCAGCTACGATAGAGTTGTTACCTCACCCAAGATAAACTACTGGTAAACCCGAGAGAAAGACCCACTCAGCTACGATAGAGTTGTTACCTCACCCAAGATAAACTACTGGTAAACCCGAGAGAAAGACCCACTCATCTACGATAGAGTTATTAACTCACCCAAGATAAACTACTGGTAAACCCGAGAGAAAGACTCACTCATCTACGATAGAGTTGTTACCTCACCCAAGATAAACTACTGGTAAACCCGAGAGAAAGACTCACTCATCTACGATACAGTTGTTACCTCACCCAAGATAAACTACTGGTAAACCCGAGAGAAAGACTCACTCATCTACGATACAGTTGTTACCTCACCCAAGATAAACTACTGGTAAACCCGAGAGAAAGACCCACTCATCTACGATAGAGTTATTAACTCACCCAAGATAAACTACTGGTAAACCCGAGAGAAAGACTCACTCATCTACGATACAGTTGTTACCTCACCCAAGATAAACTACTGGTAAACCCGAGAGAAAGACTCACTCATCTACGATACAGTTGTTACCTCACCCAAGATAAACTACTGGTAAACCCGAGAGAAAGACCCACTCATCTACGATAGAGTTGTTACCTCACCCAAGATAAACTACTGGTAAACCCGAGAGAAAGACTCACTCATCTACGATAGAGTTGTTACCTCACCCAAGATAAACTACTGGTAAACCCGAGAGAAAGACTCACTCATCTACGATAGAGTTGTTACCTCACCCAAGATAAACTACTGGTAAACCCGAGAGAAAGACCCACTCAGCTACGATAGAGTTGTTACCTCACCCAAGATAAACTACTGGTAAACCCGAGAGAAAGACTCACTCATCTACGATAGAGTTGTTACCTCACCCAAGATAAACTACTGGTAAACCCGAGAGAAAGACTCACTCATCTACGATAGAGTTGTTACCTCACCCAAGATAAACTACTGGTAAACCCGAGAGAAAGACCCACTCAGCTACGATAGAGTTGTTACCTCACCCAAGATAAACTACTGGACCCAACTACCCAAGTTAGACTGCTTATAACAGGAAGATTGGGGTTCAAATCCCGATAGGGTGTGTTGAAGGTTTTTTTTTCTAAATAATTCTCCACCTATCATCCACACAAATGCGGATACACCTCATCTAATATAAATATTATTCATCCCTAACACATTAGCGTGATTAGTATAATACATGTGCGTACAACCTGGACAGGATATAAGACTTGGTGCGAAAAACAAAACAATTTGAAAATTTTCTTGTGCTTTTTCCGAGAAATGTTGCTGTAAACATCTCAAATCACTATCACGTAAGGGAAGGGGATGGGTCTAAAAAAACTTTGATTTTTTTTAAGAATCAACATACCTGGGCCAGCGCAATAATTTTGCATTCAGCCACCAAGCATTGTGGTCGATACGTGAGCGAGGAAAAGAATTTGAATCACTGTTATTGTCTAATTGTAATTTATTTGTAAATGAGTCGGAACTTGACGTCCTTAGGATAAATTAAAGTGAAATGTAAACCTTAGATCTTGGAATCACATTCTTTTAATTGATTTAGTTGGACAAATTCCAGGGAAAAAATTAAAGGGAAGCTCTTGAGAACATTTTCTAAAACAAAAACCCTACCGGTTCACTCACATATCCACCCTAGTCTGGTCACCGAGCTTTGGCCAAGGACGAGAGCGCCTAGGCACTGACGATGAACTTATACATCTGAAATCACCTAGTTTTTTAGCACCGCGTTTTACTACCCGTCCGGGCTATACGCCTATGTACTAATTACATTAATAGGGTAGGAATTAGGAAGACTTAATTTAAAGGAAGTGCACCCAAATTTGCGCGAAGGGAGAGTGGAAAACCATTTAGAAAAACCCACCTTCAGTGCACCCGACCGGAATCGAGCCCCCATCTCCCCGTGTTTAGCAGTCTAGTCCAACACGAGATTAGTGCGATAAACCACGTGGCCACCGAAGCGGGTAATAACTTAGTTCATATCCCATTGGCGCCGAAACATTCACGGGCAAAGAAAACGGGTCATACTAGTGATTTGAGGTCCAAAAGGTTGCGTCCCTAGGTATGAACGACCCCGCTCGTATGTTAAGCTAATGTAGAAAAAATAATCAAATATTTGCTTTTGTTTTCATTGTGCGTTTATTACAAGGGCTATAAGTTACACCACTTTAGCTCAGAGACAAAGATTAGGTGCGTAGCTTAAATAAAATGCAATCTATTAATCTTAGGAGATGATAAGAAACATTTGTAAAACAGCCTGGAATGAATCCGACCGGAATCTGAACCCAGTCAGTCATGTAAAAACGATAGTCCAATTAGCCCCCCATTTTTTTACTTGGAATATTTAAGGTGCACTTTTAGCCCCAATTGTTTATATCAACACGTGACTTACAAAATAGCTTAATTCTACGATACAAACAGCAGCCATCATTTATTCACTGTGAAAGGGGAAGCTCCGATTTTGTTCAATTATACTGTTCTCTCCTGCTGGGAATCGAACGGGAGACCCCTTAGCTTGACCAGCACTGGCTGCTTGAAACAAAATAGATCTCGTGACCGTATAATGCGTGGTGGTAGATATATCTTGATTTTCTTAAGAATATACACATTATAGAGCATCTTTTAGAAAATCCAAACTTTTTTTTTCTGTCAATATTGATAAAATTTTACTATATTATTAGTGTTATTTATATATATATATATATTGATAATATCCATCAAAACCCGCCTCGGTGGCGTAGTTGGCTAACGCGCTAGTCGTGTTGAGCTCGACCGCCGAGGATGGGGAGATCGAGGTTCGAATCTCGGTCGGGTGAACTGGGGGTGGTTTTTCCTAAATGGTTTTCCACTCTCCCTCCACGCAAATGCGGGTTCACTTCCTCTAAAAATTCAACCCTCCCAATTCCTAATCCATTAGCGTAATTAGTACTTAAGCTTATAACCCGAACGGGTAGTAAGACGCGGTGCTAAATATAAAAAAATATATATAATATCCATCAAAAGTGACTGGTGCAGATCACATGACTTGACGTATTAATACGTGAAAGTAGATGAGCCATAGTAACTTTTTGTAGCTGTTAAATAAGGCCCTTGTCATGAAAATTGGGGTATACATTCTGTTTACCTTGCAATACGAGTATAACAGTATTACCTTCATTAATTGCGCTATGGCTCTATTCTTTGAGCCACACCATAGTGTAACCAAGATAAGTGTGCTTGCCACCGTTCAGGGTAAACAGAGGACACTACCGTGAATTTAATATTTAGCACCGCGTCTTACTACCCGTTCGGGTTATACGCTTAAGTACTAATTACTCTAATGGATTAGGAATTGGGAGGGTTGAATTTAGAGGAAGTGAACCCGCATTTGCGTGGAGGGAGAGTGGAAAACCATTTAGGAAAAACCACCCCCAGTTCACCCGACCGAGATTCGAACCTCGATCTCCCCGTCCTCGGCGGTCGAGCTCAACACGACTGGCGCGTTAGCCAACTACGCCACCGAGGCGGGTCACTACCGTGAAGATCTCCAATTTCTAAAGGACTGTATAAGGCAACTCGTCCCCAATTGAGTGACTTCCCACTATTCCCCTGTGACGGGTGCTCACGACAGTTTGTCCTTAAGGTTTTGACGTCCACCATTCTCGTCGTTTGATCAGGATGTCATTGAACCAAGAACGAGGAACACTGTTGGTATCTTACCAAACTGGCTGAGAGGAAACTTGTAATAGTTTAGTGGCGATGATAAATAAACAAGGTAGGGCCAGTTTAATCAGGGTTGTCATTTTTCTCCTGATACATAAGTCCCTGTGTCTTCCAGAAGGAGCTCCCATTTGCTTAGAGATACTTTAAAGTTTAGACAGTTGTATAGCTCGAGGGATGAAATTTCATTAAAAAAAAAGTGACCTGTAAAATATCATATGTTCCCCGTTTCTGTGACCGCGTTGTCTAACGCGCTATATCACATTAGATTATACTGCCGATGATGGGGAGGTCGAGGTTCAAATCTTGGTCGGTTGTACTGAGGGCGTTTTTTCCCTAATTGTTTTCCACTCTCCCTCCAAACAAATGTGGGTACACTTTCTTTAAATATAACCTTCATAATCCCTAAAACCATTAGCTTAATATTAGTACATAAGCGTATAATCCAAACGGTAGTAAAACGTGGTGTTAAAAAAAATATTACCTTTTATAGAACAGAATGATTGGTCTAGATGATGGGTTGTCTATCTAGCACAATGTTTCAAGGTTAAAACGGAGTGTGAGTAGCTCATATTTAAAGTTCTACTTTTTAAAGATTTCAACTAATGTCAAAAATATTTAAGTATTATTTAAGTTCTATGTGGATTTAATTGTATCCCACCTTCTTTTTCCAGGCACAAAAATTATCTGTGTTTTACAGGCACGTGATAGCCCCATTGTTGAAAGGGTAAGTGTGAAATGTGCTCCCTCAAGACTATCCAACTTTCTCTATTCCAAACGGGATTCCAAAAACTAGCAGACTCTGTGGGAATAAAGAGATAATTTCTCACCAGCGCCTCACTACCCATCTGCGCTATACGCATTTTTAATAATTATACTAATGAGTGGTGATTATGAAATTACAATTTAAAGAAAATGTACCAAAATTTTAAAGGAAAGAAAGTGAAAAACTGTTTAAGGTAAAAACACCCTCAGTTCCCCCGGCCGAGATTCGAACATTGACCTCCCAGTCCTTGGAAATAATTTATACCACCTGTCCATCAATGCATGTTTTATTATGTAATTTATATCTCTTTTACCTGATACTTTAGCTCACCCTGTATCGCGTCTATATACTGAGTTGAGGTTCGATTCCTAGCATTGCCAAACAATTTACCATTTGATGAAATTAAGTTCTCCTACTTCATAGTAATTAATTTACGGCCGGGGATTAGGTGCTATGTCTTTTCTAGAGTTGAACTTTTTGTACGCCCATCGGTGGCCGTGTAGTCTACGGTGTCACTCTCACAATAGACTGAATCACCGGTGACAGGAAGGTTGGAGTTAAAATCCTGGTTGGGTGAACAAAGGCTGTTTTTCTCTAGATTGTTTTCTTAACTCCCTCTATGCAAATGGGTAAACGTTCTTCCAAATTCTACCTTACTCACACCTACCTCTTTAGTGTAAATATATGGGTATCCCGGAAGGGTAGAAATACATGTAGACCAATAAAAGTTAGTTTGTAAGTCATGCTGATATAATCCTGTGTTTATAAAGTGAATGAAATAAAGTATGATAGGTTTTTGTTATAGTTAGCATTCAAACTCTAAAAATGAAGATATCAGAACACGAATTACAAACTAACTTAACCTAGGACAGTAAGCCTAATGATACCTCAATACACACCCAACCCTTGTGCCTAAATAGTTACTAATCGGTTAACAGGATGAACCCGTAGACAAGAAAAAAGACAATATCGTCATCATCTGCAATCAACCCATAATTACCTTTGTCTGAGTTTTTTTAAATGTGCTGTCTTATGTTAGGTTAGTTTCATGCTTTGTAAAATGTGTAAAATACAAGTTTAAAATTGAGAAGAAACAGAATCAAGTCAACTATATTATACCTTCTAACGACTTAATTAAGTACATACCATTCACATAACATTTGGTTGGCTGTCCACTATATATACTATCACCTAACTTGAACATTTCAAATATAAAAAGAGGTTATTTTAAGATATATTTATGGTTGATTTTAAACTGTTTGAAATGTTGATGGTGCTATACTTGCCAAAATTATTTGAACCCAAGTTTAGAAATATTGTACAGTTTAAACTTGTGGGGGTTTCTTTCATGTAAGTGGTGTTCAATAATTTCTCTAGCACATAACCCCAAACCTCACCTAACAAGATCATAAATATACGTCAATCTCACAAACAAGGAAAACAGGAACTTTTAGCCGAAGGTGGTAATAAATATATGTAAATGTTTTACAAATTTGCTTGTTCCATTCCTTTCGTTATAGAAGATTATATTAAGTTACATATAAACCTGAAACTTGTTCCACTGATTCGGCATGCATGGTGGTCCTGTACACTCAATTATTTAAATACTTGTGATCAATTATTGAATTTGTAAACCAATATTTGTTTATATATAAACATTATATTTAGTAGTCACATTTAGAAGAGATGACTTCACACCTCATATAATTTCCAAATTCAACTTATAATTGAACCAATTTACATTTCTTCCAAGGTTAGATGTCAGAAAAAAAACTTTAGTTAGACTTTAATTAAAAAATAACTGCTCCGGTGTCCGAATAGCTTGGGGCGTCACTATTGTGTAAGACTGGCCTGCTGATGATGGGGATATCAGTGTTCGAATCCCTCGTGGCTCTACCGAGGCTGGTTTTTTCCTGAATAGTATCCCACTTTTCTTCCAAGAAAATTCGTGTGAATTTCCTCTAAAATGCTTCCTTTCTCATCCCTTATTCCTACCCTATTAGATTAATTATAATATATGCGTATAACCTGAACAGGTAGTAAGACACGGTGATATTTAAAAAAATATTGATCTCTTTACCTCAAACATTGGTATATTTACATAATTGAAAATTAAAGTAATCCCTATAGTTTGATTATCTATAGAATAGCTTTATACACTTTTGTAAAAATAAATCAAACATGTAATTTTATGCATTCTTATTCAAACAAAATTAAATTATCCATTAAATGAGATTACGTAAAAATAATGTAACAAAATTGTAACATGCATGTAATGCTTACCAAAATGAAGCATCTAACATTAACCATTAATGTAATTTAACCAACAAAAAAATTGTTATTGACTGAAGCGTGTAATAATTTCCATGAATATAAAATAAACATATCTGTCTTGTATGCCGAAGGGCGTTACGAGATTCTGTATATTCCAAATTACACAACTTTCTAACTAGATGTTAAATATGTGGGCATTAAAAGAGGTCATTACATTTTTGAGCTTCCCCCTAGTGGCCTAATATCCATCTTTAAATCGTGATAACAACGAAGAAATTTGTGCCATTTATGCTTCGTATTATCTTTCAAAACTGATCTTTAGTTAATATAGATATAATTTGCTTATTAAAGAATTCAAAAGTATAGGTTAATCCCAATACCAGCGTTTAGAACTAGTATTTTCTTTAAATTGAGTGTACATTTTTATTGAATTACAGTCGTAAACCCAAAGATAACTAATCTTCCCTGCCATCGCTAAAAGGGAAGACCCTTTTTAACGTCTCATATTCAATATCCGTGAACTTGCTGGTTTCTAATATTTTCCAAGAAGTTTATTGGCTCCTCCAACTGAAATAAACAATCTGATACAGACGATCTTGCCAGGTAGGTTTATATTATCTGATGATGGAGAGGAATGACTCCAGGGTGTCAAAACTTCACGCCACTTTGGAAATATTCACTATTCAGGTTTAAGAATATATATTTTACGAGTGCCGCTTTGTATTTTTACCAGTTTGGGCTGTCAGCACCATTTTAGCGTTGTAAATAAAAAAGTAAATAAATTATTGTACTACAATAATTAGCTTATGTGGAAAATGTTTCTCAAGTAAATCAAGTCAAAACTTATAAGAAATATTAGTTTCAATGTAAAATACTTTTTTGCACACTTAATTCTCCATTAAAATATCTTTATTTAGTAACCATTTCATTTCTACGCCCAATAATTCAAGTGTCATGAGTACCGAAACTTTAAACAGTTACTATTTTGTATTAATTAACCAAGTTAAGATTTAATGAAAGATAAGGTGGTTTAAGGTCCATATTTTTACAGTTTTATAGAAAACTTTTTTGACACAATAAATAAAATATTGCGTCAATAAAAACAATAATTTTAATTCCTTGCACATAGAAATCGTAACAGTTCTTGAATATTCATTATGAGTCATCTCAGGAATTGAACATGAAACTGCTGGTCAAATGCCACTATGCTCTCGACAAATACTCATTTGATTAGATTAATATGTGTAGAAAATTAAACTAAATATTTCTACTGAAGCACTTATTTATTTAGCCAACAAGTTTTGTATACAGTCTAGTTTTTGAAAATGCTCAACCTTATTCGTCCCATTTATTTTGATAACAGTGATTCTAGAATACTTTCCCATTGCCTGAATGAACTGTTTCTTGATTTAAAAAAATTTGCTTTCAATTTTAAACTGTTATCAGTAGTAACTCTACTTACAAACCTGCCTCATTACTCACAATTCTGATAATCTGACTTAAGGTTTCATAAGAACCATATACAAATCCAACTCTAGTGGAGGGAGCTAATGGGAATTGGTTTTTAAAGGTTTGTTTGTACGAGATCTGTATTGAATTCTAAACACTTTTATTTACATTACCTATATTTATAATAGTGATTCCTTCAGTCCTCATTATAGCCAATAAAATACTATCGCAATTATATAACTGAGTTGTGTATAACTAATCTGAGCTTGTGAGCAAACTACCAAATGCGTCAGTCTCGTCTTTCAAGTTTGCTGGTGACAGGAGAGGTAAGGGTGTAAATCCCAGCTGGGTGTACCGGGATATTTCTCTCAATATTTCCACACTCTCCCTTCACTAAAATGCGGGTACACTCCTAAAGGTTGCCCATCATAGCCCCCCTCCACCCAATTATTGTACTTGTTTTATTAGCACCATGTCTTACTACCCATTCAGTCTATACGATTATGTACTAATTACGCTAATGGTTTAGGGATGAGGAAGGTTTAATTTAAAGTAAGTGTGCCCTCGTTTGCGTGGAGACAAAGAGAGAGTGGGAAACCATTTAATAAAAACCACCATCAATACACCTGATCAGAATCGAACCATGATCTCCCCGTCATCGGCAGTCTGTTTATTACGAGAGTATCGCCTTAGACCATGCAGCCACCAAAGCGGGTTTTACATTTGTTTGTGTTTTATCACCACGTATTACTAACCGTTCGGGTTATACGCTGTACATTTTTACTTTCTCTCTATCTTACAGGTAGAGAAAGTATGGTGATCGTCAAAAAATTCGAACTCGAGATTTTGATGAATTTTGACGTTTCATGACTTCCTGAATCCAAAAAAGTGGTTTTTGAATTTCCGTCTGTCTGTCTGTCTGTCTGTCTGTCTGTCTGTACCTCCAACTAGAGCCTAAACTATTTTACCGATTGAGCTGAAACTTGATATCTAGGGTTTTCATAGGGTTGCCCTGAGGGGTTTTTGGAATTGGATATCTACCCCTAAAATTAAGGGTAGTTTACTGAAGGGAAAAAAGAGAAAAAGTCGATTTTATCAAAATCGGCTCTAACGATTTTGATTAAATTTCATTTATGAACATTAATAAATATTCCAAACAAAATGGCTACTCTCAATATTTCGGCAAAATCGCTTTAAGGGCTCCGGTCAAATGCGTAAATTAACATTTTTAATAATAGCTCCGAAACTATTTGAGATATGAAATTACTTAGCATTACAAATATGTATATATATTTATAATACAAATATTTTATCCGAAACATATTTTTATAAAATCTATAATTTTCAATCTATACGCAATTATATATATATTTTTAGCTTTTTGGACATTAAAGCTTAAGTATTGCGATCGTAAAAAAAACTAACCTGAAATGTTGATGGATTTCGACGTCTCATGACCCCCCGAAACTTAAAAAATAGTCTTTGCAATGCCGTCTGTCTGTGTGTCTATTAAAACTTAAAATTAAGGATAGTTTAATGAAGGGCAAAAAGAGAAAAAGTCGATTTTCTCAAAATCGGCTCAAACGATTTTGATTAAATTTCATTTATAAACATTAATTAATATTCCAAACAAAATGGCTACCCTCAATATTTCGGCAAAATGGCTTTAAGGGCTCCGGTCTGATGCGTCAATTAACATTTTTTTAAATAGCTCCGAAACTATTTAAGATATGAAATTATTTAGCATTACAAATATGTATATATATTTATAATACAGATATTTTATCCGAAACATATTTTTATAAAATCAATAACTTTCAATCTATACGCAATTATATGAATTTTTTAATTTTTTGGACATTAAAGTTTAAGTATTGCGACCGTAAAAAAACTAACCTGAACTGTTGATGGATGTCGACGTCTCATGACCCCCCGAACCCTAAAAAATAGTCTTTGCAATGCTGTCTGTCTGTGTGTCTATAAAAACTTAAAATTAAGGGTACTTTACTGAAGGGCGAAAAGAGAAAAATTTGGTTTTCTCAAAATCTACTCAAACGATTTTGATTAAAATTCGTATCTAGGCGTTGATTAAGATTATAAATAAACTGGCTATTTTCATTTTCCTATGAAAATGATTTTTAGGGTACATTACAGAAGCGTTAATTTCCGTATCTCCACAACTATTGGAGAAACTAAACAACTTATCATTGCAAAATTGTAGGACTATTAGATATAAAAAACTTTTATTTGACATATATTTTTATAAAAGCAGCAGTTTCTGAGATATTTGCAAATATATTAATACAATTTTGTGAGCTTTAGTTGTAAACATATACTACTTAAGTCTTAACGCAATAATTCTCCAATGCCATAGAGTAATTAAATATAAGTATCTAAAAATGTATGTTATTTTTCCTTAAAGCTCTTAGGAGAAATGTTTGCATAGCAATGATCTATCTCCATTTTAGACTCAATAGTCAATATTTACATTTTTTATTGGTCACAATGTATAAATGAATAATTAAATATCAATGCGATGACTTGAAGATCTGCAACACCTTATAAAATGTTAAAACTTTAACCAGAAATCGAAATTTTAATACGAAGTGTTGACCCTTGTGGAAGACATTAAACTGTTTGAAATGCTCTTAGGTGGACAAAGATGCGCCTCTTTTCTCATTGATTCTATATCATTGTATATTATTTTATGCGTGTTCTTATGTGGAGTGGTGATGATACAATGTACATTATTCCGTTCAGAAATCTTACGAGTTTATAGAAAGAGAGAGAAAGTCTGTATGGTGCGCCGTACCATTTATTTGATAACCTTGTAGGTAGCAGCACATAGCAGCACACTATATATATACATATATATAGTCCGACACCTTAGCTCAGTCGGTAGTGTGTCTGTCTACTGAGCTAAGGGTCCCGGATTTGATTCCTGGCATGGTCGAAAATGTATCATTGATGAAAATATGCGCTTACCCTTTCACATTGATAAATTGACGGCCGGGGACTGGATGTTGTGCCTGTCCTAGTCTTAAGCTAGATTATAAGGCATATGAAGCTACGACAGGCTTAGCAAGCCGGTTGTGGAAAATATATGACTTGAATAAAAACTGACCCAGGCCACTGGCTGGAAACAATATTGGATGTAATGTAATACATAACTATATCCTTAAATATTTTAATGATGTAATACTTACATTGGTGAACATACAGTGTAGCGCGTCACTCTCGTGTTGGACTGGATTGCCGGTGATGGGAAGATCAGGGTGGGTTTGAATCCTGGTTGGATATACCGAGGGTGTTTTTTCTAAAGAGTTTTCCACTCTATCTCCTCGCAAATGAGGCTGTATATCCTCTTAAATTTTACCTTTATCATTCCTATTTCATTAACATAACTAATGTAATCGTACTAGTACTAGAGGGTGGGAAAAAAAAGGAACCAAAGTTACTTATATGTGTAACCAGCCTATTTTTTTGTCAAGGTTTAAGGTCACCTGTCAGTTCCCAGTTTCGTGCAGTTATCTTGACGCTAATATATCTACTCTGTTTTGATACTCCTCTTCTCGCTCAACTCATGACAATTCCAACAATGGAACACTCTCCTCAAACAGAAATCAGCTATGGTCATCTCACCGTCCAAGCCATCGCGAGACCTTGGTGTCTGGACATGTAACGATCTCCCACGCCCACCCATGGGCGTCAACTGGACACTGGAAGAATGATTCGCGCTGTTCTCTACAACAACGTTTGTGGCTTGTGCACCATGCTACGTTATCCATAGCTAGGTAGTCGGTTCGCATAAATGTTGGCCTTTTCTGACCGTTGAAATATCTATTTTGGTTTACAGTTACGTATGCATCCCTTTCATAACATAATGTATTTGGCCTCTTGGATCGATTATGTTAATTTACATCCCTTGTCAACGCGCTCACAAATATTTGCGAGACGGATACATTTTAACTCTCATGAAAGAGCCAACGTTATTGCGAAACAAATTATGCCAAGACGATCAACAGTATTTAATAGTTCTTGTTTTGCTTAAGAGTCTTAACTTGTGATCATTTATTTTATTACACTAAGGCTATTCTAAATAACTTTCTTACATTTTTTCCTCAGCATCTAATTATATACTAATGGGATAGGGATTAGGGAGCCAGACATAATATAAAATGTACCTAAATTTGCATAGGTGAAGTGTGGGAAAAATCACCCCCTAGTAAACTAAATTAACTTTACGTTTATTCCGCGTATCCATCGATGCAGGTTCTACTATGTCGATCTATTATGAACTTTATTAGTATGAAGTATTAATCAATACGTTAGACAAATGTGTTGGCGAGGAATCACTCTTAAGTATTAAGGATGTATAAGTTGGATTATATATTAAAAAGTACACCTGCATTTGCGTGAAGAGAGGATGAGGAAACCACCACGAAAATAAGAATGTGTATCCCCACCGCCCAGTACACACAACTGTAATTCCAATCAAACTTTATCTTAGCACTGTGTCTTACTACCCGTTCGGCTTGTAGGTTAGGTGTACTAGTTAGCACTACATCGTACCACCCGTTCCGTTTATACGCTATGTATAATTACGCCCATGTTAGGGACTAGGAAGGTATATTTAGAGGAAATGTACCTGCATATGCAGTACACTCAACCGAGATTCGAACCTCTCTCCCCGTCATCAACAGTTTAGTCTACTGCGAGAGTAACGCGACGGATCATGCGGGCCACCGAATCGGGTTCAATCGAACTTAAGGCGGGATTGTAGGGGACGCGAAAAAAGGTTAATGTTTTTGCAGATTTTTATATCAAACTTTTTTTTTCGTCAAAAGAAATAAAATATTTCCAGAATAGACATATAGTTTAATTTTCTTCACATGGTAATATCAACAGTTCCTGAAGATCTGTCAAGAGTGTACTGACATTTAATGACAAATTTTTCTCTTAATTTAAAAAGTTGGTTGTATAGTGGCGTTATGCTCATGACAAATATTTAACAACTGTTAATGTAAAGAGTATGTAAAGAGACATGTAATGAATATTAAAAGTATGTAAAGAGACATGTAAAGAATATTAAAGAGTAATGTAAAGAGACATGTAAAGAATATTAAAGAGTATGTAAGGAGACATGAAAAGAATATTAAAAGAGTATGTAAGGAGACATGTAAAGAATATTAAAGAGTATGTAAAAGATAACATTTAAAGAATATTAAAGAGACATGTAAAGAATATTAAAGATATGTAAAGAGACATGTAAAGAATATTAAAGAGTATGTAAAGAGACGTGCAAAGAATATTAATCTCTATGTTTCTACTGGAGATATATTTTATTAATTTTAGCCAAAAGAAGTTTTGCTATAAAAACTGCAAAAAAATACTGCCCTTTTCTCGCGTTCCCTTACACCCAACCTTAAGAAAGATTTTCTTATAATTTAATGTTCTTATTCCGTTCCTGATTACAATAAAATCAGTTATTAATTTGATCAGTATAGTGGATATTTTACTAATGTAGTTTGGCACGTTAGCTAAGTCATAATTTATTGTTTATTTACATGGTCACTGGTTCAATTCCTAGAAAGACTTAAAGTATAATCTTAGAAATTCTCTAAATCAAAAACCACAGTATGATCTTGAATGTGAATTTAAACGAACTGTTTACAAAGAAGTTGGACCCAACTCACAATGTAAAAATAAATACTTCCAGAGCATCCGGACAGGGATGAACCCTGTCCTGAAAGGTTAGTTTCAGAATCCATATTAGTCCTCAAACTGTGCAAGTTTAATTAATACCTAATAAACGTTTATTTATCACAGGGATGTTTATGTCATGTGCAATAGAAGGCTCTAGGCCTGGATAAAATATAACTCAATTTTCTAACAAAGCGACATATCTGACAGAAAATGACTATATCTACATTCACATATACATACATCAGGTCATGTAATCTGCAACTGTCACTTTTGATAGATATTATCAAAAACAAATAATATAGTAAAACGTTATCAATTTTGGACAAAAAAAATAGGTTTGAATTTTTAAAAAGGTGCTCCAAATGTCCATATTAAGAAAATCAAGGTTTACAGTCCATTTTTCACAGAAAGAGCCGTTTAAAAATACAGCTATTTTTGCGGTCAATATTGATAATATTTTACTATATTATCAGTGTAATTTTATATGTATTTATATTATCTATAAAAACTGACAATTGCAGCTCATATTATGAATACGGGAAATTAGACCAAGGAACTTCTAGCTGTCAGTTAAACTTTTACTATGAAAATTTGACTCTTGGGTTGGTATATTATCTTTAGTAAAGTAGTATTCAATTATTTTTGTGGTGACCTGGTGGTCTAGGGGTAAGGTGTCAGACTTCTGTGCTAGGGGTCCGGGGTTCAATCCTCGGTCCCGGCACAGATTTATCTGATTTCCAAACCCTTCCTTCACCTCTGACAAGACGTGTATTAATCACAACTTGTGAATGTGAGGAATGCCAGGCCTCCACCGTGGTTCGGATTCCACGTTAAACTGTAGTTCCTCCATTTTCATCTCACAATCACCCTACCATTGCACATTAGCGTAAGTGCGTATAACCCGAACGGGTAGTAAGACGCGGTGCTAATAATAATAATAATTATTTTTGTAAAAAACATTTTCTTGGCTCTTCTATAAGCTCCTCCCCTCCATGACCCCTGGAACGACTTAACAAGCCCTCTCATCAGATTTCAGGGTGGTCGCTCAGTCAAACCCCTTCAATTTAAACAAGTTTAGTAATTTTTAGCTGATAGTGAGCTTTAATCTTTTCTTTAAGCTCGGTAAAGCAATCATGGGACAAATTAGGGTCATATGGTTTTGTCAAGATACGCTGTAATGACTCGTTGGACGCAGACCGAAGATGCAATTACATGCCCCACAATCTCCCATCGTCTTATACGGAGAAATAAGTTTGGGATTTGAAATTTTATCTGAGAGGTCGACATGGAATACGGGTAGAATTAATTCAAAGTGTATAATGCCCATAATGTGTTTTCCGCACGATAAAAATAAGCCTTTAAGATTATTTCTTGCTAATTTGTTTACTTTAACGGCAGTAATAATCGACTCAAGCCATCCAAACTAAGTTAATACGATTAAAAGGGCAATTTTTTTAAATGTACAATATTTATCTAGTGAAGAGTGCATTCATTATAAAACCATATCCTGGGGGGAAGGGGGGGCATCTTTAAAGGAACGTTAAGTGTTCAATCCCCAAACTTCAAGGTCAAAATCAATCGTGCTAACAGTTTAACAAACTATGATCACAATTATTGTTAGTTTATTACGTTTTAGATGACGACCAACCGTTTAAAGTATTTAAAATCAAACCACATTATTGTATAAATTTCATATTAACGTTGCGTGGAAAAGCATGAGCTAGCATCAATTTTTAAGGTGGGATGGAAGGGAACGTGAGAAAAGGCTAGAATTTTTACAGTTTTTATAGAAAAAAATTGTATTTCCAAAATGAATAAAAAAACCTTCAGTAGAAACAGAGTTTAGTTTTCTTCACATGATGATCTCAACAGTTTTGGAATATCTGTCATGAGCATTGTGACAATATCTAACAAACTTTTTAAACGAAGAGAAAATCTTGTCCTTAAATTACAGGATACCCTTGAAAGATTCAAGAACTTTTGATACAATCGTGAGAAGAAAATTAAACTCTCTGTTTCCACTGGAGCAAAATTTTATTTGCTTGCGTTGAAAAAACATTTTGCTATAAAAACTGCAAAAACAACGGCCATTTTCGCGTCCCCTTCCACCACACCTTAAGTGGATCTGTGGTACCAATTAACACTGCTTTTATAGTAGATACCTACAAAATAATTAATTCAAAAAAATTGTGCCAGTATAAATAACTCAATCAGAGCCAATGTTGAATCTGAAAACTTCTAATATATTTATACCTTGTACGCTTGACAAAATATTGTTCTCCATAGCTGGTCTGTTGAGAATACCTCTCATCTTTAAAGCATTTACTTTATTCTAAACAAAATACTGCCCTCCATGGATCGTCTGATAAAATAAATATATAAGGTTCTCATTATTAACGTATTTCAATCTACGCTGAACAAATTGGAGTTCTCCATGGATCGTATGTTAAAATAAATAAAAATACCTAACTTTAATGTTATTTTATTTCCCCTTACACTGAACAAATATAAAACTGTTCTACATGGTCATCCACAAAGTGGAATAAATGATTTTATATTTAATTTAGTAATTTACTTCCATGTACACTGAACAAAATACTATCCTCCGTGGTTATCTGCTAAGCAGAGTAAGAACACTTTTAATATCTCATTTATTTTACTGTACTGTCCATATCTGGTCCGCTAAGTATAGGTTTATTTAATGGCAGTCTAAACCACACTGGCACGGTGACATCTTTGGAAATGTGTGTATGGAAACCATGAAAAAGTACTATAGTTCATGTCTCCAACTCAATCTTGTATTCAACAGATCACTCTTCATAAAGGAATAGCTAGCGTGTAGTGAAGAATACTCGTATAGTAATACAAAATATGTGACAATTATGACATGCTAATAGCAGCCCATTCCTTCAATTACTGTGCTTATTACACATACAAGTAAAGTTGAGTCCAGATGTTGACAAAGTATAACGATGTTGTCTCCCACAAACATAAAATGAAACAGGCTTCTGTTGGGATTGACTATTTAATTATGCTAATTTCCCATCAATGGTTGAATGCTCTTCTTTTAGTCAAATATAAGGAATAACAGTTCAGAGTTGAAGCCATGTTTCACTCTCAACTTATGTAAGATAAACATGCCAATTGAGAAATTCCTGAAAGCTTAACTTGGTCATTCAACTAACTTACTTATTAAGTTTCCCCAAAGTGGATGTGGGGTTTACGCCAAGAGTGGTTGTCATTTTTATAGCCGTATAACAGCCAGAGTCCACTCAGCACTGCAGTGGAGGTAGCTGATAAATAGAAAGATCTATCAGACCTACTCTTTTGTATCCATTCAACAAACCATATGATAATCAATACCATGACGTTGAGCTGATCTCAATTTTGGCAATCAAAACTTTCAAAATAACTTGTATTTAACAATTTTTTCTTTTAATTATTTTGTAGTTGACCTGGTGGTCTAGGGGTAAGGTGTCAGACTTCTGTGCTGGTGGTCCGGGGTTCAATCCTCGGTCCCGGCACAGATTTATCTGATTGCCAAACCCTTCCTTCACCTCTGACAAGATGTGTTTTAATCACAACTTGTGAATGTGAGGAATTCCAGGCCTCCACCGTGGTTCGGATTCCACGTTAAACTTTAGGTCCTACATTTCATCTCACAATCACCCTACCATTGCACATTAGCGTAAGTGCGTATAACCCTAACGGGTAGTAAGACGCGGTGCTAATAATAATTTTAACCATTTTTACATGATTGAAACATGAAATTTGTGAAATCTGTTTGGATATTTCTTTTTTGTTGAAGTGGCGTCTGTGATTCACTTAAAGAGGCTTTACAAACAACAAACGGGGGGTTTTACGTGAATACTTTATACCAGCGAATTATATATGTGTTGGGAAGTATAAATAAATGAAAACAAGTTTAATAATCGATTACAATTTTATTTATCACAGGTATGTGGTAAGAGAAGTAAAATACAAACGTTAGACAAGATACATCCAATTTTCTGGTGAAAGTCAAATCAATACAAGTATTACCGAGCGTGGTTGCCCTAATCGATCTTCCAACATCCACATCCATTTAAACAATCCAACTTCCGAAGCGGTGGCATATTCACTTACGTCATTTACATCCATGGGTTCTTGCGCTGCCGACGAAGCACATAGCGCGGCTTCCAATTTCTTTTACCCCCGATACTTACTTCCTTACTCGTTCCGAACCAGACTTCCGAGAATTATTTAATAGCTGAAAAGCTGCTCTTTCCCAAATTAAACTTTCGGCATATTTCTGTCTGGCTTTCCGGCGAGTATAGGCTGACATTGTGAAATTTCTAGAATTTTTCAACTTCAATCCAAATTTTCTTCACCAACACTGTAATGAAGTTTAAATATTATTAGTTAAATCAAAATGTATCAGTGAGATCTGTTGACTGACACTAAAACGAGCGTCGTACCGCGACAGAGTGCAAAGTTATGCTTAGTAGAAATTTCCTAGGTACAGCGAATCGTAGAAAAAAATGGAGACCCCATTGCCACTCACTTGGCACGACGCTCTATCTGAAGGTCAGTGACAAATATTTATTCCCTAAGCTATCGAATGATATCAGTTTGGTTTGGCTACCTTTAATACTTAAAGATATATTAGCGTAAAAATAATATTACCTCAAGTCCTTACAAGTAGTCAATCACAATCATGCAATAGACTGAATTGCCTGTGACGGGGAGATTAGGTTTCGAATCTTGGTCAGGTGTACTGCGAGAAGTTATTCAAAAAACTTTGTCTCATACTCCCCACACGCCAATACGAGTGTATGCCTCCTAAATAATACCTACGGACGTACTTAATTACACGAGCTTAAATATTTCATTTAATTTAATCAATAATTAGTTTGAAATGGATTTTTAAAATGTACAAGCAAGATCATACAGTTTATTAAAGTGATGTTGAATTATATTATTCCAGCATTTTAAGATAATTGTAAGATAATATATTTTTAAAACATGAAATTTTATTTTCTGTATTTTCTTTAAATTCAACTGTTATTTAATTTTTAAATGGTTTCTCTTAAAATAAAATCCAATCTCTACATTTCTGTGCAATCAATTCTCCTTGTTTCATAACAAAAAATAATTAAAGGAAAACTTTAAATGCCAAGGTAACGATCAAGTAGTTCGCTTGGACCATGTTAATTGACAGAAGGAAGTTTTAATATAGCATTAGCGTTAACAGGAGAAAATTAAATGGTTAGGTGCACCGCACAGACTTTCTCTCTCTTTTATCTAAAAATATACATTTACTAAAAACTCGTAAGATTTGTGAAAGGAAATAGTAGGTACATACAATGTTGTCGGAACAATGCTCCAAATATCATAAATTAAATAATATACACTGTTACTTACTCTACGTCATTAGGAACTAGGAACACTGTTACAGAAAATTGAGAAAAGAGAAACATCTTTGTCCACCAAAGAGCTTACAAATCAAATTCATTTTCAAAGACCTGAATTAAAAAGCTTATGTGTTTGCTTATAACTAGAAGTTATTGGTTTTTATAAAAATAAATTTCAAATAAAAGATTCTTATCTTTAATAGTAATACAACTTTACTATGATAAGTTTTTTGTATCTCAAATATTTGCGGAGAAATGACCAAAATTAGAAAATTTTCCTCTGTAAAGTACCCTCAAAGTTAATTTCATAAGAAAATGAGAGTTGCCATCTTGTTTATAAAGATGAACAATGCCTATATATAAAATTTAATCAAAATTGTTAGAGCAGATTTGAAGGACATCGATTATTCTCTTTTTGCCCTTTTATAAACTACCCTTAATTTCAGTGTCGGATGTCTAATTCAGGAAATTCCTCGGGGGGGCCTTATGAAAACCCCAGATACCAGGTTTGAGCCCAATCGGTAGAATAGTTTCAGTTCTAGCCCGAGGTACAGACAGACGGCAATGCGAAAACCACTTTTTTTTTGTTTCAGCGGATCATGAAACGTAGACATTCATCAAAATCTTGAGTTCGATTTTTTTAACGATCACAATACTTTCTCTCGGAGGTGTTGGGAGGAAGCAAAAACCGTGATATGTGGAAAACCAATAACAAGTGCTCCCAGACCGTCTCCTTCTTCGGCAATACAGTATATTCCGAGACTGAAGCCTTAGACCGTGTGACCATCATGATGAGTAGATTCTTACATCTCAAGGTAACGATGAGGTATAGGTTTAAAATTATTAAACAGGATGCAAGGATCGCTTGTTTAGAATACAGCTATTCATAACAGTATATGGGTAGTTTTGAATTTAATAATTTGTAGGTCATTCCCCATTGTTCGTCAAGGGGCTTCATGGCCATGTCTGACAGTTGTTAGTGGAGATTAAGATGCACTCCTCGTCCTAATGCCAGATGACTTGTAATTCCTGTCATCTTCAATTTAGTTTGGCCATGACGGGTATTGTTATTCAGACGGGCCATTTAATGGATACATTAATGAATCCACATATGTACAAACAGGTACTTATAAAATAAGGGTTCGCCTAAGATTGTAAGAGCTGGAGGTATTGGAAGGATGCGATTATTATGGGGTAAGATGGGGAAATATATGGTAGCAAATACATTAGAGTACAATACGATACAATTGTCACATTTCCATGTTAAAACAAATTAATTCAAGACAATAGTGACACTTTTTACATTTCCAAGTTAAAATAAGTACATTATAGAACAATTGTGGCACTTCTTACATTTCCAAGTTAAAACAGTTTCATTAGAGAACAATTGTGGCACTTCTTACATTTCCAAGTTAAAACAGTTACATTAGAGAACAATTGTGGCACTTCTTACATTTCCAAGTTAAAAAGTTACATTATAGAACAATAGTGACACTTCTTACATTTCCAAGTTAAAACAGTTACATTATAGAACAATTGTGACACTTCTTACATTTACAAATTAAAACAGTTACATTAGAGAACAATTGTGACACTTCTTACATCTCCAAGTTAAAACAGTTACATTAGAGAACAATAGTGACACTTCTTACATTTCCAAGTTAAAACAGTTACATTATAGAACAATTGTGACACTTCTTACATTTACAAATTAAAACAGTTACATTAGAGAACAATTGTGACACTTCTTACATTTCCAAGTTAAAACAGTTACATTAGAGAACAATTGTGACACTTCTTACATTTCCAAGTTAAAACAGTTACATTATAGAACAATAGTGACACTTCTTACATTTCCAAGTTAAAACAGTTACATTATAGAACAATAGTGACACTTCTTACATTTCCAAGTTAAAACAATTACATTATAGAACAATTGTGACACTTCTTACATTTCCAAGTTAAAACCGTTACATTATAGAACAATAGTGACACTTCTTACATTTCCAAGTTAAAACAGTTACATTATAGAACAATAGTGACACTTCTTACATTTCCAAGTTAAAAAGTTACATTATAGAACAATTGTGACACTTCTTACATTTCCAAGTTAAAACCGTTACATTATAGAACAATTGTGACACTTCTTACATCTCCAAGTTAAAACAGTTACATTAGAGAACAATAGTGACACTTCTTACATTTCCAAGTTAAAACAGTTACATTATAGAACAATTGTGACACTTCTTACATTTACAAATTAAAACAGTTACATTAGAGAACAATTGTGACACTTCTTACATTTCCAAGTTAAAACAGTTACATTATAGAACAATTGTGACACTTCTTACATTTCCAAGTTAAAACCGTTACATTATAGAACAATTGTGACACTTCTTACATTACCAAGTTAAAACAGTTACATTAGAGAACAATTTTGACACTTCTTACATTTCCAAGTTAAAACAGTTACATTATAGAACAATTGTGACACTTCTTACATATACAAATTAAAACAGTTACATTAGAGAACAATTGTGACACTTCTTACATCTCCAAGTTAAAACAGTTACATTAGAGAACAATAGTGACACTTCTTACATCTCCAAGTTAAAACAGTTACATTAGAGAACAATTCGAGTCACCTCTCACATTTTCTCTGCTAAAATTATATAAATCGCATGTGGCAACTCTAGTGGTGACCAAAAGAACTGACACTTATTTTAAACTAACTTGTTTTTATATGGGGCTTGTTCTTTATATCCGTGATGGAAAACACTCTTCATTTTCCACAAGTGGTGATTTGTCCACAACAGTGAGGTGAATTGCGTTGGCTGGCTCTCACAAAAAAATAAAATAATTCCTTAAGGGGTGTGCTGATTGTAGCTTGATATTTCTTGCATAGCATTCCCCTTTTCTGAGTGATTTATTGATGCTACACTACAATCAATAACATCCCCACCCCCTCCAATCCCTTTTCAAAACACTTCGTTTAATCTCAGTATTGTCAAATTTCTCATTAAATGGTCTTACATTTTCAATTTGAACAAGTATCATCATTTGCGTCCTAAGCAGTTGTAACTGTGTAGTCGAAGTGTGGATGTCTTATATTAACAATTTCAAACCGTATATGTTAATTTAAATATTGGATTGAGCAACCTAATTTCTCAAAGTTCACATGATATGGTGAATTTAGCTTCTCATCAAACAGACTTCAGGCTACATCGAAAAATAATCCACCCACCTCTTCTTAAGATGTTTGAGCTAACACATTAAAATTAATACAAAAAATACATTTTATTATCAATATAAAAGCGGATATATAATATATTGATCTCTGTACATTTTTACGTACATATTTATAAAAAGTATAATTAGATTGTCAATAAAATCAACCAATAAATATTTTGGTTTGACATCTTTTTGTGGAACTTTGAATGTTTTACATTTCCAAGAAATATATAAATATAAATAATTTTTAACTTGATATATATTAGCTACAATTTTTCAAATTTTCTAGTGTATTTTTCTATATTTCTTATTACTTATATTTAGTTCAGACAGGGATTAGTTTTTCCTATTATAGCTAAGACTAAGTACCGATTTAGATAAAATTTGGTTCATTGAAAGGACCACCAAGTTATAGAAGTGTACCTTCATTTGCATGGAAGGAGAGTGAAAACAATTGATGTAAAATCACCTCACTACCCCTGACTGGGATTGTATCCTTGACCACACCTTCGACTGATATCAAGTTCAATACAAATCAAACCAGCGTAGATAAATTTTCCAAACGATACGGGATAAGTCGCTAATAGCTTGTGCATGATTAAAGGTGTAAGAACCCAAATATATAAAATGCAGGTCTGGCTTGTCCATAAGGCAGACCTAAGTGGTCGCGTAGGGTTGAAAGATTCTAGGGGCGCATTCCAAAAATATATTGCTTTTTTAAATAAATGGTACGGAACTCCGCACGGAATTTCTCGCTCTATTGTTTAACAATGGAGATATTTACTCAAAACTCGTATTATATGGAAACGAAATAATACACACCAGCAAACCCAAGCATAAATTGCACTATACTTACGTAAAACATTTTTTGAGTCTTGGTTTTAAATTTTATAATTTTATTTTTAAAGAATCATGTCCTCATCTGTATGTTTGAACCAATAAAAAAGATAAATATTGGGTCCACAAGGCTCAACACTTCGTATTAAAATTTAGACTTCCGGCTAAAATTTTTACTTTTATTAGGCGTTGCACATCTTCAGGTCATCGCATTGTTATTAAATTCTTCATTTATAAATTTTGACTAGTAAAAAATGTAAATATTGCCTATTTAGTTTAAAATGAAGGAGATAGATCACTGTTGCACAAACCTTTCCCCTAAGAGGTTAAAGTAAAAAGAATATAAGCTTTCTGAGAGATTTACTTATATTTAATTACTCTATGGCAATATAGAATTATTGCGTTAAAACAAAAGTAGTATATCTGTACAACTAAAGTTCACAAAATTGTATTAATATATTTGAAAATAACTCAGAAATTATTAATTTTATAAAAATATATTTCAAATAAATGTTTTTTATTTTCAATAGTGCTACAATTTTGCAATGATAAGTTATTTAGTATCTCAAATAGTTGTGGAGATACGAGAATTTCCGCTTCTGTCAAGTACCCTAAAAGTAATTTTATAATAATCTTAATCAACGCCTAGATATACATTTTAATCAAAATCGTTAGAGTCGATTTTGATCAAATCGATTTTTTCTCTTTTCACTTTTTATTAATCTACTCTTAATTTTAGGATTAAACAGACACACAAACAGATGGCATTGCAAAGACCACTTTTTAGGGTTCGGGGGGTCATGAGACGTTGACATCCATCAGCATTTCGGGTTATATTTTTTTACGGTCGCAATACTTTATCTTAAATGTTCGAAAAGTTTATATATATATATATATAAATAGTTGCGTATAACTTAAAAGTTATTGGTTTTATAAACATATGTTTCAAATAAAAGATTTGTATTATAAATAGACCTACATATTTGCAATGATAAGTAATTTCATATCTCAAAGAGTTACGGAGATTTGATAAAAAATAATAATTTACGCATCAGACCGGAACCCTTAAAGTCATTTTGCCGAGATATTGAGAGTAGCCATTTTTTTAAATATTTATAAATGTTTAGAAATGAAATTTAATCAAAATTGTTCGTGCCGATTTTTATACAATCGATTTTTATCTTTTTGCCCTTCAGTAAACTACCCTTAATCTTAGGGCTAGATATCCAATTCCAATTGACGATCTACCTGTAAGATAGCGAGAAAGTAAAAATAATTATTTAAACTAAACAAGCTAATATTTATGTTTAAATAAGGAAATAACACCTAGATAATTGATCTAATATTAAGAATATATTTTAAAACAAAGATTAATAACAATTAACACAGTAACTTTATTGGTTTTATGACATTTGTGGGGTCGCTTTTTCAACGAGTCTCTTTTCGACTTAACTAAAATCTTTAGAAAAAAGGAAGAAAAAATGGGATTATTTTTATGCACACATTGATTAAGGAAGAAGTAAGGGAAGGGGGACAGGTGGCCACAACTTGTTTTTTTGATTTATCTTTTTTTTTGTCAGTTTTATAACTTTTTCATCTGGTATTTTAGGATCATATTATTATTATTATAATTATTATTATTATTATTATTATCATCATCATCATCATCATCATCATCATCATCATCATCATCATCATCATTATTATTATTATTATTATTATTATTATTATTATTATTATTATTATTATTATTATTATTATTATTATTATTATTATTATTATTATTATTTGCTTGGCGCAGGGGGTGGGGTTTATTTATATTATACAGAATACAACTAGGGCGCAAATTCTAAGTCTTGCCTAGGGCGCATGAATCCCTTGCACGGCCCTGATAAAATGGTTTTAAGAATCCCCTCTAGGATTGAATCTATGTCCTGTGTCCTATAGATTTGTAATGGGTCCTCCTAACTACTCTGCAAGGCTATTAAGATTTCACTTTCACTCGAATAAAGGAATAAAAGGCAGTCAAAATGAGGTTTGTTAATTGCCACTTCCATCTCTAAATGGGACAAGGCAAGCCTGCTACACCACTGCCATAATAAGGCGATTCAGGAAGCCTCCTATTCAACTAAGCTCCTAGGAATAATAACAAGCGTCAGTTTGTGACTTCTATTACGTACTGACTATGTCGAGAGTGATATTACATCTTAATTTTCATAGTAAGGGCATTTAAAAAATACAAACTTTTTTTCGGCCAACATTGATAACATTTTATTATATTATTAGTGTTGTTTTATAGTTAAAAGTAATACCTACCAAAAGTGACAGTTTAAGATCAAATTACGTATGAATACATTAAAATAGATTTAGGCCCAATCTTACAATGTCACGTTATTCTATTCGTTAGGGCTTAACATAAGGTTAAGTGATAACAACCACTACTTTTGATTTTACAATGTTTGGTTAGCGCTAATGTCCACGTAAAAGTGCTCGTAAAGTTAACGCGAGGTCTACCTTCCGGTTAGCATATATAACGTCTACATTAACAACGTTAAAGACGCCGCCATATTGTTTTCAAGGCAACTGTTATTATAAAAGTTAGGTTACATTTATTTGTATTATGAAATGGGTGATTTATTGTTTGATTATGATGACTTTGAAAATGAGTTTCAAGTTCTAAGGAACCCAAGAATTTAAAGACCGAAGAGATACAGTAATTGGAACGAAAGAATTTCCTAAAATCTTTAACGGGGAAGAATCATTTTACGTTTTCGTTTATACAAAAATAAAGTTTTGGAAATTATTAAAGTGAATGGACACCAATTAGAATAGTTTATTTTAAATCGTTTGTTTGTATTTTTCTATTAATTCAATTAGAAAAATTTCCTCTTCTTTGCTAAATTTTAAATTTCTTGTTTATTATTTTCAACAAACGTTCTAGCAGACAAATAAATATGATAAGAGATAACAGATAACCTTAAACAGTTTTAATAAATTGGATTTGCTTTGATCGATTTGTTTTCATAACACTTCCATAGACGTTGTAATGACTTGCTTATATTCTCAATGGTAAAATTAAGCCAATCAAAAGCTTTGAAACAAATCTAGTGCTCCGAGAAAGTTAACGATAATAACTAATGGAAGGCGCCTGTTCGTAATTTGACGAGCACATAAAAATAGTATTGTAAAACACAACGCCAAGTTTAACCAACGGTTAGACTTTACGGACAGTTAAGTTACAAGGACTTTGAAGAGACATTGTAAGATTGGCCCTTAGTATCTTTTCTTAGCAGTTATATTAAGACCTTCCTATGAAAATTGGACTGTAAATATAACTATGGATTAAATTGAAAAGTGTTACTTGAATTGTTCTTGAATTTTTTTTTAACTTATTTAAATGTAACGAATGCAATTGAGATATTCCAGGTATTAAAGTTTCCACTTCAGTTTACTGACGTTAACACCAGAAATATTAATATCAAATGAGTTCCAATAAAGCAATAACAGCGAGTACAGCTATCTTCTCACCTTCACGTCGACTATAGTGTTTGGCGGTTGAATGTGTCACTAACGTCGGGTTTTCTGTAGACCAGATATGTTACTATTTAATTATTATAATCAAGTATCTTATGACTACATCTTCTTCCCCTCTGAGTCAATAATTTTAAATGCTTACAGGAAAATTTTTATCTATTATGAATGGTGCATTTATAAAATAAATAATACCTAGATTCAATTTAGTGTATGAGTGTTTGGTTTTTGCAAGTTACAACCCATTCAGACTTTGGTCTATTTTTTATTCGACTCTCAACTTAGTTTAAGTGTACTCTAGTCCAAATGGACCGGCTGATAATCATCATCATTACCACAGCTACTGATTGTATCTGTGATACAATTACATGCACATCGGCAGACCCAATCACTCCTTGTCAGGACGCTGAGGACTTGGGATCATAATTTGAGAGCCTAAAGCTACTCTATTTTTTTTTAATATATCCTTTCAATTAAACAAAAGCAAATTTTACACGGTTTGACCACCAGTTAGCCTACCAACTATTCAATTAATAAACTAGTTCCTACGAAAAGCTTATAAAATATCTGCCTGATATCTTTAAAAATCAGTCCTAAACCGGAATTTAATTTTCAAACCTTAAGGTGGGGTGCTAGTGAGAGCCAGTTTAGTGCATTAATTTTGCAGTTTTTATAGCATAAACATTTTTTGGCAAAAATAGATCAAATATTTCTTCTATAGAAACATAGAGTTTAGTTTTCTGCACATGCTAATCTCAAGAGTTCTTGAATATCTCTCATGAGCATAGCGGCATTTGGTGACAAACTTTTTAAATGCAGAAAAAAAGTTGTCACTAAATTCCAGGACACCCTTGACAGATATTAAAAAACTGTTGAGATTATTATGTGCGGAAAACTAAACTCTATGTTTCTATAGAAGAAATATTTGATTTATTTTTGCCAAATAAATGTTAATGCTATAAAAACTTCGAAAATACTGCCCTAAACTCACGCTCACTAGCCCCCCCCCCCCCCCCCATCTTAATCATTTTAACTAGCATACCATTGGTTCACTGGTGATGTAGGAAAGTATTTTTCCCTTGTGTTCCACGTATTACTGTGCGTACTGAATATCCCTATATTTACACTGATGGGATAAGTATGAATAAAATAAAATTATTTTGTAAATGTACCCGAATGTACGTGGAAGAAGAGGAAGAAGGGGAAAATTTTTATGGAAAAATCACCTTAGTACACCTAACTGGGATTCAAATACCGACTTCCCATGACCGCATGAAATATATTGTACTTTGAAAATCTCACTGGAGACAGTCCAGACAGAAATTATGTTTATGATTACTCCAGCAAAATGACTGACGTGTTATATGCTATATTTGTAAATATCTCAAAAACTGCTTGGTCATTTTAATTTGTAAACTATAATAATTAGAAAAGTAGCTAAATTCTCCTAAAACAAATTTAGGAAATAATTACACTGTAAATACAGGGTTTTTTGGTTAATTTGCATGACAACATAAAATATAAGCTTTTTTTTTTTTTTAATTTAGCTTGAAGATGTTTCCCAATATAATAAAATATTGATTGAAAAATAATGCGCTAATTTACCAGATGATTTGAATGGTTGATTAGAACAATCACGATTTTTGTAGTTTTATAACAAAATATGTTTATAATAAATAAATAAAATATTGCTCACGTAAGATATATTGAATTTAATTTACTTCACAGTAAAAGCAACAGCTCTTGAATATCTTCTGTCATCGGCATTGTGGAATTTGACAAGGGCTTTTTGTTTTTATTGAAAATAGTTTATCATCAAATGCTGATGTACCCACGACAAATATTCAAGAACTTTTGAATTACTTTTGTAGCAATTTAAACTGGAGCAATAATGTATTTATTTTTGTCAAAAAAAGGTTTTTAAATATAAAAACGCAAAAATACTGACCTTAACTCTCGGGCCCTTCCATTAAACTATTATCTCAAAGGTAGCAAATTATCTTGCTTAATTTCACGTGATATAGGATAAATAGGACCAAAGTGTAGTCAGTCAAGGTATATCTCTGGTTGTTTTTCAGGTAAATGGAGTGTACAAAGGATGAAAGTCCCCTTTTCAGATGACCAGTCATTATCTGGGATCATTGTTATTGTTTTTATCAAAGATATATTAATCTTTATCTCCCAACACCAATAGTAGTTATCAATCACTAAGTTAATAATTTGGTCGAGAGACGTAGGATTTCTTCTATCCAATTTACCATTGAACAATCTTCACCAGAACCTTATGAAACCTGCCACGGTGGTGTAGTTGGCTAACGCGCTAGTTTCATGTTGAACTTACTGCGGAGGACGGGGAGATCGAGGTTCGAATCTCGTCGGGTAAACTGGGGTGGTTTTTCCTACATGAGTTTTCCACTCTACCTCCACGCAAATGCGGGTTCACTTCCTTAAATTCAACCTTCCCAATTGCTAATCCATTAGCGTAATTATTACTTAAGCGTGCAGCCCGAACGGGTAGTAAGACGTGGTGCTACTGATAAGAGTTTTATTTATTCTGAGATAATATAATTAATTCAAGTGAACATTGCCTCACCAAACACCTTCTTTCTTATTTAATTAAATACATACAGTATATAAACTTGTTTATATAATATCATAGATTCTGATCTTGTCCAAAACTTTATTTTGTGTTTACACAACTCCGTGATTAATCGTTTTTCAGACATACTATTTCTTAAGTATGATTTAAGGCCAACCTCACATCAAATGCGGCATTTTGTCTCGAAACAATACTTTGCTAGGCAAAACGTTACATTACGTTTATTTGGTGTAGATATATAGATAACCTTTGGTGGGAAATTTTGACTCGCACCTTCAAAGTAATTTTTCGATCTCTTACCAGTTGTAAGGAGATCTCAAAGAGTTGAGCACAGTGTTTTGTTGGTTTCCATATGAAGTTGTTATTGTAAAATTATCGAAGGATATGGCGAGTAAAGAAGTAGATGTAGCTGCTCTTTTGTGGCAATTTATTAAATTATTGAATGAGAAACCAGAAACAGATTATTAGGCAATTGCTTGTCTAGGCCTATATCTACTTGCTTGTATGAATCTACTTTCATTTATAATAGCACAGCTTACACAAATTCAAAACATAACTATAAACACAAACTGCACAGCTCCACAATCTACAAATCACTGTCAAAGCTGTAGGGATAGATGGCCATGTTTCTTTGTGTGCAGTTCAAAATGTCTCAAGTATATTTGTTGTAAAGCATCGGTCAACAGAGCATCGCCATCTAGCTCCATAACAACCTTGAGGTCTAAATTGTTCACGATTACAATACTTTGGTACGTTAAGTAAAAGAAAACTCAAAGTATGCCTCTGTGCTACAAACGCTACTACTCATTCATCGACCGTCCTCCAGCTTGGATCCGATTGGGCGGAGTCTCGCACCTGCATCGTTAATAAAGGAGTGAGGAAATGAGTTCCTCGTTGGCTGACTCGTGAGCAGGATGTTTCAGCTACCGGATACACAACACAGGCCCCCGAGATGTGTGATCAGCAAACGGCAGCAGAGTCTGAATTAATTACACCCTGAGGCGGCAAAAGGAACATGACTTTACGATGGCCAGAAAACAAAATAGGACATCGTTGAGTCATCGAAAATGTTTTATTGCCAATGCGCTCACAAGCGAAGAATACTATATAATCTAAGGGAATACGATGATGAGAGCCTCCCGAATGGTCTAAAGCTTCACGCTCACAAACGACTGACTGCCGATGACGGATAGATTGACGTTTGAGTCGTGATCAGGAGTATTGAAGGTGGTTTTACTTTAATTGTTTTCCACTCTCCCTCAAGCAAATGTGGGCACTTTTTCTATAGATATTCAATCTTCTTGATACCTAAAACACTAGTGTAATTAGTACTATGCGTATATCCCGAATGGGTAGTGAGGCGAAGTGAAAATATCATGAGGGTATATTCAAGGGAAATATAACAACACTCTCCTTAGAAGAGAACGGAAAGCTTCAGTTTAAAAAAGCAGCCGTTTGAAGTTTACCGCACTACAAAAGTTTTTATTTTTTTATTTTTTTGTGCATCACATCCCATTACCCGTTCGGACTGTTCACATATTTAAATAAACGGAGTAGGAATGAGGTAGGTAAAATTCAAAGAATATGTAGCCGTCATTGCGATGAAGGAGAGTGGAGGGAAAGTTAAGTAGAAACACCCTCAATACACTCAGCCGGGATTCAAACTATGACCTACAGCAAATAAACCCATTAAGAGAGTGGTTACGGCTTCGTGTTGCATTCTTTTTAAACTATACTTATTTCAGATGACGACTTTGAAAACAGCCTACTTACTTTCACGTAACCCTTGTGATCGTAAATGAAATCTAATTCAAGATTTTGATGGATACCGATATTTAATGACCGCTTGAACCTAAGAAAGTGTGGTTTCCGCGATGGATGCCGTTTTTCTGTCTCTTTGTGTGTTTGTATTTCGGCGTAGAGCCTAAACTATTTTTCTGATCTGCTTAAACTTGATGTCTAGGGTTTTCATAAGGTTCCCCCAGAGGGCTTTGAAATTAGATATCAACCTTAAAATTAAGGGTAGCATACAAAAAAGAGAAAAATTCAATATTCCTGAAGTAGGCTTTAACGATTTTTATTAAAATTTATACTAGGCCCTGTTTAAAATTATAAACAAAATAAAGCATCACATTTTTCCATGAAAATGACTCAGAGGATCATTTACATAAGCGGATATCTCCTATTTTGATCATATCTCTGTAGATTTTTGAGATACAAAATAACTTATCATTGCAAAGTTATATTACTATTAAAAATAAACAAAACTTTATTTGTAATATATTTTTTTAAACCAATATTTTTCTAATTATAAGCAAATATATATTTTTAGTGTATGTCTGGGAAATGGTGAATTGATTGCTGTGGAGGGCTATGTTCCTTTTTACTTTCTCTCTATCTTACAGGTAGAGAAAGTATGGTGATCGTCAAAAAAATCGAAGTCGAGATTTTGATGAATTTTGACGTTTCATGACTTCCTGAATCCGAAAAAGTGGTTTTTGAATTTCCGTCTGTCTGTCTGTCTGTCTGTCTGTCTGTACCTCCAACTAGAGCCTAAACTATTTTACCGATTGAGCTGAAACTTGATATCTAGGGTTTCCATAGGGTTGCCCCGAGGGGTTTTTGGAATTGGATATTTACCCCTAAAATTAAGGGTAGTTTACTGAAGGGCAAAAAGAGAAAATGTCGATTTTCTCAAAATCGGCTCTAACGATTTTGATTAAATTTCATTTATGAACATTAATAAATATTCCAAACAAAATGGCTACTCTCAATATTTCGGCAAAATCGCATTAAGGGCTCCGGTCTGATGCGTAAATTAACATTTTTTATAATAGCTCCGAAACTATTTGAGATATGAAATTACTTAGCATTACAAATATGTATATATATTTATAATACAAATATTTTATTCGAAACATATTTTTATAAAATCAATAATTTTCAATCTATACGCAATTATATATATATATTTTTAACTTTTTGGACATTAAAGCTTAAGTATTGCGATCGTAAAAATAACTAACCTGAAATGTTGATGGATTTCGACGTCTCATGACCCCCCGAACCCTAAAAAATAGTCTTTTCAATGCCGTCTGTCTGTGTGTCTATTAAAACTTAAAATTAAGGGTAGTTTACTGAAGGGCAAAAAGAGAAAAAGTTGATTTTCTCAAAATCGGCTCAAACGATTTTGATTAAATTTCATTTATAAACATTAATAAATATTCCAAACAAAATGGCTACCCTCAATATTTCGGCAAAATGGCTTTAAGGGCTCCGGTCTGATGCGTCAATTAACATTTTTTTAAATAGCTCCGAAACTATTTGAGATATGAAATTACTTAGCATTACAAATATGTATATATATTTATAATACAAATATTTTATTCGAAACATATTTTTATAAAATCAATAACTTTCAATCTATACGCAATTATATGAATTTTTTTAACTTTTTGGACATTAAAGTTTAAGTATTGCGACCGTAAAAAAAAAACTAACCTGAAATGTTGATGGATGTCGACGTATAATGACCCCCACAACCCTAAAAAATAGTCTTTGCAATGCCGTCTGTCTGTGTGTCTATAAAAACTTAAAATTAAGGGTAGTTTACTGAAGGGCGAAAAGAGAAAAATTTGGTTTTCTCAAAATCTGCTCAAACGATTTTGATTAAAATTCGTATCTAGGCGTTGATTAAGATTATAAATAAACTGGCTATTTTCATTTTCCTATGAAAATGATTTTTAGGGTACTTTAAAGAAGCGTTAATTTCCGTATCTCCACAACTATTGGAGAAACTAAACAACTTATCATTGCAAAATTGTAGGACTATTAGAAATAAAAAACTTTTATTTGACATATATTTTTATAAAAGCAGCAGTTTCTGAGATATTTGCAAATATATTAATACAATTTTGTGAGCTTTAGTTGTAAACATATACTACTTAAGTCTTAACGCAATAATTCTCCAATGCCATAGAGTAATTAAATATAAGTATCTAAAAAAGTATGTTATTTTTCCTTAAATCTCTTAGGAGAAATGTTTGCATAGCAATAATCTATCTCCATTTTAGACTCAATAGTCAATATTTACATTTTTTATTGGTCAAAATGTATAAATGAATAATTAAATATCAATGCGATGACTTGAAGATCTGCAACACCTTATAAAATGTTAAAATTTTAACCAGAAATCGAAATTTTAATGCGAAGTGTTGACCCTTGTGGAAGACATTAAACTGTTTAAAATGCTCTTAGGTGGACAAAGATGCGCCTCTTTTCTTATTGATTCTATATCATTGTATATTATTTTATGCGTGTTCTTATGTGGAGTGGTGATGATACAATGTACATTATTCCGTTCAGAAATCTTACGAGTTTATAGAAAGAGAGAGAAAGTCTGTGCGGTGTGCCGTACCATTTATTTCTCAATATGATTCTGTGTTTGTTTGTATTATTTCATTTATGCTCTTTGGTGGAATGTGATGCTGAGTTCTCCATTTTGATTCTGCAACAATATATATTAATTCGCTTCACATATCTTATTAGTTTTATGTAAATATCTCCATTTTTAGATAAATGATCGAGAAAGTCTGTGCGGCGCGCCGGACCATATTTATTATTTTATTGTATGAAGCTAATGTATTCTTTATAATAAAAGGTGTTTTTAGGTTCGTTTCTCGGATGGGTCAAACATTTAATCAAGAGTTCCACGCTAGGGTGTTCGGAAGAGTGTATCTTCATTTGTCCACATAGTGAGCACGCGGATTAAGGGTTCGGCCAGACTGACAAGCGTGCGAGCGAGCGAGCGCGTAATTAGCAGATATATCTCCATAGTTGTGGACGAGGAGGCTCCGAATCTTGGCTCAGTGAACTGAGGGGGGTTTTAACAAGTGATTTATTGTTGTTTTCTCATCCTCTCTTCACACTAATGGCGATTCTTATTTGTAAAGGCCTACTTTGATAATATTGAAGTATTTTAACATATCAGTTTTACATATTATGATCTTACCAATTAAATTAGGCCGTTAGTAGCAAGTGTGCAAGTAGACCTATCGATAGTAGTAAAAATGTCAAAATGAAAAGTTTTCCCAGCACTCAATGAACCAACATATAATAATATTGCCTAGCGCCTGTAAACTAGACTGTACCAGGTCAAGCGCGCACGCTTGAAAAATAGAACCAGTTCTATCTTTCAAGCATTGCACACTCAGTTGCTCGCTTGCGTGCTCCAGTCTGGCCACCTCTCATTACAACCAATGTGTTCTATTTTATATTTTAGTCACTCGCGTGCTTAGTCTGGCCGCCCCCTAAATGTCAGGTTCATATATTCTAGCTTACTGGTGATGAAAAGGTCAGGTTTTGTACTCCTCCCAGATGGTTGTACTGAAGTTTTTTTTCCCTAGATGGTATCTGAATTGTCCTCTACACAAATGTGAGTATATTACTTTCCTATAAATCCTACCTTCTTCATCCTTACTCCATTATAGTAATTAGAAGGTACTGTACATAGCCTGGATGAGTAATGGGACGTGATGAACAAAACCCTTCATATTCATGAGTACGATTCATTCTGAAGTGTGTGATCCTGGTGATTTTGACAGTTAATTTTGAACTGTTATCATAGTTTTATATTAATGGTACTTGTCGAACACTTGACACAATTGTTGCTATGAATTTTCTCAGTATAATCAGATTATGTTATTCTTCTTGACTGAATATGTAGCGGGCTAACCAATCTAGCCTCGCACTACCTAAATCAACTACAGAAAATAATTTCTCGAAATAATATATATATGTAGCTCTAATTATATATACATATCTATAAATGTATAACTCTATTTGTTACATATCACGCCCTAGAACATCGCTGGACAAGAACGGCTCCATCGGAAGAGTTCAACTATACTCGCGCTCCTTTCAACACTGCACTTGACTCTTCCATCTGATCAACTGACCGAAGTTCGATGTAGGCCGCCAGCGCATGGGTTCACTGGCTGGTGCCTACGTGCTATTTTCAACGTCAAGGGGCGTCTTCCCCCTCTTCCTCTCCATGGTTCATCACGTTCAGCCACTATAAAACTCCACGGTTCACTGGGACCGACACAACAGTACCGGTCAAATATCCTACACGTTCGAAGTCTCTTCGCTCAGAAGAAACTACAGTACTCAGTGGTCACGACGATGCTGCCGACGGACAGACCAGATAGACGGAAGTAACACGCCGTAATGTTTGAGCTTTCAAATTTGAAAGGCGTAGGTGGCTTAACCACCCATATGTGGATTTTAGGGATTATTTCCACGCTTGTTGAGAGTGTCTGTCACTTTTGGGGTTACTTTATGTGCCATTAAGTTAGCCTTTTATTTAATTGTGACATGGACATACCATGAGTGATTTCTCGCATCACAATTTTTCCTTCTCGGTCCTTAAGACCGGCGGATTAGTTAGGGGGTGTGTCTCCCTCCTTGGCCTGCATGACCACCTTTTAGTAAGCAGGGCCAGCAGGCGGGAAAGGGGCTGTTTAGTTTGTTCCAGGCCTGATGGTTGTACCTAGTTAGTGTATTGGTTTGCATTTCTATGTGTGATCTTTGGCGCCTCACGTCGTATCGTTCTTTTGTTTTGGTGATTCACTTGTGGGTCATTTATGCCCATCAGTCATGGCTCGTGTTATATATGTTTACTAAGCTTGGTTGTTCACTTGTTTATGGTGATCAATTTGTGGGTTGCTTATGCCCATCAGGCATGGCTCGTGTTATATATGTTATCCAAACTAGGTTGTTCACTTGTTGGTGGTGCTCAAATTGTGGGTCGTTTCTGCCCTTCTGACATGGCTCGCGTTTTTATGTTATTTAAATTTAGTTTTTCACCTGTTTGTGGTGCTCTACTTGTGGGTCGTTTCTGACCCTCTGGCTTGACTCACGTTCTATATGCTATTAAGCCTTATTGTTTACCTGTTTGTGGTGTTCAACTTGTGGGTCTTTTCTGCTCTTCTGGTGGGGCCTGCATCCTATTTAATTTTTAAGTCTGACTACCTTTAGAAGCCATTTGACGCCCTCTATATTGATTGCAGCCCATGTGTAGTTGTATTTCTCAAGATCCCGGCTTATACCAATTGGTTACATGCCAGGCCATGTCAAGTTAAGGCCTAGAACCCTGAATTGGAACTTTCCCTAGACATTTGAC
This sequence comes from Timema podura, assembly GCA_033556935.1. Classification (NCBI taxonomy): domain Eukaryota; kingdom Metazoa; phylum Arthropoda; class Insecta; order Phasmatodea; family Timematidae; genus Timema; species Timema podura. Next base: position 73,555,683 of record JAVRXN010000008.1, on the reverse strand, counting down.
CGGTCTATGTATGACCGGAACAAATTCTTAATTACCTGAAATCATTGTAACTCAATTTAATAGGATCAAGCTAGCTTCACTAGCCTATGTAGTCCTCATCTCTTAAAATAGGATTGTTTATGTATTATGCTGAACAGGTTCTGCTTTGGCCCTGCTCGCGTATAGTAGCTTGTAAGTCGTTTGTTGCAACAAACTATTACTATTGTATTGTGTACCTTTAATAATCACATAATTATATTTATTATTCTAGCTAGTATAACAATTCCTTTAAAGAGAGGGACTAGAATTATATTACACAACCAGGATTTTGTTTACCTGTAGTGCTAAGACATTGGCGCTTCACGCCGAGTTTACTCGCTGAATTTGTTTACATTTTTACTTGTAGTTATGTTATTTATCTTGGCCATCACTATGGGCCATTTTAGGAATAATTGGATAGTGCTCTGGTATTGCTCTATGTATTAACTTGTTTACTTGCTTCGTTAAACTCATTTGTCAACATGTATTTCTATCTTCTACTTTCAAGTGTTCTCCTATTATGTTTCATTTCCTTGTTTACGTAGCCGACGTCTTTAGTTTTAACTAGAGCGCCGCTAAAAATATATTCAGTAGATAGTGAGTCTATAGTATATGTATACTTTTGAAACAGAGAGTGACTAAAAATACACTTAATCATCCATCCACCTCGAATAACTTCCTGTCACAATGTTTAACGAAGTCAATTTACATAGCTTGTCAAACCGACATACAGTCCACTTTATCGCGGGAAGTACAACTAAGTACACTAACGTTGCCAAGGGTTTACCTTGGAGGTTGTCTACACGTCGTACCCGAAATTATATGATGTGATGATAGTTATTATGAATGTGTGGAGCAAGTGTAAATATCAAACATAACTTTAGCTCTATTAATCAGACCATGGTGACCATTGGAACAGTTCCCCCTTACAGGAAAAATAACTTTGGTACCACTGGGAATCGAACCCTAGGACCTATATATCAGTAGTCAGGGGCGCTGACCACTAAACCAAGAGACCGGTATTAAGAACATTAATGAACGATTTAAAAAAAAAATAGAGAGAACAGTGAATCACAAGGGTAAAAAAAATCCCATTGCAGCCGGCTGGGAAATAAACCCCGAGCTCTTGAGTTAGTGCCAAGAACAATAGTACACTCCTAACCAAAGGGTGTTAAAATGTCAAGCAGAGTAATTTGTGTTTAGTACGTGCGCCTCTACATCCTTGAATGAGGCTTCATTTTATTACGACAGAGTATACACACGTTCATTGTCATCCGCCGCCACGTACTTTCATACCTGACACTTTACTGTTGATAATACTGTGTCTGAGATCAGAACCTGAGATATTCAAGCAAGTTCGTAAATTATTCAACCGTCATGGCCAGTTCTGATGGGCCAGGGGGTGCACATAGGGTGTAACCAGGCTCGAACCCAACATGAATGCACATGGAATATTATTAATACATCCCAGATTCAATTAGGTCTAACACTTTTTTCAATAATGTCTTCAGTATTTGAAAACAGTGGGCCTACTTACATAGGCCTGCTTATCAGAGTGTTATTAATGCTTTGCTAAATAGCCTATAAGGCCTAATGTCCAAATGTTTCAAATACCTAATGGCATGCAGCCCTTATTCTTTCAGGGAGCACACTTTTGACCACCACCATTAATTGCAAGTCACTAAAATTAGCATTCTAAAAAATTTCATATTTGATTTATTAATTATAATGTTTATATGAAAAGCTATCAAATGCTTCCAAAAATACTTTCTTATATATAACTGTATACTTAAATTAACTTTACACTATTAATTAAAGGGCCCAAGAACGTAAACACAACTGTATTTTTTCTCCCGTGTCAACAAGAGTTTCAAGTTTTCAAGTAACGAGACTCCTTTGAAAATCATGTACACTTACTTGCCATTATCATTTTGGTTTAGTTGTGTAAACAGAATTTAAAAAAAAAACACTTATTTTAAATTAGCATTGACTTCGCCAAACACCTTACAATAATTACATATTATTTAAACTTGTTTAAATTATATAATAAATTCTTAACTGGTCCAAAACATGTTAATGTATATGACACAGCCACTTGATTAATCGTTTTTGCTGCATACTGTTTCCCAAATATTATCTAAAGTGACAGCTGAGTGAAACATATTCCCATCTTGCAGGAAGAACTGATAAACTGTCCGCGTAAATGAAGCACGCGCAATCTGTTTAGTAAGTGCATTCAATGCTCGACGTGTGATATAACTGAAATCTTCCAATAAAACTATTTATCCAACTAAACTTTATATTGAAGAGAAACTCTACTACCCCCCCCCCCCCCCCCTTCTTACCCCGTGCCTCCCACCAGGCTCGCCCATGACTGCTCTAAAGTTCCTGGAAAAGTTTGAAATATACCTCTGGGACATCGGACTCGTTTCATTTTCAACGCCTAGTTTTGATCAACTTCAGAGTCACAACGATTCAACGATCCAGACCATGGGCTAGGCAAGCTATTCCTAGACCGAAAAAAAAAAAGCGCCGCCATGGCCTCTCACCAGGGGTGTATAAACATTTATAGCGTCTGCCATTGTTCTCAATGGACCATCAGTCATCTAATGTCGGCAACTTTGACGCTTGACTAGAACAATGAGATGACGAAGCAAAAGAATGGAAATATAAATGTGAGCGAATATTTTACCTCCGGTCAAAAGTTCAATTTATAGTCTACCTCACATGGATAGATCACTATGGGTGCAACAAGGAGAGCAAGAGAGGGGGAGGGGAGGGTGGCAAGCGGGGAATTTTACCCTCCCAGAATCATAATAATTTTTATAAAAACTTAAGTTCAGCAAAACTAAGATTTAGAACACTTAAAATGTGTCGAAAATGTATAGATTACTTCATTTTAAGACTAAGCTCTCTACAGTCCAATTTTCATGATATGAAGTATTTCTTAGAAAATATAAACTTTTTATGCTGTCAATAACGATAGTATTTTACTATATCAATAGTGATACTACCCGCCTCAGTGGCGTAGTTGGCTAACACGCTAGTTTCGCGTTGAGACAGACTGCCGAGTACGGGGAGAACGAGGTTCGAATCCAGGTCGGATGAACTGGGGTGGTTTTTCCTAACTGGTTTTCCACTCTCCTTCCACGCAAATGTGGGCTCACTCCCACTAAATGCAACCTTACCGATTCCTAATCCATTAGCGTAATTAGTACTTAAGCGTATAACCCGAACGGGAAGTAAGACGCGGTACTAAATAAAAGAAAAGTGTTACTCTACATGTATTTGTATTGATTATTTAAAAGTTACAGCTGCAAATTATATGACTTGATGTATGAACGTATGTAAATAAATCTAGTAATGTTTATAGCTGTCAGATAAGGACCTTCTTACAAAAATTGGGCTGCACTTTATATTTAAAAGGCGTTAGACACAATAAAAGTGCCCCTAAAGCTTCCAATTATAAAATCTTTAGAGATAATAGCAGATTCAATAAATGTGTATGCCCTTCACCTCCTTTTCATAAAAGTAAATTTTGAATGACTCAACTAGATCACGCTCAACTTAACTATATCCAACCACTGGCTTAGAACCTTTTTTTTCACATTTCAAAAGGTAATTAAATGTAGTGTGGTGTATGAAAACTTAAGCGTAACATACAGTATATTTACAGTAGACCAACCCGCCTCGGTGGCGTAGTTGGCTAACGCGCTAGTCGTGTTGAGCTTTACTGCCGAGGACGTGGAGATCGAGGTTCGAATCTCGGTCGGGTGAACTGGGGATGGTTTTTCCTAAATGGTTTTCCACTCTCCCTCCACGCAAATTCGGGTTCACTTCCTCTAAATTAAACCCTCCCAATTCCTAATCCATTAGCGTAATTAGTACTTAAGCGTATAACCCGAACGGGTAGTAAGACGCGGTGCTAAATATAATATATATAATAATACAGTAGGCCTACTATTAAATTTTCCAAACTTATAGGGATTACGTTTTTCTTGAAGATTATTTCAGTTTTTAGCTTTCAATCCAAACTAATAGTTGCTAGACAAAGGGACAGTAGAAGATGGTTTTAGTCCAAGGCTGCAGAGAGGCGATAGGAAATCCACCTAAAAGTAGCGGGTTTAGCTCCCCTTTTTAATATGATGGGTAAAAAGTGGCTTGATAAAAAAATCATTAATCTGACATCGGTCCAATATAAAACAAATCATTGGTAGGATGCAAAATTATCTGGCAGCTGAAAATGATATTAATTACTTTAGTGACAACGATTAAATGACACGCAAATGTCAAGTACGTTTAAACTCGTAAATAAGTCGATGGTGTCACAGAGAAACAAACCGGTAGTATTACACACAATACATCAATAGCTCTAGTAACGTTTTAATCAAAGGGAACCTGGTGGTCTAGGGGTAAGGTGTCAGACCTCTGTGTTAGGGGTAAATCCCGGTCCCAGCACAGATTTATCTGATCACCAAACTCTTCCTTCATCCCTGTCAAAGTGACAAAGTAACGTTTTGTGAATGTATGTAATACCAGGACCCCACCATGGCTCGGAACACACACTAAACTGTAGGTCCCCTCTGATTTCCACCACCATTATTCTCACGTATCATCCTATCATTTGGGAATAGTGGAATTTGACCTAAGAGCTCATTTCAGAGCTATGTATTTACTGGTTTGTATGACCAACTTACGTAAACTATACAGCCTCGTAAATATATCGCAGGAACAAGGGACTGGATTTATTTTGTAAAGGAAGGATGTAAAAATATGACCTGCTTCTAACTTTTTGTTTTTACTTACTTTATATTTTATCATTTGTGAAAATATGCTAAAATTGACTATTTTTCACACAATATAAGAACGCAGCGTTTTGACTTTCTATAAAAGGAGTTACCACTTTTAAATTCTTTAAGAGCAATTTACTATAAAAATATTTATAATCCAAAGCTTAATTATCGAGTAATTTGTTATCTACTTAGAGGCTGTAACGCTAAAATCTCGCCCCTTGTTAATATAGCTATCTCTGGACGGAACACTGAACTATAGAGGGGTGGAGCCAAGAGTTGGTTAGGCCATTCCCATCTATTACCTCGCTCCAGCTGACACACAAGACATTCCCTCACCAGTTATTACTAAACAAAACAAGTCCAAACCAAAGGGTGCTTAATTCATTAATGAATTATGTACTTTTCAATAAGCCCGATATTAATTATTCTTTATAATGTGTTTTACAAACCAAAGTTGACGTGCCATTCGCTAATATAAAGTATGGGTGCCAAGTAAAGAAAAAAATTAGGGATCGATACCCCCTTCAGGGGTCGAAAGGTCTAAGGCGTCACTCTCGTGTTGGATTGGCCTGCTGTTAACGGAGAAACAGGGCTTCAATTCCCAGTCGTCTCTATTGAGGGTGAATTTTACTAAATTGTTTCCCACTCTCCTTCCACGTGAATACGGGTAGATTACCTCTAAGATTATTCCTTTCTCATCCCTACCCCATTAGAGTAATTATCATCTATGCGTATAACCTGAACAGTAGAAATAAAATATGCGGTGATAAAATAATAAAATAAATGAGGGATTTAACTAACTATACTTAAAAATTATTAGACCTAGTAAATCCCTAATGCTGTTTGAGCCCAGGTACAGAAGCAGAGCGATTAGTTCAAATAATCGTTCATAATTTGCGCTTACAAATCTAACTAATTTAGTAGTCTGGACACAATATTTAGCCATGTTATAAATTTTATTTTTTAAGAATCTGAGTGTGCCATGTATCTGTTATTAGAACTAACTAGCTTGTGTGCCCGTTCTTCGCACGGGGAATCTTTAAGAAGCTATATTTTTAATTATAATGTAAAATTAACCAAAGGTAAAAGTATCCAAAAGTGTTTATAATTTTAAATATTAATCTTTTATTGGTTTAAATGATATGACTAAACGTGAAAAATAGGCAGACTGACTAAAACATTATGTCAAAATAGGGATTTACTGTAATCCAAAAATCTTTGCATATAAACGATCATAATAGAAGTATAACGATGCAATACACATTATTACTAAACAAAATTAGTAAAAATAGCATCAAAGTTTTTAAAAAACATCATAAATGAAATAATGGCCTTCTATAGATACATATTGGACCTTGTAATAAAAGGCCATCTTTCGATTTTCTAATACACCAAACAGTTTTTTTTAATTGATTGTGAAATATTATACGCCTTAAATCTTGGAGCCAATTTTCAGTATTTTCTGATCATCTGGAGTGGTCTTTGTAACAACTTGCAACTATCATTTTCCTACCGCACCAAAAAGTATTTTTTTCTATACGGTTGAAAATTTAAATCCCCCCACTCCCACTCCCGACCCAATTCTGTGACCCTTGTTTTGAAATTAAAAATTTCAGACTCTTCTGGTTATTTGGTGTTGTCCCTTTGTAAGTAAATATAAAAGGAAATGTTATATTATATATTAATTTTGACATTTTTGGATATGATGCCCATCATCCCATTTTCCGATCTTTCATTTTGAGATTATTTTGTTTTCATAATGTTTGGGGTGTGACTTATAACAGGCTGACAAATTTAAATCTTTAACCACACTGATAAGTAGTTTTTAATATAGATTTTGGAAATCCCCTCCAAATATTTGGAGACGCGGCAGTAGGCCTAAATTCATTTGGCCTAAAAGTCAGTTGGCCTAAAAGTCAGTTGGCCTAAAAGTCAGTTGGCCTAAAAGTCATTTAGCCTAAAAGTCATTTGGCCTAAAAGTCAGTTAGCTTAAAAGTCATTTGGCCTAAAAGTCATTTGGCCTAAAGTCATTTAGCCTAAAAGTCATTTGGCCTAAAAGTCATTTGGCCTAAAAGTCATTTAGCCTAAGAGTCAGTTGGCCTAAAGCCAGTTGGCCTAAAGTCATTTGGCCTAAAGTGAATTCTGAATAGAAAAAATTCTATGTTGTTAATTTCGTTAGGAGTCGCAAAAGTCATTTGGCATAAAAGTCATTTAGCCTAAAAGTCAGTTGGCCTAAAGTCATTTGGCCTAAAATTATTTAGCCTAACATATAATGTTAAAACCTTCGGGTATCTTCGTAAAATAAGCACTGTTAGTTTTGTCATCTGATTATAGATAGCACAAGTGATGGTAGATGGTGTTAAGATATTTCTAAAAACATAGACTTTATTTAAACACAGACTTAATCTACTTACTTACTTTATGGCATTAAAAACTCGAAAGTTCATTGCCGCACTCACGAAAGTACGCCACCTATCCCTATCTTGAGCTACTTCTATCCAATCTATCTCATTACACCCTATGTTTCTTAGGTCTTTCAAAATGTTATCCTCCCATCTGCGTCTAGGTTCTTCCCAGAGGTCTTTTCCCATTGGGTTTTCCATTAAATACATTGAACGCGGTTCTAGATACTCCCATTCACGCTGCATGACCTTCCCACCGTAACCTGCGGGATTTTATTTTTCATAGATTACTTTAAAATATCTTTAACTGTTCAAACAGGCAGTGGACCTAAAGGCACAAGACCTAATTTCACAAGACCTAACTTCACTGGACCTAATATTATAAGAACTAACCCCACAAGACCTAATCTCACAAGCCAACAAGCACAAGACCTAACTTCACAAGACCTAAATTCATAAGACCTAAATTTATATGGCATGCCGGCATAAGTCCTAAAACAACATTCTTTTTAACTCAATGATAGGAACACAGACAAAGGCGTCAGTTTTGTATTTTCTAGTTTTCTGAGAAATGGGAGGTCGTAGTTCAAATCCTGCTGGGTGTATTTCTCTCGTCATATAATACATACCTTTATAAATAAAGTGGTTTTAATAAACACGGCCAAAACGCCTGTAATGTGGAATAATGTCAAGCTAATCTAATCTAATTTGCCACTGACAAGGAAGTTGGGATTAGGATCTCGGCCGAGCGTACCGAGGTATTTTTCCTAGAGGATTTATCACTCTCTTTTCAAGCAAATGTGGGAATATTTCCCCTAAATTCTTCCTTTCTCGGTCACTTTAAAATAGTGAAATTAAATGCGGGTATTTCGAACGAGAAGTAAGATGAAAATCTCTGATAGGCAGGATTGCCTCAATGTTAATAATCTCGACCGACGTGGACAGCTTTTATTTAGGAAGTTTGTCTATCCTTTACAGGTATGCTAGAAGTGTTCTCCCACTCATTTGTCTACTAATTCTCTCTTCATGTATTTCACCGTATTTAAAATAAAAATATATTAAAAATGTATTGAGGGGACATTATTATTAACTAAAACAAAGTTTAACTGTGCAATAATCGTGGCCCAAATTTTTGTCAGCCGTATCACGTATTTACTAGCACGCTCAGGCTATCCACATTTTTTCACAATGGTGTAAGAAAGAGAAATGTACAATTTAGATGATATGTATTCTCATTTGCGTGGAGGAAAACTCAGAAACCATTTATTAAAACTCACCTTCACTTGACTGGAATTTGAACTGGGTCTCGCCATCATCAAAAATTCAGTCTATTCTCTGAATCATTCGATCACCGATGCAGGCTAAAGTGCAGTTATTGAGGGAACTAAGCAAATATCATTATTGGATAATTGTATTTTATCATGGCATATGTCATTAGCAAACTTCACTTATTTGTTGAGTTAATTAATGAGTAATTCTTATTAAAACATATATTATATACTATTATATTTTAACCGTCGAAAGTTGAAAGTCTTGAGAGCCGCAACAATCACATAAATAGGTAGCCTATATAAATACTATTTATAAAATGTGAGTTTTTTTATTTTATTGAAAGCCAAAGTATGTTAACATTAGGGCCTAATATAATAATTACCCTAATTAATCACTTGGAAAATTCAAAATGGCCTCCAAAATACATTACAACTTTATGTGTAAATCCAAGATGGCCTCCACCAAAAGCAAAGGTGGCCACTCCTTTACCTTATAAGCAGAGCTGGAGCCCATTGATCTCTATAATATAACTGGATGGATATCTGCGGCTAAAATTTTTGAGCTGTCATTTGTAAAATATTGTGTAAGAGAGAAGGAATCATTCAGGTATCTCTTTCTCTCTTATACACATTCAAGGCAATGTGGCATTTCAACATCATTCGCTAATTTTAATGAATTTATGAGATATATCAATGTATGATTAGTTAAACGAAATACATGGGTTAGTAAAAGGTTTGAAGGGCATAACTAATTTCAACACTCATGACTTGTTTCTTTAAATAAGTTGATCTAGGCGAACAAAATTAGCCTGGTTTTTAGCGACCTTATTTCATTATAGTTATCTAATATTAAATATAATATAGCTTCTGAAAGCAAAAGGAAATACACGCTAAGAGCCAACTTAATAATATTATAATATAGTAATACTTCGTATAAGCCTCTAACCTAAATGATAATTTGAATACACAAAACTACTACACAAAGTTTGTCATCCAAACGAATGTAATTAAGTTTGAAGCTACCTTTTTTTCATTTTAGATATTGAACTCTAAACATAATATTGTTTCTGAAACCATTATTTTAGCTAATAACCAATTTTAAACATATTGTAATCTTGGCAGAATGTAAACAACATTGGCTTTAGCTACTTATTTTATTATATCAAAGATTTTATTCTTATTTGTACAATATTACCTTTAAAACTGAATAATTGTTTATCCTTTAGTGTAAATGTGTCTTCAGTCAAGTGGGGTACAAACAAACTTTTATTCACGAGAGACACGTTTTTGCTCAAGAACATTAAAAGAAACCGTTCAATTTGTCCCCTCGCTAGCAAGCAGACGACAAACTTGGCGTCACGATTTGGTCCGTTGCAAGGGGTGTGTTAGAGAGAAATACACCATGGATTATTATTATTATTATTATAATTATTATTATTATTATTATTAGTAGTAGTAGTAGTAGTAGTAGCCATCTTAATTTTGTTTTACATGTCTTTCTTTACAATTTTATAAAGGAGCTACAACTTAGCTTTGTTCGAGAATATTCAGTTCATCTTGACGAATATGAAGCATAAAGTTTTTTTAAGCACCGCAGAATTGTTTACGATAACTGCAATATTGAAAAGGTCGTAATATATCATTGAAAATGAGGGTAATAAACCTATTTATAAAAAAAAAATGCTGCATCATACTACCCAGCCAAAATATTGACACTTTTGCATCACTAAGGTAGAAATGAAGAAGGTATGATGTAGAGTAATTATCACTTTATTTGCATGGAGGTGGAGTGGGAAACCATAAAGGAAAATACGCCTCAGTACACATAGGTCATATGCCAGAACGAGTTGGGTTTTAAAAAGTAAACACTCAACTCCAAGAAATGACTTGTGGACTAGGGATAGAGTGAAACCTCACTTCCGAGAAATGAATATGTGTGAAGCCACGCTTACACGAGGGCAGGTGATGGCAGGTTAGACGCGTCAATTTTCGAATCTGCCTGACAAATGGCCTCGTGTATACGCGGCTAAAGTAAAAAATGAGTGAGGAAAATTTTGCTCGGGACTGCACTTATGTTTAATTTTTCCTATCTAAGCCTTGTCTAAGTCTTGGTAATTAGTATTCACCCATACTTCTCACCTACTCTTTTTCGTTCTTGTATACCGCCTATAGCCAGGAATATCTCCTCAGCCTCTGACACTGTAAAACCAGATCGAGACTGAAACTTTTTTCAGGGGGGTGGGGAAGGAGGAGGAAAACTCGCTAAGGAGTCAGTATCATCTGGCTTACCGGTGACGAAGATTTGGGTTCGAGTCCCGGCTGGAATCACCAACTTTATTGGAAAGAATTTTTTTAAATCTTTTTTCCAGGCATATGCTGGTATACTTCCACTTGAATTACCTCCTAATACTTAAATAGGGAGATTCAGATACTTCTGGGGAATTTTTTAATTAAAATGGTGGACATCGACGCCGCCCCCTTCCCCTGGCGTTGCGACACCCCACCACCACCGACGCCCCCACCCCACCTCTTCGTCCCTTATTAGTTGCATTGATTAATTAACTACTCTAATTAATCGCTTTGGACAATTCAAAATGGCCACCAAAATACCTCAAAACGTTATGTGGAAATCCAAGATGGTCGCTAAAAATCCTTACAACTTTATATTAAAATCCAAAAGGACCGCCCTATACCTTAAAATGTTATGTGGAAATTCGAGATGGCCGCCACCAAAATCAAAGCTCACCACCCCTATAACTTATAAGCCGAGGTGGATACAGAACCCTAAAGCCCATCAACGCGACCTCATGATGACAAATTCCGTACGCCCAGTAACGATTTACCTTTTTTTCTCCAGGCGAATGCTGATGCACTTGACATATTCTGAACACCTCCTCTACACCACATCCTCAACACCCTAACCCCATAACGGTAAATTACCCACGTTTCCTCGTAAGGTTATGACATTTATTCCCTTTGACTTACCTTTCTCTCCCTGACACACCCATTTTTGCTGCAAAATTCCCTTTTTGATACTATTAACATTATTTTGACAGTTATTGCCCCCTGAGCCCTAGAGCCCACAATGGTGATTTACCCTTGGCGCTCTGACACTCCCTCCAAAACGACGTCCCGACGCCCCTAACACCCGGACCCCATAATGGTAATTTACCCTCAACGTCTGGACGCCCCACGAACACGACACCCGCGGCACTCTCAACAACTCGAACCCATAGCTGTAAATACCTGGTGCCCTGTTGTTCCTAGAAACTCGAGCCCATATCAATAACTTCTCATCCTGACCCCCTCTCTCTTTCAACCAGAGCAGGTATCGACAGGCTTTCCATCACCTTTCCTCCAACCCCTTGCTCTATACCCTACATTCTCTAACCTACATGACAATTTAAAGATGGCGGCATGGGATTAAAAAAGAACTAAAATCTTATTAAAATATAATTAAAGTTATATTTAACCTTATAGTGTGATGTGGAAAATCACAATGGCCCACCCCACCCCCCTCCTTGTACTCAACTTATGCAGGTCCCAATATGCACCCTCAACCCCAGGTTCTTTAGCCCTCAAGGCAAGGTAATTGGTTCTAAAATCTAGGAGGTGATGGATTATTTTAATGTTGTTTTATTTTATGGTCACGATGGGACTGAATATTTTTGATGAGATGGAAGTTATAATTTATTACACTTAGCCTTATAATACCTAACGACACAAGACCTAACGGCACAAGACCTAACGGCACAATACCTAAATGCTACAAGAACTAAGCCCAATAAGACCTAACTTCATAGCACCTAATTTTATAGCTCCTAGCTTTATTAGACCTAAAAGCACTGGACCTAAAATTCATTTTTCATAGATTACTTTAAATTACCTTTAACTGTTCAAACAAGCAGTGGACCTAAAGGCACAAGACCTAATTTTATAAGACCTAACTTCACAAGACCTAACTTAATTAGACCTAATTTTATAAGACCTAAAATCATAGCTCCTAAACTTTAGGTCTTGTGAAATTAGGTCCACTGCATGTCATCCGGTGGTGTAATGTGGCTCAAGTAATGGTGACACTTTTTGTGATTGATTTAATTGTTTTCAAACGCAAAGTTTACCAAAACAAGGAGTAATATAAGAAAGAGAAACTCTCAGCTCTTTGGTGACATCTAATCTTGCACGATATCTACCCTTCATAGCCGCCAGAGCTGAAAATACATTTTCACACATGTAGATTGCTCTCTTAAAAATACAGTCAACATAAATTTATTTTTCTGTAACTTGGTTAGATCGAGTTAATAACAAATAATTGAATGTCATAACAATTTCTTGCGCCCCCCTCGCGCTCGCCCTTGGGGATTGCGCCCCACACTTTGAAAACCACTGCTTTAGACCTTGGTAAATAGTTACACCAAAGAAGACTACATATATTTAGAAACGATAGTATATACTATTTAACTAAATAGGACACACGCTGCCCTCTATTAACATCACAATACATCATAGCGAATGTTTCCGAACAAAACTTAGACATAGAATATTTATTCAAAGTCATTTGGCCTAAAAGTCTGTTGGCCTAAAAGTCAGTTGGCCTAAAAGTCAGTTGGCCTAAAAGCATTTGGCCTAAAAGTCATTTGGCCTAAAAGTCAGTTGGCCTAAAAGTCAGTTGGCCTAAAGTCATTTGGCCTAAAATGTATTTCGAATAAAAAAAATGTTGTAGTTAAGTTTGACAAAAGTCATTTGGCCTAAAAGCCAGTTGGCCTAAAAGTCATTTGGCCTAAAAGCCATTTGGCCTAAAGTCAGTTGGCCTAAAGTCATTTGGCCTAAACTTTAGGCCAAATGACTTTTAGGCCAAATGACTTTAGGCCAAATGACTTTTAGGCCAACTGACGGGTACTCAAATATTTCACGAACCCCGAATTAGACTATGTAAATATTTACTAACTATTTGGGTATTTGACAATTTTTATCATCGCAACTAAAAGCAATGTTTTCTGTGTACACCCCCCATCCTATTTCCCAGAGTTCCATTTTAAAATTTAAAATTATTAGAATTTATGGTGCGGTAAGTTATCTTTCTGCTGAATGTTGTTATATACCACACTGTTAAGTATTTGTTTCAATTAGTTTTGAAACTGAGGAATCCACCCTCCTCCTGACTCGAACTTTGAAATGTAAGTTTTTAGAACTTATTTGAATATATAGAGTAGTACTTCTACATGTTTGCCAAATTTTATTGTTCTACCTCACCTAAAGTGATTTGTATATTTATAACCCCCACACCCCAATTTCCCGGAGAAATATTTTTTTAGTTTTCCCGTATATAAACTTTTCTGGCATGGGGTAAAAAGAGCAAAAAATATAAAAAGTGTAAAAAGGTATAGCTTATCAATTTGTTTTTAAAACAAGGTTAAAGAGGTTAAGTAAAATGGGTACAAGTTGTAAGACAGTTTAAAAAGTAAAAAGTGCAGACAGGGCAATAAACAAAAAAAAGGGGGGAAAGGAGGGTTTTATTTTAGGGTAGAAAGGTTTAAAAGCTGTAAAAAGTGCAAAAGGGACAGAAAGAGTAAAAAGGATAAAAAGTAGATCTAGTTAAAATATATTATAATTTTATACCCCTTTTATCCCATTTGCTCTTTTCCTTCCATTTACGTTTTTCCACTAAATGTGCTTTTTTGCCCTTTTAGTCCTTTTAACATTTTTACACTTTTGGAAACTTTTAACATTTTTTACACTTTTTGCCCTTTTAATCCGTTTGTTATTTTTGCCTTATCTAACTTTTTCTCCACTTTTGGCACCTTTTTTCATTTTTTCTATTTTACCATTTGGTACTTTTACCCTTTTGTCCTATCTTCCTTTTTAGCAATTTTTGGAATTTTGGTTCTTTTTGTCCTTTTACCCTTTTTGAACATTTGGCCTTTTTTCCTTTTTGCTTCTTTTAACATCTTTAACTTATCCTTATATACTATTTGATAATATTTACTTTTTACCTTTTTCCTCCTTTGGCACTTTTACCGTTTATATCCCGTTTGCCGCTTTTACCCTTTTGCCCTATCTACCTTTTAAGATTTTTAAAATTTTTTTTAGTTATTCCTTTTTCCTTTATAGCCCTTTAAGTTATTTTATTCCTTTTTATACTTTAACCCTATTTACTTAACATTTTCATCCATTTTGATTAGATTAACTTTTTACCCTTTTTTCACTTATTACACCTTTCTGCATAAAGCTTTTCAGTTTTTCAATCATTAGATCAACATCCAAATCGTTAAATATATCGAAGCATCAACTTATCCAGGTGATCCTGAATGATTGTAGTTTATTCTTGGCCTGAATCAGTTTACAAAAAGCTCATTCACAAGCGGTACTTGTGACAGGGGTCACGCTAAAGTCTTTGGTAACCTTAATAAATTGAGAAAATCCATTTACCACACCAATTGTCTGAAACCAGTCCTGAAAGTGCGAGGTTGTTAGAAAGTGTACTAAAATACGCATTTTTTTCTAAACCTTATTTCTCCTTCTCCTTAAAACAAAGAAAAAACTTGATAAAACTGAAATCAGCTATGTCAATGTCAAATTTTAACATATTATCTTCGGTTGTAACTTTTTTTTTATCGTTCGGCAATACCTTGAAATAAGGAATTGACACATTTAAATTAATTTAATTTTTCTTTATTTATGAAAAGTATTTGTTTCCCTAGCTCTCGTCTTAGCATCAAAATACTGATCTTTGTTTATCTTATAGGATTTTTAATTAATTTCCTCAAATGTCTTTAAAGTTTTGCTGTAAGTCTCATCGAAGAAAGTATCATCAAAGTCCATGCTCTATAAATTTTCATAGCAGTCTAGAGATTCAATTGATAATGTTAAACTTCTTTGATGATTCTGAGTAGTGGGGAAGGAACCTTATTTGTGTAGGGGTTGGGGGGCAAGCAAAAAAATTTTGGAGGGGACTTGACTTCCCAACCTTCCCCGATAAATGTTTGAAAATTGGATGTGCCTAAAATCTAATTGGAATGATCCTACTCACAATTTTTGAATATGGAATTGTTTTTATTAGTAGTCTTCTCCAGAAATTTTCTGAAATTTGAATGCCTCTATAAATATTTTGGAGTGATCCTCCTTCAAAATTTTTTAAAATTTAGATGCCTATAGAAGCTATTTTGAGTATTTCTCATATTGAATTTTAAAAAACCAGATTCCTTTAAAATCTATTTAAATTTGCCCTCCCCTAGAAATATTTGAAATTTGGATGCCCTCGAAACAATTTAGAGTGATCTTGACCTTGTTTTTTTTTGACAGCTAGATGCCTCTAGAAGATTTTAAAGTGGTCTTCTCCATCAGTTTTTTTTTTTAAATATTTATATATTTAGATGCTATTTGGAACTATACTCACCTGGACATTTTTTTAAAATTGGATACTTTTATAAGCTATTTGGAGTTGTAATTGCCTGACTTTTTAAAATTATTTGCATTTATAATATATTTGCACCAATCCCAGAAAATTTTTCAAATTCAATACATCTAAAAACTATTTAGAGTGGTCTTCTACCTGAAACAAAAAATAATAATTGAAAACCCTTAGAAGCTATTTGTAGTTTGATGCAAGTTTTTCAGCTTCAATTTCAAGAATTTTAGAAGGTGTGAATACATCAGCTAATTTATTCTAGAAGAGGCAATAACTTCCCCTACACCCCACTCCTCGCTTTCGCTGTTACTAGTTTTGAGTGGTCCTCACCTACATTTTAGGAACTTATACTCTCTTATAAGCTGTTTAAAGTAGTCCTCTCTTCGATAATTGTTTCAAATTTTTGATTCTCCTAGAAGTTATTTGAAGTATTTGAAGTATTTCTCCTTCCAGAAACTTTTAGAATTTTGATGCCTCTAGAGTCTAGAAGCTAATTTAAAAAGTCCTCACCCAGAGTTTTTTTAATTTAGATTTTCTAAAAGCTATTTGAAGGGGTCTTCTCCCTGAAATGTTTTTAAATTTGGTTGTTTCTAGAAATTTGTCCCTCACCTGAATTTTTTTCGAAAATGGGATGCCTTTAAAAGTGGTCTTCGCTCGGCAATATTTTGAAAATTAGTTCTGCTTGGAAGCTATTTGAAATGACCCTCTTCTGGATTTTTTTTTTAAGTAGATGCCTCTAGTATATGTTAAAGTGATTTTCTACTGGCCAGTTTTTAAAAATTAAAGGCTTTCAAAAACTATTAGTAGTGCTTATCGCAAGAAAGTTTTTCAAAATTAAAACAATCTAAAACTAATCTAGAGTGGACCTTGCCTGGATTTTTTTATTTAGATGGCCCTAGAAGCTATTTAGAGTGCTTCTCGGCCGATTTTTTCTCACAGTTACACGTCTCTAGAAGCTATTTGGAGTGGTCTTCTCCAGACAATTTTTGAAAATTTAATGCAGCTAGAAATCATTTGGAGTTTTACTTAAGTTAATATTTAGCTTAATATTCAATATTGTCTGGTAATTTGAAATTTATCTAGGAGGGCGTAAATTCCTTCCAGGAGGCTAATTGGTTTAAAAAGGCAATGCCCCCTTACCCCTAATTTCACTGCCACTGACCCTGAGTAGCTCCATGAGAATATATTTCCATTTAGCTTTTATTTATGGATTTTTTAAATTCCATGTCGTTATATTTGATTGGGAGTGATCAAATCATAAGCCTCTAGAAGTTATTTAGAGCTATTTTTTAATTGTAATAAGAATTATATGCTTCCTTCTCACACAAAGTAATTATTTCTTACATGTGTGTGTGTGTGTGTGTGTGTGTGTGTGTGTGTGTGTGTGTGTGTGTGTGTGTGTGTGTGTGTGTGTGTGTGTGTGTGTGTGTGTGTGTGTGTGGCGCCTACCTCATTAAACACAATATTTGAAGTAACCAAAGGGAGGGCCTACCTACGGGCCTATCCCGGAGATGTTGCGAGTTTATCTCACTACGGTGAATCTCGCCATGCTCAACTCGAACCCGTAATTTAATATCCGTAAAGTAGCTATTCTTGAGTTTAAAATCTCGTAATTTGTGTTGAGTCTTCTAATTTTGTGTTAACCGAAACATTCTGATCTTCCGGTGTCAAAAATTGTGATTTGCGATTTACTTTATAGCTGTGTGAACGCATCCTTCAGCCATTTAAACAATAGAATAACTAAATGTTTGCCTTCACCATCTTCGTTTTATCTTGGTTTTATTTTTTGTTGGTAAAGTTTAGCTCGATAAAGTCTAAATAAAGATGGATAAAAAGGAAAATAATCAAAAGCAGATTATACTTGATGTATGTACCATACTTTATGTTTATTTAATTCGCTAAATGATTAAATAAAAAGCTATTACTAGTATAACTTATAATATTATGTATGATATATCTTAATAACTTTAATATGTACGAAAAATCCACAATTAAATAATATACAGAAAATGGATGGGTTGCCTTTCTATTTGAATATCACCGTTTATTAAGCCTGACAATTTAATAAATTTCTTATCACTCAGCTCAAAAGCGTATTCGCGTTCACGAAATATTCGTGGCATTATATTAAATTCATTTTTGAATTCTTCAAGTTCTCTTTCTATCAAATAGTCCATCCATGCTTCCGCCATTTTAAAATTTGTCCAACAACAAATACTTTTGAAATATCTGTTGCAAGATTGACGATTCCGAGAGGTGGAACTGCGGTGAGATCTATCCGAATGAAAAAAATCTCAATCTATAAAGAAATTTTTTTCAAGAATAGCTAAATATAAAAAGTTTCCAGATTGTGTCACGTGAACGCCCGATCTCGCAATAGAATAAACTCGAAACATCTCGAAGATAGGCCCACTGGGCCCTTCTGTAGACACGTCTATGAAAAAAAAAATGGAAGTTTTAAAATGTCTTGGTAATTGTAAAAGTGCAACTAAACTATCCAAGAAGTTTGTAGTTGGAAAAGTCACAGTGACTGAAAAAAAAATCATTCTAAAATGTAATTGTTTATTTCCTCAACATTGATTGAATCTTTGAATCGTCGTCGAACATTGAAAGAGTAATTGTTTGCCAAGCTTGACGAGGCACTTTTGTGTGGCTAACTCAAGACAGGGGGAAAGGAATGCCAATAAATGGCTCCCTGATCAGATTATCTGGAATGTTTGGACTACCAGAGTTTTAATCTATTTGGTTGAAATCAATCAAAGTCTATTTAGGTTTGGCCTACGATGTTTATGTTAGTTAGATTAAGTTTAGATAAGTTCACTAACACAAAATAAATGAATTGAAATAATTTTTTCTATAAATAAAAGTTAGCCACCGAATTGCTTTGAAAATTATTAAAAACAGATGTTTATTTTATTTTAATATTCAGTGAAGAACCAAGAGTTTTGGTTACTTCTTCCAAAACAATCTTATTGATAAAGTATTTTCTTTTTATTTTATCCTTCAAACCTTAATACAATTTTTATTCATACAGTATTAATATTGAACATATTCTAATATAAGATACATAATAATTTTTTAATATTTGGCCAAATATTTATATTAAAATTCAATATTTTATGATCCCTGTAACAATAAAACATTATATATGGTAGTTATGTTGACAATTTAAACCTAATAACATACAAAATTATATGCTACTGTAAATGTATTAAATAAATGACCCAAAAATTATTTATATTAAGAAATATATATATCTTCTTATTTACTATGTAAAACAATTCCAATATACATAAGCTGTGTGTTTATTACACTCCAATATAGCTATTTTTAACTAAATAATCAAGGCCATTTTAGAAATATTTAAAATTTTCAAAATTTGTCATTAGTAAACAAGCTTTAAATTAATTTATTTTAGAAACATTAATATACATTATTATCTATAGTGTAAAATATACTAATTTTTAAAAATCAAATAGATAATTTCGAAAATTAATTTCTCAGCAAATTAAGCCGTATCTTTAAATGACTTTTTTTTAAGATAAACAAGCAAATTGAATTACTTATTACGGAAAAATTAATCTGAATCTCATTTTAAACCAAATCATGTGTGCCATTTTAAAAAGATTGTTGTGTTATTTGTCGTTTCAAACAATCCTGATAACCTTTTTAAACACAATCATTAGATCCCATTTTTGAAATATTTCAATTTTTTTTTAATTAGTTATCTGTAAACCTTCTTTAATTTGGGGGCTAAAGACGAAATCAAAAATTGAATAAAATCCATCAAACCATCTCAGCTCTATACCTTAGGGTGAACAGACAGACAGATTTGTAAAATCCACTTTTTTGGTTTGGAATCACATAAAACATAGATTCAGCATAATCTCGAAGCCGAAAATGTTCACGATCATGTGATCACAATACTGTTTTTATTTTCAATAAAGTAAAAAGACACTTCGTTTTACTACAGTTCAGCATTAGGGAAGAGTAAGGTAGAATTCTTCTGGAAATTTTCCCGCATTTGCGTGGAAGAAGAGTGGGAAATATTTTAGGAAGAAACACCCTCATACACCCAACTGGTATTCGAACCCCAACCTCCCCAGAACCAGTAAACCAGACTAAATGAGCGTGTCCACACGTGTCCACAGATGCTTATTTACATTAATGGGATCGCATCTTTCTTCAAATAAACAAATAGAAAATCATTCTAGTGCGCTCAAATAGGACTATAATTTAGATGAACATTGAGGGAAAAAATCGATATCCCTATTAATAAGTAACATAGATGAAAAAAGAATATCGTTTGAAAACATCGATGTTATAGAACCAAAGACATCGGTAATATTTTTCAAATCTATTGAAACTGTAACTGGAATGTATTTGTAATAAATTAATATGAAACTCAAATATCAATTCAAAAAATTGTATTTAAAACTAATAATAAAAAATTACTATTTTTTAAACAAACACATAAATATATCTCTGTCTCGGACATCGCTACAAATCATTGATGGTTGAGAATCATCTATGAGGAAAACGTCGAACCTTCAACATCTATGTTCAATGTATATCCCTGCTGGACTGGACTGTAAGCATGTCCCGTTTCCCGTGTCAGGTTGATCCCACCAGTCAATCTCGCTGTAATTGAGCCAACTCTTTAGGTAAAAAGCTACACCAGTCAATGTAGTAATAAAACTATTGATCGAATTTACAATTTTTATGAGAAGTTTTTTCTTAGCACCGCATCTACTACCCGTACGTATTATGCACTTATGTACACCTACTAAATTACCTTAATATGTGAAAGGGAGAGTGGAAAATTATTTAGGATAAACCACGCTCAGTACACCTGACCGGAATTGAAGCCCGACCTCACCCCCTTGGCAGTTTAATCTATTGCGAGATTGACGCCTTAAACCATGTGACCAATGAAGTGGTTATTAATAATTAAAAGTATTTTCGTTTATCAGCAATTCTTGTAAAATGTGTTCAATAGTTAAAACCTTAAAATAAAAGATATATAATTAGAGTAAAATTTTGTTAAATGTGTTAGGTACCTACAAAAAAGAATAAATGCAACATTTAAACTATTAGCATCCAGAGTGGTTTGAACATTGGAAGTTGGAACTCAAGAAGCTTATCTGCACTTGAGATCAAGCCATTTCTGTCTTTTCTTCCTTTACTTGGCTTGGGGGAGATAATGACTCATAAATACCTGGATGGCTACCTTCCTCACCTCACTCGGACAAAGGGGGAGAGTTAGGAAATGATTGACACTCAAGGACCCCCGCCTAAACAGCTTTTACTCCTTCACTAGCAGTTTACAAAATTTAAGCTCCACCCCCCCGAAATGATATTTTTTTCTTCATAGCCTTCAACTTTGAGTTCATCGTGCCGGGAAGTGGGGTATTAATGATGTCCCCACCTCATAAATGAATTCCTCCATACGCCAAGAGAGCAGAGGTAAAATAAGGTCAAATGGGAAGATCTAGAACATTAGCCACACCCCACCCCCAAGCTTTAAACAGTCAAATATATTATTAGCACCGCGTATTACTACCCATTCAGATTATACGCACTTACGCTAATGTGTAATGGTAGGGTGATTGTGAGATTAAATGGAGGACTTACAGTTTAACGTGGAATCAGAACCACGGTGGAGGCCTGGCACTCCTCACATTCACAAGTTGTGATTAATACACGTCTTGTCAGAGGTGAAGGAAGGGTTTGGCAATCAGATAAATCTGTGCCGGGACCGAGGCTCAAACCCCGGACCCCGAGCACAGAAGTCCGACACCTTACCCCTAGACCGCCAGGTCACCTATTCAAATATGCATCAAGTGAATTGACTATAACCTGGCTGAGTGTCTCTCTATACTGATTTTGGCATCACTTTCTTATAGCTACACGTTGTTGGATTGTCTGTAAGTTATGTTTAGCTACAAGATGAATTATTTTAACATCACCTACCTATGGCTACATAAGTGTTGGATTGTTTAGCTATAAGAAAAGTTATTTTAACATCACCTATCTATGGCTACATAAGTGTTGGATTGTTTGTACGTCTATCTATTAGATAGGTTATTCTAACATGCTTACACAAGTATTGGTTTTTATACAAACAAAGCTAGAAGATAACTTCAAATTACATCACTTTCTTATGCTTACACAAGTGTTGGTTTGTATACACACAAAGCTAGAAGATAACTTACATCACTTTCTTATGCTTATACAAGTGTTGATTTGTACACACACAAAAATAGAAGATAACTTCAAGTTACATCACTTTCTTATGCTTACACAAGTGTTGGTTTGTATACACACAAAGCTAGAAGATAACTTCAAATTACATCACTTTCTTATGCTTATACAAGTGTTGGTTTGTACATACACAAAGCTAGAAGATAACTTCAAATTACATCACTTTCTTATGCTTACACAAGTTTTGGTTTGTATACACACAAAGCTAGAAAATAACTTCAAATTACATCACTTTCTTATGCTTATACAAGTGTTGGTTTTTATACAAACAAAGCTAGAAGATAACTTCAAATTACATCACTTTCTTATGCTTATACAAATTTTGTTGGTTTGTATACACACAAAGCTATAAGATAGCATCAAATTACTTCATTTGCCTATGCTTACACAAGTTGTGGTTTGTATGCATGCAAAGCCAGAAGATAACTTTAAATTACATCACTTACTTATTGATACATAAGTTTTTATTTTATGCACGTAAAGCTAGAAGATAAATGCTTATGACATAATTAATTTATAGCTACATAAGTTTTATATATGCCTTCTACATGCAACTGGATGACAAATGCTGTTGATGTTCTTTTAGCTAAATAAGTTTTGGATTATCTGAAGGTTAAACTGGAAGATATTACTTATAACAACAAAGATTTTGTAGTGTGTGTGTGTATTTTAATATAAAATCCATAGCCCCTGGCACCGCCAAACCCTGGGCCATAAGTTTAACTGCTTGCTATGTTTTTAATAATGTTCATATTTATTTGGTAAGTAGTAATACATGATAACATTAAATCTTCTTTGTTATTCTTTTATTCCCTTCTCCTTATTTGAGCGTTAGTCCTCGATGATCATATGGTTATCCTCAGACCTGAAGATGGTGTAACATATAACACCGAAACATGTCGTCATAGAAGACTAACGTTCAAATAAGGGGGTACAGGTAGGTCTATACCATCAACATGTCAATTTTTCAACCACAAAAAACAATGTAATTAATTACCTCAGAAACTTCAATTTAAAGTTTATTGTAGTTTTTTGACTAATTGACCCTGATCAAGACTTACTACCCTAATTAATGGCTTAAATTTATTATTAGTTATAGTAAAAATAAATATATTTAATATTATTAAAACGTTTTTATAGCATTAATCACCTATTCAGTATTATATTTTCCATTGAAACACACCAGTAACTACTAGATGCAACCAATATGAACACATTTTCAGTTCCTAACCCTCCGTGCCAGGTCAATGTCTGTTTTCGCTCCAGTGCCTCTGCTAAACGACCATGCATATACGCCACTTTTAGCTGCACAACTTTTGGATTTGCTATACGTCAAACTGCCATGAAATTGAGTGAACGAGCCATATCATTAAAAAACAACTTCATGTAAGAATCAGAAAGTAACGGGTGATCATTTTATTACTAGTCTCACTGCATGCAGCTCTGTGTGTGTGTGTGTGTGTTGGGCAAATAATCCCGGCCAAGATAGAAACGTGTGTTTGAGTCAGTCACGAGACCACTCATCGCAATTAGAACCTGCTGCATGGGGATCGGAGATCATCCAGGAAGTGAGTGAGTTGCACAAAGTCCATGGCATAAAGTAATACGAAGAAAACCTACCGGCGCCAACCATAAATATTCTCAACTTAACTAGCGCAAAGACTGTAATCGAGTCCATCTACGTGGCTAAGTGACTAAAATGGTCGGCCACAAGTCGAAAGGAACGTTGTTCAATTCCAGGTGGTGATTTATTTTATTGTAATTTTATGATTCCCGTCTCACTGCTTGTTTGGACTACTCGCGTATTTACACTAATTAAGAAGGGATAATAAAGATGGGATTGAGTAGATATATACCAGAATTTGTATGAAAGAATAATGGGAAACAGCTTAGGAAACAACATCTTCAGTGTAACCAACATGGATTATAGGCTAGAGCCTTGGCCCATCTAGAGCATATTATATGATCACATTAGCAGCGTTGGTATTCAACGTGGGGTACGAAACATCTTAGGGTATATCTTTAACGTGCGATGGATACAGTACTGCAGGCACAGCGGCGTCACACACCCCTGGACATCGTGGCCCAGGGCAGTTGCTAGATTGGTACCTAAAGAGCTACAACCCCCTCACCCTGAAGGGTGGGATGATTCGGTTCAGCCGGACTTTTACAACAACAAAAAAACTACTTCAAGATGAAAGTAATAATTTAGCTAGAATGTAGGACTATTTTTAGAATTATTTAAGAATGTATGGCTTTTGTTTCAACGTTATATCTTGAAAACTCGCTGAATAAAAACGTAAATTCGCGAACGTGGTAAATCTTATATTCACCTGCCGTGACGTCACAGGTAAGCGAGTCCTTAATTTAGTTGTATGAATATTAGTTCCGTTATCTTATTACAAAATGTTCAGGTAATATTTTTTGACAGACCGTCACACCCTCACATGGGTTACTTTCACTATTTCTAGTTTGTCGATAATATAATAAAAAAATTGCCAACCCATATTTGTTTGTAAAGTGTTACCTATAGCTAAAATGCTATAAAATAATAACAAACGTTTTAAATCCAAATAAAATAATGATAATTGAGTTTGCTATGGATTTATTTGGCACAGCGTTCTACTACTACCCGTTCATGTTATATGGCTATGCACTAATTACTCTTGTGTGTTAGGGATGAGGGAGGTTGAACTTGGGGAAGTGAACCCGCATTTGCGTGAAGATAGATTGGGAAACCTTTTAGAAAAAACTAATCCCAGTGCACCGAACTGGGATCGAACCTTGATCTCCCCATCATTGGCATCCAATATATTGCCAGAGTAGCGCCTTAGACCATGAGGTCACCAAAGCGGGTTCTTATGGAATTATATGACATAGGAAATATATTTTTATTTTAAATACTGGGATGATATAAGTTTAGTGAAATTTTATAAACACTGTAACATTACACTAATATGCTTTCTGGTTTTTAATAATTAATTTGAAATTAAATTTTAATCAAATCAAGAGAGAAAATTAAGTTTATTAATTTTAATTTAATTAATTAAAATGTATTTATTTACTTTGGTGAAGTTGAGGTGTAACACCTGTTCTTATACATAAGCAGGTAAAAAAATTATTCATGGTTCAAATAATTAAAGGAAGTAACTTAATGAATGAAGATATTAATAAAATAAACCTTAGAAACTAAACAATCAGAAAATGTTACACAAATCTATGCTGCAGTGCGTCTTTAAGCGTTCTGTGCTAGGTTAAGTTAGTTTGTAAATCCTGGTCTAATATATATTATATGTGTGTGTTTATAATGGTTTCCTAATTAACTCCAATAAAAGCACTTTAAATTAAAGAAAACAACATCAGTTACTAAAGTAACTAAAGTAGACGACAGTGTTGTATTGTAAAATTCATTCCAGGTGTAATTGGAAAGTTTTTTCCTCAATTGTTACCTCTTCACCTTCATCTTCCACAGAAATGGGAAATGCGGATAAAAAAAAGGTAATAAAAACATATAATTACATCTAGAAAATAAATATGGTTGGTAAAAGGCGCTTGTTGGTTTTAATCATGTACTGTACGTATCATGGAGGTGAGGGTTGGGTTTGGTCTGTATTCCTCCTTGAAGTTGTCGGACTCCCCTTGGAATTGATAAGCTCATCAAAGAGAGGGTTAGCCACATATACATACTATGCATAAACATATACATAAGCTGTTAATATATTATTCAACTTACACTCACATAAAACTTTGGTTTAATATAGTAAAATATATCAAAATATGGAAATAAGCGAATGCTTGTACAAATTAATACATGTACAGTATACAGCCAACGAAACGTGCTCTGGGTCGTTTTTCACTCATATTTTAAGGAAAATTATGCTCTTTATAAATTGGTTATGGACCGAATTTAATTCCAAATGAGTAAGTATGATAAAATGTCCCCCTTCAAGAGCTCCTTCCCCTCCTAATACACTGAAATATATCTGCTTTGCTCTTAAGAACCCACTTGGAAGTAAGTATTTCCAGGATGGAGACCTATGTTTCTCGTTCGATCAAAAACTGCCGTGTGGTAAAAAAAAATCACTCAAATCCTTTTAACACACTAAATTAGTAAAAAAAAATATTATCTTCTGTGAGGCAGAAAACGCCGTTCGGAAAATTGGATGGGAAAAGAGAGAGAAATGAATTGTTCAGACAAGGACAACACAGTTGACATTCAACCTTGACACTACAGGTCAGAGCCAGAAGTAGTATTTGTAGAGAATAAACAGATTGGGAGGCATGGGTTTAAATGCCAGCTAGGAACACTTGATGTGATATTCATTTATTGTTTTGAAAGCTATTAACATAAAGACATCTGTACTTTACTCGACCCACCAAATGAATTCATAAAAGAAAATATAACTAATTTATTTGTAAAGTTAATTTATTACACGTTAAACAGTTAAGTTTTTTAGTTTGTAATTAAATACATTTTGTAATGAAATACATAAATACAGCTATAGATTAAAATAGCTTTGGAAATCAATAAACTAGCACTGACTCACATCGTGTGCCGTGGCAAATGTAATTCAGAAAACATTAAAAAACAAAACTTTCTTCTGTTTCTTTATTTTCATCATTTTGTGGTAATATACTTTCTTTATTATATTTTCTTAACATTCATCCACCTCAAAATGTTGCGGCACATCTGGCCGAACTCGTGGCACTCCTCTAAGTGCCGCGGAACACCGGTTGGGAATCCCTGCTCCAAATGGACTAAAGGCGTTCACTTTGTCAACACAATAATTTAATTAAATGACTACTTCATCATATATTTATTGCTGGTGCTCATTGCGGATGTTGTTATTTAAAACTCGCAAGAGAGTTTATTGCTAGTGACTAAATCGGGATTTAAATCCCGGCAGTATCACGGCGTGACCGTTTAAAAAGTGTTACTAAATACATACACCTATATAAGAGGTATCAGCACTATGCGATAAGATTATTTCAATGTTGACGTTAATGTTTTCTTTCGTAATAAGAGTTTATATCTTAAATTTTGTTTTATTTTAAAATGTACTCAATTTAAATTAATTTCAGAATAGATTGTCCTCATCTTTAATTTTTTAATTTGGTGACCACAACTGTATGCAAGAACGGAAGTAGTGGTTGAAATGAGAGTTCTGGCTCATTTTCTCCCATAAGGTTAACATTGATTCTCCACATCAAATGTGGAGGATCACTTTCTCCCATAAGAATAGCATTGATCCTCCACATTGCAAAGTTGAGTCACTTTCTCCCACATTGTTTCTCTTAACTGGGGAGGTGTGTTACTTTCTCCCATAAGAATAGCATTGATCCTCCACATTGCGAAGTTGAGTCACTTTCTTCCACATTGTTTCTCCTAACTGGGGAGGTGTGTTACTTTCTCCCATAAGAATAGCATTGATCCTCCACATTGCGAAGTTGAGTCACTTTCTCCCACATTGTTTCTCCTAACTGGGGAAGTGTGTTACTTTCTCCCATAAAAATAGCATTGATCCTCCACATTGCGAAGTTGAGTCACTTTCTCCCACATTGTTTCTCCTAACTGGGGAGGTGTGTTACTTTCTCCCATAAGAATAGCATTGATCCTCCACATTGCAAAGTTGAGTCACTTTCACCCACATTGTTTCTCCTAACTGGGGAGGTGTGTTACTTTCTCCCATAAGAATAGCATTGATCCTCCACATTGCGAAGTTGAGTCACTTTCTCCCACATTGTTTCTCCTAACTGGGGAAGTGTGTTACTTTCTCCCATAAAAATAGCATTGATCCTCCACATTGCGAAGTTGAGTCACTTTCTCCCACATTGTTTCTCCTAACTGGGGAGGTGTGTTACTTTCTCCCATAAAAATAGCATTGATCCTCCACATTGCGAAGTTGAGTCACTTTCTCCCACATTGTTTCTCCTAACTGGGGAGGTGTGTTACTTTCTCCCATAAGAATAGCATTGATTCTCCACATCAAGGAGTTGGGTCACTTTCTTCTACATTGTTCCTTTTCACTGGGGAGAGAGGGAGGTGGATCACTTTCTCCCATAATTGATCAGTGGCGGATCAAAATATATTATTTTGGATGGTTGACATTTCTTTCAAGTTTTATCTTGGGCCCTCCTTACTAGTAACATTATAATTATGTGTATTATTTAGAGTTAAAATAAATCTAACATTTGGTTTACGAAACTCCAACAATAAAACTACCCTTACAATCGACCCAATAATGCACGTTTGTTTCTCCGCAGATGACTGAAATAAACCATACCTTCAACAGAATATTTTGTTGATTCACTTGTCAATATGAGCCTCATTGACATATTGATTTTCTTCCTCCTTGGATTGATAAGTTCCAGGTGGTTTAAGGAACTGCTTAGAGCTGCCGGGAACTTTTATAATCGGCCACAAACATGTCGGGGTTGGGAACCCACAAGGTGAGACAGTTGCTTACTTTATATGTAGTTATATTCAATTTGTTTCAATAAATTGGGGAAAACCTGTATATTAATATCAAAACACAAGCTGAAAATTATTGTAACTACGGCACTGTCCGTATTGAAGGGACTTCAGTTAAATTAATTTAAATTAATGGAAAAATGACCCCTAGACAATAATTGAGGTCGGGACTATAAGCTTAGTGCGCTAATACTATACCATTTATCTAACCAGGATTAGTCTCGTGTTCAGTCATTTTTTCACTCATATTTTAAGACAGTCTGTGAGTCTTAAGTTGTGATGTGCGTGGATATTCACAAGAATTTCGCTTTAAAATTAAATTCTTGTATTTCATACTTGGCTGCATAACAGTCCTTCCAAGTGGAAGATGATTCAATTATGATCGCTCGCATAATTTTAGTTGCTCATAATGTAATTGACGATTCCACAGGTCCAGCACGGACTCAGCTTTCAACTATGAGTTAAGGATGACCCGAAACATGGGACGAAGCCTGATAGCTCAGTGGTAGAGCATCAACACACCAAGCCAAAGGTCTCAAGCTCAATTCCCGTGTTCAGGTGTATTTTTCAACTAATTTAAATGAAATATATTGTGGTAACATGGTTGGTGGAGCTTATTGAAAATCACTATTACTAAAATTTAGAAACTTACCGTAAATATTTTATGTCAGTACTATTTATATAAGAATATTATACTTGTCTCAGCACATTATTACCGGCCTGCTGCTTGCACACCATGGGCAGACTCTCCTCCATTACAAGGCCGAGGGTTCGGCTATCTCAGAGGGTGACTCCCCTTCGACCAGGGATCTAACAAACCACGAGCCCTATATACCTGCGAACACCCTCTTCTTCCAGAACCACGAGCCCTATGTGCCTGCGAACACCCTCTTCTTCCAGAACCACGAGCCCTATGTGCCTGCGCACACCCTCTTCTTCCAGAACCACGAGCCCTATGTGCCTGCGCACACCCTCTTCTTCCAGAACCACGAGCCCTATGTGCCTGCGCACACCCTCTTCTTCCAGAACCACGAGCCCTATGTGCCTGCACACCCTCTTCTTCCAAAACCGCGAGCCCTATGTGCCTGCGCACACCCTCTTCTTCCAGAACCACGAGCCCTATATGCCTGCGCACACCCCTTCTTCCAAAACCGCGAGCCCTATGTGCCTGCGCACACCCTCTTCTTCCAGAACCACGAGCCCTATGTGCCTGCGCACACCCTCTTCTTCAAGAACCACGAGCCCTATGTGTCTACGCACACCCTCTTCTTCCAGAACACGAGCCCTATGTGCCTGCGCACACCCTCTTCTTCCAGAACCACGAGCCCTATATGTCTACGCACACCCTCTTCTTCCAGAACCTCGAGCCCTATGTGTCTACGCACACCCTCTTCTTCCAGAACCTCGAGCCCTATGTGCCTGCGCACACCCTCTTCTTCCAGAACCTCGAGCCCTATGTGCCTGCGCACACCCTCTTCTTCCAGAACCTCGAGCCCTATGTGTCTACGCACACCCTCTTCTTCCAGAACCTCGAGCCCTATGTGCCTGCGCACACCCTCTTCTTCCAGAACCTCGAGCCCTATGTGTCTACGCACACCCTCTTCTTCCAGAACCCCGAGCCCTATGTGCCTGCGCAACACCCTCTTCTTCCAGAACCTCGAGCCCTATGTGTCTACGCACACCCTCTTCTTCCAGAACCTCGAGCCCTATGTGCCTGCGCACACCCTCTTCTTCCAGAACCTCGAGCCCTATGTGCCTGCGCACACCCTCTTCTTCCAGAACCTCGAGCCCTATGTGCCTGCGCACACCCTCTCTTCCAGAACCTCGAGCCCTATGTGCCTGCGCACACCCTCTTCTTCCAGAACCTCGAGCCCTATGTGCCTGCGCACACCCTCTTCTTCCAGAACCTCGAGCCCTATGTGCCTGCGCACACCCTCTTCTTCCAGAACCTCGAGCCCTATGTGCCTGCGCACACCCTCTTCTTCCAGAACCTCGAGCCCTATGTGTCTACGCACACCCTCTTCTTCCAGAACCTCGAGCCCTATGTGTCTACGCACACCCTCTTCTTCCAGAACCTCGAGCCCTATGTGCCTGCGCACACCCTCTTCTTCCAGAACCTCGAGCCCTATATGTCTACGCACACCCTCTTCTTCCAGAACCTCGAGCCCTATGTGTCTACGCACACCCTCTTCTTCCAGAACCTCGAGCCCTATGTGTCTACGCACACCCTCTTCATCCAGAACCACGAGCCTCATGTGCATTATTTTTAATAATGTTATTGATATTTATTTATTCTTATTTCGATTGATTGGTGTACCTCCCGCCAAATGTCCCTACATAACTCACTCAACCAACACAGATATTACCAAAGTTGCAATTGTTCTCTCACTCAACTTAACATGTTTTACTATTAGCCTCAATTTTAATTGGTAAACGGAATTAAATTACTGCGCCATACATCAACATTCGTCTTTTTATTTCACTCATAGTTTGCATTACAGATAATCTCTAAAATATTAATTACGATAATGAACACTGTTTATAAAACACTGATGTTGTACTCATAAAGTTTCTCGAAATACTAATAACAACTTGTTACAACGGTATATCGTCTATCACAATATATCATTAATGATGCAACGCGGTGGGCGATATATTTGGGCGGACGGATATATCAGGTTCTATTTCAATAAATCAATGATAACTCGATTCGGTGGCCGCATGGTCTAACGCGCTATTCTCGTGTTGGATTAGTCTGTCGAAGACGGGGAGATCGGGGCTTGATCCCGACCGGGTGCATTTAGGATGGTTTTCAACTCTCCCTTCACGCAAATGCTGGTTCACTTCCTCTAAATTAAAACCTTTCCTAGTTCCTAACACAATATTTTAATTAGTACATTGGCGTATAGCCCAAACGGGTAGTAATACGTGGCGCTAAAAAGAAATAAATATTAACCCGTATTGCAGGTCACATGGTCAAACGTGTTTCTCTCGTGTAAGACTAGAGGATCTGGGTTTGAGTTCCGGTCAGATAAACTGAGTTTTCTCCCCTAAATAGTTTTCCACGCGAATGCAAGTACATTCACTCTAAAATTCTGCCTTCCTCATTTATATTTTATTAGTAAACTTAATGTATGCGTGTAAGCTGAACGGATACGAAGATGCACCGGGGAAAAAAATGTTGAGAGACATTCCCAGTTTTCTGCAACAAATTAAAATACAGCAAAGCGTCGATAATTTGGACGTCAAAAATCCGGATCGTCGATAGTGTGGATCACGAAGAAAAAATATTTATAATAATATTATAATAATAACCACAGTGACATGGCCGCTAAAAAACGCACCTCAACACTTGTTCATAAAAAAAATTGGAGACTTTTGTTGTTAGATTTTGCCTTATTATATTCCTTCAAGATTTGTGGTATTCAGCAACAGAAAACAATCATTTAAGTTCTTTGTTTAAATTAAGTGAAAATATTTCTACCTTAACAATGAGTTTTCGTAAGTATCCCCTCTATTCTTATCTTTTTATTTTTGGTATAGAAACTGACTGTATTTAATGCGTACTGGGTCGATCCCCAATTAGTCCAAATTATCGACGCTCTGCTGTATTTAAATTTTTGTTGAGGATTACAACGAAGCTTCTTGTTATCATCGTAGATTAAGAAATGTAAAACCTCAGTTAATACAAAATATTCCACATCGATATAAAATAACCGAATATTATAAAAAATATATTGCTTAGCCTAGTGTAAAGTTAGAGTTTTGACTTCTAACACTTAAAACAGTCAGAGAAATAATAGCCCAAGAGTTTGTGAGGTTGAAATACCAGTCAGATTGCTTCAACATCTGTGATAAACTACATTACGAACCTTCCCCCGCAAAACAAAATTCATCCCACATGAAAGACCGGTGCCATTTAAGAAAAACTAAGTTGTATTGTAACAAAAAATAAACAAGCATAATTCAAATGTATAATGTTATAACAGAAAAGTTGATCCACGCACTTGTCTTTCAACGACCATGCTCTCTATTCTCATCACAAATAAAATAAAATTACTGACAAATTTGAAAGGCGTTTAGTTCATAGAAACAAAACCCCAATAACTTAGATCCAAAACACTGGTTGGTCATCCATAAATCACTAGTCATTTGATTCGTGTAGCTTAGTGAAATAAAATGTGGTAATTTACAACTAAAATACAAGTGAATTCACTTATCATGACAAGACTGGTCTCTTTGTGGAATAGGCCCCTCTTAATAGAGTACAGAGCACGGTCAGCGGACACATAATAAACAATGTCAGGTCAATTCACTGAAATATCGTTATATATAATAACATCATTAAATAATATATTAATAAATTGGGAAAGTATTAAGATAATTTTAACCATTGACTTGAACATTTATTATTTAATTGTTGAACTCAGCGATCTTGGGGTAAAGTGCTCGCTTCAGGACCCAATTCAAACCCAGCTGGGGTCGATAGATTTTCCTTGAGCGATTTAAATCCGTAACGCATCTTTCTTCGCAAAGGAAGTAAATCCGTCGGTCCCATGTCGATTGTGGCATGTATAATAACTCTGGAAGGTGTGTGAAAATACCATCCCGGCAAAATTGGTAAATTATTTCGCTCTTACTCATAGAAATTCACGTGTGTTTATATAATCAGTCGGTTCAGAAAATTAACGTTAATTACCTCAAATAAATAAAACTAATTATTTCCATTAATAATGTCCAACAAGATTGTAATCAAAAACTAGAATTGAAATATGCTAGGACTTTTCTTATTGGATGAGACTGACAAAGTTCATATTAAAAGTATAAAGCTTATTTCTTACAAGAATTCTTTTGCACCAATTGCAAGACAAAGCATATCTAATGTATTACCATAGTTTATCACTTGAAATCAATCCTCTGACTTCTTGCCACTTTACACTTTTTAACTATGTTGTAAGATAGAGCTAAATGAGCCAAACAATAAACACTTATCTTAATATATATAATTCTTCTGTACGTGTGTATGTCACTGAACTCCTCCTAAACGGCTGGACCGATTTTGATGAAATTTTTTGTGTGTGTTTGAGTGGGTCCGTGGATGGTTTGGATTCACAATTGAACCCTGTAGGTGGCGCTGCAATCGAGTTCTAGGAACTTTTTTGGGGGGGGGGATTTTTTTTTAGATTTTTTGCATATCAGAACATGTAACCTCAACATTTCACCCCCGCCCCCCCTCCCACCAATATTTATAATAATGAATATAATATTAATAATTGACCGTTAAAAAATCATAAGTTCATCAATAATTGACCGTTAAAACCTTCTGAAAAGTTCATGAATAATTGAACTTCTGAGAATAATTCATAGTTATGTTTGTTTTCGATACAGATGATATTTGTGGAGTTTTGGGCGAAATGCCAAAAATGAAAAGATGTTTTATTTTGTATGTTGTCTTGACAAACACTGAATTTGTAATATTTGTGTTACTCACTAATTGGAGTTCATTGTAAATTTGTAATTGTGATGATCACATAGTATTTGTTTTATTATCGCAATCAATTATGCCATCCAAATGAAAAGCCAACGTTCGGGCAGGACAACGTCTGTCGGGTCCGCTAGTTTTTGTATATTTCTTATAGCAGTGCCACTTTATTTAGGGTTTACATTGATTGAACAGCCCGCTTCAGTGACTGAATGCTCTAAGGCATCACTCTCGTGTTAGACTGGCCTGCTGAAGACGGGGAGGTCGGTCTTGTCTAACTGAGGGTGATTTTTCCTAATAGATTTTCCACCCTTATTCCACGTAAAATAAGGGTATAGTACCGCTGAAATGCTTCCTTTCTTCCTTCAATTAGAGTAATTATCATAATATATAGGCCTATATATAAAACTGAACAGGTATAAAGACGTAGTGATAAAAAAAACTTGATTGAACAGCCGAATACCTGTCCACTTGACCAGCCTTGGTTGTACAAGTGACCAGTGAACCAATTCGAGAAACACAGTCTAGTCGCTTCTCGTGAAACACTGATGTCTTGACTGACGATTGTCAATATTTCTAGCTTTATGAAACAGAGCCCAGCCTGCAAGTATTGTCGGCCTTTCTACCCTTATTGTTAATAATTTAGACTATAATTGAAGACTCTGAATCAATTACATAATATTTATGATGAGGAATTCTAACCAAGAGTGTATAGTCTCCTCCATAATTTGGCTACCGTACCGTCGCTACAGCTTGGTGTAGTCTTCAGATATTTTACTTACTTATTCTAAGGCGTTAGGAACTCAACATTTCACTGCCGTACCTACGAAAGTACGCCACCTATACCTATCTTTTATCCTCCCATCTAAGTGTTGGTCTTCCCAACGGTTTCTTCCCATTGGGTTTGCCAGTCAATAGTCTTAACACAGTCCAGATTCTCCCATTCGCGCTGCATATCTGCCCACCGTAATCTGCGAGACTTGATTATCCCAACAATGCCTTGTGATGACTACTGTGTATTTAACTCATCATTCTGTAACCTCCTCCAATTTCCAGTAGCATCATCCCTTTTTGGACCAAATATCTTCCTAAGCCCCTTTTTTTTCGAACACCCTAAATTTTTTTTCTACATGTAATGTAAGAGACCACGTTTAACACCCATAGGAACAACCGGTAAAATCATTGTTTTGTACATTCTGAGTTTTACATTCTTTGACAGCAGGCGAGATGTCAACAACTTACTGACCGAGTAATATCAGGCATTTCTCGACGGTATTATTTTCCTAATTTCAAATCTAATATCATAATTTCTAGTTATAATAAATATTTAAACTCATTAACCCTATCAAAAGATATGTGGTTGGCAGTAGTCTCTAAAATCAATATCTGTATATTACCGATTAATGTCAACCCTTTCCTACTCTCTTGTATTACCTTAATATCATAATATAGATCTAGACTAACAAGTAATGAGGAAAGTGCATCTCCTGGTTTCAACCAAGTATATATTTAGAAAGTATCTGATAAGTGACATCAAACACGTAGTTCCGCACCCTGTCACGCCTGTCAATCAAACATGTCTCGCTTATCTTGTTATAAAGAACATTCTTGAATCTCGCACACATACTATAGGTGCCACTCCTAAACATTCCACAGAAAACAAAATCTCTTTTCCTCACCTAACTCCGACTGTGTCCCGACAACACTTTCTTGAAACCAGTGGGTGTTCGGGTAGAGGGAAACCAACTCACCTCACTAGATGTGTCGAAGAAATATTGCTATCATAATTTAGGTAAACAATGAACAGCTCTTTCTCATACCTTGGAAAAGATGGTACTGTTCAATCCAAAGTTAAAAGATAACACACAAAAAAAAACAATAAAGGAGGTTATTATTTAATAGTCACTATAACCTGCTTTAAAATTCATACCTATGGCCTGCCTTCCTAATTATATCACTAAATTTGTATCTATGAGAATAAAAATAACAAAATTTAAATAAAATTAATTAATTATAGGGTACAAATGTTAAATTTACACAAAATACTATTTTAATTAATAAACTTTTATAATAGCGTAGTCATTCTTATTATAGTGTTGCTTATTTAAATTTTTATGAAATAGATATTGTTCAATAAATTTAACAATGTGATATCTTGAAGCGTTTTAAAATATTTCTCGTTTCATAAAATATACCAAAATGTTGGTGGATGATAAAGATATTGTTAGTTGAAAGATGTTTCTGGGTCAAGAAGAAAATAATAAAAACAGAAGACCAAAATTTATTTGAAAAAAATGTTTCAAAACACTTAATTTGAAACTATTTGAAATTTGTTTTATTAAGAAGCATAGACATAATATATACTCGTCAAAGGCTATCAAATTACATTGATATTTAGCCTTCGTTGTTTGATTTGAATCAAAACTTATATTTTCCCTCTTCCGCTCACTATGAGAACTTTAAAACGACCGCTCTCCTAGCTCTCTATCTATTTGTTGCACCAAACCACTCAAGTAAGAATTATTAAGCTGTTATTATTTTTAACCAAATATAAATATTGTATTTACTGATATACAATAATACACAAATAATGGTTTCCATGGTGATGTAAACAAATAATGATTGTACAGTTTAGCCGCTGCCCACACAGAATGGAAATATGGAAAATTCGCTAGGAAAATTTAGTTTTAGTTACCAAGCTAATATTTTTGCCGGCATCCTGGACCCCTGAACTTTAAAATGACCTCGTTGGTTAAAAATTGGTAAAACCGTTTACTATTAATTTCAACAATCAAAAATGGGCTTATTAAATTAATATAAAAAATGTGTGTGTGTGTGTGTGTGTGTGTGTGTGTGTGTGTGTGTGTGTGTGTGTGTGTGTGTGTGTGTGTGTGTGTGTGTGTGTGTGTGTGTGTGTGTGTGTGTGTGTGTGTGTGTGTGTGTGTGTGAAAAAGATAGTGTAAGAATTTGGGAGAGATATTGTGGAGAGGGACAATATGTGGGTGAATGTGAGAGAGAGTTTAAGAGAGAAAGTTAGAGAGGGAGAGATTATTTAAAGAGAGAAATTTAGAGTGAGGGAGAGCTAGATACAGAGTTTAAGAGATAGTGGTAGAGAGAAAGTTATAGAGAGAAATTGAGAGTGTGAGTTCGAGATAAAGATAAGTTTGAGAGAAAGAGAGAGAGAGAAAGTGAGTTTGAAATAAAGAGAGTGAGATTGATAAATTGAGAGCATGAG
The DNA here is from genome assembly GCA_033556935.1 of Timema podura. Lineage (NCBI taxonomy): Eukaryota > Metazoa > Arthropoda > Insecta > Phasmatodea > Timematidae > Timema > Timema podura. Next base: position 73,518,338 of record JAVRXN010000008.1, on the reverse strand, counting down.
AGTAATTTAGAGAGAGCTTGAGAAAGAGATAGTTTGAGAGCGAGGGAGTCTGAGAGAGAGCTTTTGAGTGATAGAGAGCGAGCGTTTGAGAGATAGAGAACAGACATTTGAGGGAGAGGTTAAGACAGAGAGTATAATGAAGTTAGTTTGAGAGAAATTGTGTCCTAGAGAGTGTATGTGTGGTTAGATAGTGTGTTAGAGAGAGTTATAAGGTTGAGAGAGAGAATGAGATAAGATCATTTGAGAGAGTGTGTGTTATAGAGTGTGTGTGTGTGTGTGTGTGTGTGTGAGCGGAGAGAGTGTGAGTGAGAGTGTGTGAGAGCGTTAGAGAGAATGTGTGTGAGAGCGTGAGAGAGTCAGATATAGAGAAGGTGAAAATATAAATGTGGTACACAAAACATTACGGTACTTTTAAATATAATATCCTCAAAATTAAGCGGTAAAATGAAAACATAGCTTAACTTATGTACAGTAGTAACCGAAAACATAGGGCCACTAGTGAAATTAGAATGATATTGAACTTGAATCTCATAAACCACTATTTATAATTGATATATTGAAGTAATATATAAACAGTACATTTATACATCAATTCTAAATGTACACAATCACTTTTGGACCTTAAAAGTTTTTTCTTCTTTTTTAAGAAATTATAGGTATACAAAACAATACAACAGAATAAAATAATAGGTGTTTTTGTTACTAATGGAAGGACATTTTTAGAGCAAGTTACTGTGTATGAAATATTGTAGATGTTCAAGGTGTGCAGTGTTTTACCTTGATTTGAAGTACTACTGTATATATTAAAAAATATACGTATAAATAGATTAGTCTTGGGTCGGCTACAGTGCGGCCGCTCCGCCACACCACCCGTCTCATGGAATTTAGCTATGGTATTGTTCACACATGACTTGCTTACATGTAACTCTGCTGCAATCGCTCTAGAAGATTTGCCGGTTCTGCTCATGCCAATAATCTACCATTATATTTCACCCGACACCTTTTTTCTAGACATTATTTACGGAAAACGAACACTACAATCACTTGTCATACACACATTGAATTTGTTATGGGGAAAAAAAAATTAACCTCGCCGGAAAAATCCCTTTAGTGCGGCTATCTGTAGTCAAGTACATGTACTAATGGTAATGGTAAAATCTCTGTGGATAAACAAATAATATCCACTTTCACAGCACGAAAAAAACAGTGAAATGTTAATATGTTTTTTGTTAATTTCATAAATTCGTTAAATGGCTGATAAAAGCTGTGTAACATTTTTTAGGCGTTTGATTTATGCATTAAATTTTAGCCCTATGTATTCAATAAATTTAAAAAAATCTACATTACTGAATATAATTTAGTTTTTTTTTTAATCACTTCGATATACTTAAAAATGTAGTAATTTTTGGTTTGTCTCAAAATCTTAAATAATTAATAAATAATAAACCGGTTGATATAAAAATTTGATTTTTACACCAAAATACATGGTTTTAACAGCTTAATAAGCAATGGAATATACGAGAAGTTTAAACCAATATTTTTGAGCCAAGGGTTTCCCACAAGAAAAGTATAGGTGGCCCTATGTTTTTGGTTACTACTGTATTTGTATTGTGTTACTATTTGCTAAAATGAACATCAAAATCCATTATTTAAAAAAAATTAACATCAAAACTCATACTTAAATAGTTAAAATAGCTATTTTGAAACATTATTCAAGACCATTTTATTGTTTTTGAGCTTATAACACATTACAAAATATATTTAAACATCATTTTATCATTCGCGAGACAAAACGTAGACAATATTTTCACGAATTTAACTTAACCTTTTAAATTTCGAATTATGCTCAATATTATTGATTTAAATGTGAATTAACGATAACAGCATTCCAATAAAAAATAAAGGTTTCCCCAGTTTAGGCATCTCAATTTAGGTGTGCTATGACGAGCATCCAAAGAGAAATATTCATCCAAAGAGAAAATTGTGATGTGTTCGGACCAACAAAGAAAGATTGATTTATTATTTTTTAGCCAAAGAGATATATTTTATTTAGAGATTTACAGCCATGCAGCAAACAACGGTTTCCATGGTGACTAAACAAATAATGAAAAACTGAAAATTATCTGTGAAAATCGGATTTTCGTGGAAACCTACTTTTTTTCCCGACATCCTGGACTCCTAACCGCCAAAATGAGTGGTCGTTTGTCAAAATCTGTTCAGTCATTTCCTCGTAATTTCTATTACCGGAAATGGACTTATCAAATTATATATAAGAATTTAATCAAATTTAAAAACAATGTATAGTGATAAATTTAAAAGGCTTAGCCTAAACAAATTACTACACTAAAATTAACATATGTTTATAGAATTAGAACCTACTAAAATTATACACCTGACTCAATTAATTTGAAATACATCTAAAACCTTAGCATAGTAAGATGAAAGTAAATAGTAAATAAAAACAAACTTATACTTGAAAATGTAATTTTATGTGTAGTAGTAAATATTTAATAGTTTAGAAGGTATTCAGTCGATCGTATTGAAATATTTACACGTTCATCTATAGCAAGTTATTAAGTCAAATATAACAAATTAAACACTCGCAGCTAATAGGCTTGGAAAATTTGATGCGTTTAATTTCATCAGTAAAAACAACTTTCAAAGGTAACACAAAAATTTAAAACTTTTTTTTAAATTAAAACAATAGAATCAGTTTTGTTGATAATTTTTTTTATGTTTCCGGTGCATGATTCTCCTTAAAATGATCTTGAGCGCGGGATTAATCCTACATAGCTCAGTTGTAGCGCATTGGCACGTTAAGACAAGAGTCACGGGTTCGATTCCAGTGTCCAGCTGTCATTTTAAAAATTTACGTAATATAGAAATAGCTAGCATCTACGTAAATAACGAGGAAATTCTGGACGTCCTCAACGTGACCAAGCGTTACGGGTGATGATCCCCTTAAGATCCTCAAAATAGGCAATTACAAGTCTGACAGTTATCATGGGTAGCCCCACTCAGCGCAATGGTGTATGAAATAATTCATAGCAACTCTAATATAAAATAAAGATAGTATTGTCGCCAATAACCAATAAACAATAGGGTGCATTAGTCAAGCCAGGTACTCATAGAAATCATCCAATATTTTTATTGCCAATTTTACAAGCTGGAAAATATTCGAGGCCAATTTGTGGAATAAGACTCTAACTTCCGCTATCGTTAAAATAGCTAAGTACACGACATGTTGCTTCGTGTGGTTTTGTCATTGGTTAAATGGACTGTAGAATGGAGGGTAGGTTAGGCCAGTGGCCTACAGTACGTGCAGTCTAACTTGAGAGTGGATGAAAAAATAATAATTTTAAAACATTTCTCATTATTTTTTTATTTTTTTAGCACCACGTGGGTTGTAAGCTTATGTACCAATAACACTAATGGGCTTAGGGATTAGGATGGCTATATCTAAAATAGTGTGCCAGCAGTTGCGTGGAGGGATAGTGGAAAACCATTTTGAAAAATCCACCCTAGTACATCCAACCGAGATTCAAACCTTGATCTCCTCGTCATCGGCAGTTTAGTCCAACAAGAGAGTAGCACGTTATACCTTGCGGCCACCAAAGCGGGTCATTTCTCGTATTAAATTTGATTTAGGGAGGGAGATAATATTTACCCACTGTTGGACATTTAGAGATCAAGGTTCTGGCTCCCTTTCCCCAAATTCTTGACTAACGACACATTTACTTAACTTTAAAATGTACTGTACAGTATATATCTTATAAAAATATTAAAGTAAGGTTATGCTATCATTGAGTCGTGAACTATGAATTATTGTAATATATTCTACCAATAGCTACAGGACACCTTTGCTGCCATTTTGAGTCTCACAGTCTTCCTAGGTATTCTGTCGGCTGCACCCGACTAATTTTGTGGTTTGTGACGTCACGAATCATTATATGTAGCCGGCAATAGAAGACTAACGTACGCGAACTCACAGTAAGTTTTTTTTAGTGATTGCGTATGGACTTTGAAAACCGCAAGCCAACATTTATACACCGTCCACACGCCATTAAGAGTATGTGCGAGTAGTCTGGACCTCACGCCTTCCAACCTCACATTCCCTGATCCTGAACAGATCTTTGTTGATACGGACCATAATTATATGCTTATAGCAGGGTTTCTCAAACCTATCACTCTATTCCGAGCTGCTGACGGGGAAATTAGCAATTAAAACTAGACAAGATGTACCATCAAGTTTTTTTTTTCCTAAATGGTTTTTCACTAACTCTTTCCACGCAATTTCAGGTACATTTAATCAAAAGTCTATCTTTTTTAATAGCTACATGTATGGGTAGTAAGATGCTGTAATCAAACAACAACAAAACGTTGACCTAAACATTAAGTCCCGAATAGGGTTTACTATCAAATAAAGGTCATTCGACATTCAAAATTTTACTGCACAATTTAACAAGCGTATAATTAAATTATAATAGTCAACCCTGGTGGTTTTTGGGTGAATTGTTCGCCTCAAGACCCGATGTTCGTGGGTTCAAACCCATCCAAGGTCGACGGATTTTTCTTGAGTTATAAAATTACGTTGCACAACTTCCTTCGGAGGGGTAGTAAAGCCGCTGGTCCCATGTTGATGTGGTATATAAAAGAACCCTGAAGGAATGTGAACATATTTTTCCCGGTAAAGTTCGTAGGACCTTTCGCTCTCGCTCATAGAAATTCTCGTGTGCTGATATAATCAGTTGGTTCAGAAAGTGCACGTAAATACCTCAAATAAATAAATTAACTGTAAGCTGTAGTTAGTGATTTTCAAATCATTACAGTCTACGACTTAAAACGGGTCTAACTTGTATTATATTTGTTTGCGTACGGTAACGTTGTTAAGGTAAAGTAATTAGTGAATTGGGTTAAAATTTAGTAGCTTACAACTAGACATTCATATGAGGTGTACATAATGAAATATTTACAATATTGTGATATAAATATTATTAATTATAATAATATAAATATTATTACTATTAATTATTAATATATATTATTAATATTAATGTTTTATTGAAATATATGTTATTATTACTATTATTAATATTACTATTGAAATTACTAAATATTATTATTATCAGTACCGCGTCTTACTACCCGTTCGACTTATACAAACTTACGCTAATGTCTAATGGTAGGGTGATTGTGAGATGAAATGGAGGACATACAGTTTAACGTGGGATCCGAACCACGGTAGAGGCCTGGATTCCCACACATTCACAAGTTGTGATTAATACACGTCTTGTCAGAGGTTAAGGAAGGGTTTGGCAATCAGATACATATGTGCCGGGCCCGAGGATTGAACCCTGGACCCCCAGCACAGAAGTATGACACCTTACCCTAGACCGCCACGTCACTCAAATTGTTAAATAGTTGAATCACTATTTATAGCTTATAAATTATACACCTTGTTAAAACTGTTCAAAAAAAGTTTTGTTGCCGAATGACATTAAGCCCGGTTGGTGGATTAATGGAGAACAAGTTCACTTACTATTTACCCGCATCGGTGGTTGCATGGTTTAAGTTTTTACTACCGCTATTATACTATATTAGAAGCGACGGGAAGCTCGGGGTTTGTATCCAGTCTGGGATTAATGAAGGCGGTTTTGCCAAAATGGTTTCTCCACTGTACCTCCATGCAAATGTGGGTAACTTTTCCTGATATTTTACCCTAAACATACGAATACTCCTAACGGCAAGCTCACTCAACATACATGTTTGTTTCCCCATCTGTCTCAACTTAGCTCGTGCGCATGGTAGATGGTTACAGTTATCGGTTTGCGGTATGGCGCACATAGGTCTATACGACACTGGTCACGGTCGCTGGACGTTACCTCACCTACACCCCTTCAGAACACTCCCCTCGCCCCCTATAACTGTCCACTGTTTCCCGCTACTGTCACGTCCCGCCAAATACTGTTTCGTGTCAACTATTGCGTTGACAACTTCCTTCTAGTTAAAAAAGACTGGTTCACTTCCTAGTCGCTGATACCGTTTGAGATGTCGACGCCTTTTAACGGAAACGTTTCCCTATATTAAATCCGGAGGGCGGCCTTCTTCTTTAGAATCGGTTACTTCCTGACTGATTATTTTTTGTTTACCTGCTGTATTGCCATTGATTGAATGAATTGATTGAATGGAAATGGGCCAGTTTCATATGCGAAACTGGCCCATTCCATTCAATTTCAGGTAGGTGACATCTTGTATTTAGTATAGCGCCGCACTTGAAGCGTACTAAATCTGACTATGAAACTGGCCCAAAAACAGTGTTTCACAACCCTTTATTAAAGCAGAAATGTCCTTTGAGTATCCTATATATTTCACGCATGAACATCGCAAGCGGGGGTTATGGACTCCTTTCCATTTCATCCCTGGGATGGTGAATTGGTCTATGCTACGTTCCCTCTTTAGTATACAAAAATAATACTTTAAATTTTTAATTCCGGATTCTTATTTATTTTCAATCAAGCAAATTCAATTTGTAGGTCTACTAATGTATTAAAATTTTTAGTAATAAGCCTAATTAATATATTTAATTACACGAGTAAAATATTGTAAGCCTATAGCATAATTTACATTTATTTTTCTTCACTTTTTTTCAATATTAATAGATTATTTTGTCTGCTAAGGTTTAATTATGTCCTCTTGTCAGCTCCCCCCCCCCCTTCCACCCAATCCCCGTTGAGAATCGAATCCGCGGGTGCAATTGATTTCGTGGAGCGCTTGGTATGAAACGTGATATTTAGAGGTTATGATCTAGAGAAATCTTAGTATAGAGCACACTTAAAATAAAACAACTCCTTCTTGAATAAAACTGTACAATAGAAACATTAAATTAACATTATCTAACTTATAATAAGAATATATTTAGGGTACGATACTTGTAGAACTCATTGCGAGTCTCCCGGTACCCCAAGGGAACCATCATGGTAACGTAGGGCAGGGGAACCAAGATGATTCAGAGGCTCTGGGACAGTATCAATTTGGTAGGTCTCTTTCAACATGCAATCATTATTTTATGTGCATTATTCGATCTTATTAACATACTACCCACAACGGTGGGCATGCAGACTAAATGTCGGGCTCATCTAGTCAGGTGTGCCAGTGTTGAGGATGTTTGTGCACAATTTCCAATTGGGTGTTGTTTACTCATTTTTGGCCACTAGTCATTCAAGCAAATTCTGGTTTATTTCCTCCAACTCTACCCTCCTCTTCCCTATCCTATACTGTAATTAAAACGCGTGTAGCCCATACAGCTGGTAAGACGTGGTGGTAAAATAAACAATTATTGTAAATAAAATAATATTCAAACTATTAAAAGAGTAAAGCTAATAAAATCAGTAAAAAAAATTATGTTTGTGTGATTTGGATCCTCCAAGTATCAGCAGCCTAGGTCAAGCTTCCTAATGGGTCACCCCTTGCTCCCTGGCTAGGTCCTGCCTTAGGGATCAGCGGTACCCCTTTGATAGATGCTGATCTAGATAAAGAGGGAAATGGTAGTTGTAGAAAAAACTGAAAACAAACTATCTCTGTTTGCATGTTGTAAATTGTGAGGAGAGAGGTTGGAAAAAAAGCTCTGTTATTATGGTTGAGTATTAACGAATGTTCTCATGTGACGGTTCAACTAAATATACCGGCATTAGTAAACGAGCTGATTCCTATGGCAAAGAGGCAGTGGCGCACCCAAAGGGGGATAAATGGGAAATTGGTCCTTCTAAAGACCACAAATAATTTCAATAAGATCCTAAAGTAAATGAAGTGTAACTAAAATAAAGAGAACTGAAGGTTTGTCGAGCGTAAAGGCTACAATCTAATAGTACTTGGTATTTAAAAAATATACGCCGTTACATACATTTAAAGTTCTCATAAAATCCCCAATTATTGTAAAAAAAAAGTACATATGTAATAGCTTAGATACATTGTATGTAAGGCCACTTCCATTTAAAAAAAACGTCCTTAGCCACCATAAAGGGCCCCACACATGGTAAATCAGAACTGACGTAAACTAATAGAGTTCATGCGCAACAAAGAGGGGGAAATTCTTGTAATTATCTCTTCTTTCACTCTCTTATGACCAAGTGGTGGCGACACTGTACAGTGGAAAAATAATAGCTTAGACTCTCCTAAACTACAAAAAAAAATTCTCTGCTGTTAGCTTATTAAATAATTATTGTATTAGTTAGAGGAAGGTAAAATTCAGGGCTCTTTTTCATTATTCCTAGTCCTCTAGCTACGCAGATATGCTTAAAATGACGTTGGAAATTATCTATTTTCAAATATTCACGCTTACTTTTCTTTCAATAAAACTCAAAATATTGGGTTAGTAAGGGAAAACAACCCGTTGGAATCTTTTGACTTCATTCTGGCGTGAACTGTATTTTTAAATAACGCACCACTGATTAAATATAGCGTTAAAACAGAAGGTCTTCACGGCAGTTTCTCGCCTACCGAGGTGGCCCCCTTAAGCTATTTAGATTCTTAAAACTGCTTATATATGTTCATCAGCTCGTTGAATAGAAATGGTAGATTCTTCCATAAGAATATATATTTTAACTATGGTATTTTTAGCATTAATTTTGTTAGTATGGATAGTTAGTGTGCAAGTCACATAAAATACGTGAGACACTATAGCTTATCCATCAGTATAAGAATATTTATTTTACTTTAAAAACTATTCGAACTATTATTATGCACTGGAATTTATTTTTTAGTTTTCATTTCACATACAATGTCAGTTTCAACAACATGAAGCTGGAGTCCAATTTTCATGAGAAGAGCCTTTTAGAAAATAAAAAAATAAAAAATTTCAGTCAACGTTGATAATATTTGACTAAAAATTATAATTGTTATTTTATAGGTATTGATAACATATATCAAAAGAGACCACTGCAGCTCACACATGTTGACGTATGAATACGTGAAAATAGATTTAGTAGCATGCTTAGCTTCTGTATAAGGTTCTTCATTTGAAAATTAGACCGTAGATATAGTGTGCTTGTGTCACTATAGGCTGTTCTAGAATCAATTCTATATTTTCTAGCTGGTTCAGCAAGGTGCAAGAAAGTGCATATTATTATTCATCGGAGAGTAGATATGATCAGCTTGACGGCAACATGCTTTCTGTACGGATACATCCCTAACAACCGTTTTGTCGTCACCAAGGATAAAAGAGGTGTGTGTGTGTGTATGTGTGTGTGTGTATGTGTGTGTGTGTGTGTGTGTGTATGTGTTCACGCAATCACACGAGTAACACAGCAAACGGAAATAGCGTTATAGCGTCAAGTGTTAATGAACGGCAATGTCTTAGCTTATGATGTGTTTATATCCGTTATAATGGTCTACGATGGGCTAAGCAAAGACCTCAACCTCAGTAGTTTGCTGGTTTTGGGTAGAACAAGGTTCTAATCCCGGCAAGTGTGCAGAGGGGTTTAATTCCTCGGTTGCGTTCAACTCCCACTCTATTTGAATGGGAGTACATTTCCTCTCAATGGTGGATCGGGGTGAGAGGGGTGTTGAAGCGATCTTTCCCTCCCCCAATTCAAAAATAATCAAACATATTGAAACCTATATCTTAATGTTGTATAGAGCTGAATCCTATAGGCCTGTACTGGCTACAACAATACCGTAAGAACAGCTTTCAGGTCTTGTAAATCTAGGCATACATATCTATCATGATGTTGCGATAGAAGGGCATATATACCTCAGTTTTAGCTTATGTGGTGCTGACTGACAGCTCACAGCTGACTTCTGACGGCTTTGAAAAGCTACCAGACCAAATTATGTATCCCTACGCCGAACCATATGATCTGCAAAAAACATGTCTTTAGCAGTTGTCACTTCTGACAGTCAAAATTTAGGTATATACCTAAATGTTGACTGTCAGAAGTCAGCTGTGAACTGTCAGTCAGCACCACATAAGCTAAAACTGAGGTATAGTTGTTAGCCACTTTGCAAATAATGGAAATCGCAGATTCGTATTTGTTATATAGAATTTAAACTTTCCTGCAGTAATTAGATTACTACGACTAGTATGATAGCCAAGTATTTATTTGAAAATACACAGCTTTTATATTAATACTAACATATTTGAGGTATATGTATTTTACATATTTATTACTTTTATTACAAAAGTGACTTTTTGCCAAGGGTTTTTATTTCTAGTAAAATTACAAATTTGCTAATTAAAATTGAGTTTTTTTTTTGCAAGTCCTCTCTTTATTATTATAATTAATTAAAATTATTATAATAGCTAGCAATCTTATTTTTACAAAAATCATTATTAATTTAAATCTTTGTTGACTAAGGTAAAAAATGTGTACTTTAAGGAGCCTGAAAACGAATCCAACCCCTGAAAACAACCCCCGGATCAGAATCCGTCCTTGCTTACTCTGGATTCTAACTTCCTTTATCTCTACCTTCCTGAGTGTAAATATGCGGATGTATCGAACGTATAGTATAAGACGCAGTGAATGTGTCATTAGCTGACGTACCCATTTCGGTAACATCAGAATGCCGTTATTTTTTTTTAGTTGCAACATTAACACCAAGGGTCAGTAACAGCTTAATCCAAAAAGTCCATCTCAAGGCCAATTAACCTGGAAATTATATAACAAGATCACTCTCGAACCAGGAAATATATTAAAGTGCCGTTGTATACATTCTTAATGGGATCAATTAAGTAGTTTTTAAATGCTAAAATAACATTTTCTTTAATTTTGTTGTAATTTTCTAAAAATATGGTAAAACTGTTTACCTGGTTCCAATTCCATGGTTTTCTAAAGTAGAATGCAGAAATAATGACATGTTTGAGCTACACCAATCTGTAGCTCAATTGGTAGAAAAATTAGCCAGTACTGAAGTACTGATGCCCAGGGGACGTACGGATGTAGTACAATCGTACATCCTTTCCGTGGAGGCAGTGGTGTAGCGTGGGGGGGAGGGGGACCTTAGCGGTGGTTGCCCTGGGCGCAAAATTCTTAGGGACGCAAAATTTTAAAAGAAAAAGATAGTGTCTATTTCACGTACAGCCTGTAGAAACATTGTGTCTCGGTTCATGATATGACTCAAGAACTGGGCGGATTTAAGCATTGGCCTGGTAGGCACGTGGTTATGATGGCAGATATTTTGAATGACGACTTTTTTTTCTGCCGAGTAAAATAATGTTATGGCCTCAATCATTGAAGTTCAATGCGTGTGTGATCGTTGTGAGTTGCTGTTTTCTTTCGTGCAATGACGTTAATGGCGAAGATGGTGGAGGAATAGAATTGATGACTGGGCCGTACTTTTTTCCTACTGCCCGACATCAAAAACGTATTTTTGATATTAATCCCAAAGCAGTGTTTGTGTCATATAACAACGTAACAACCATTCTCTCAACCTTGTTGATGTGCATGCAGTTGGTGCTGGAACAGAGTCTATGACTTTCTTCGCACTGTGGAAAAGGTGTTAATAATCTTCTCAAGCGCCACTCATAGGTGGGATGTTCTTAAGGAATTCCCTTAGAGTGATCATGTGGCACAATATGGCTAAAGATGTACGCGTACTTGATGAGTACACCGAGGAAATAATAGACGCTTTGGAAGTGTAGAGAGATGGGCCAGAAGAAACCTCTCAAACCAAGGGTGATGCAGGAAGTATATTAGTTTGCATCATGACCTATTCTTTTTTCTCATTCTTGTATTTTTGGTACTCAGTACTAACCGTAGTGAATGACTCTCAGATCTACCTACAGCAAGAAGGACTTGCGCTTGATCAATGTGTGCTTAGGTTTAAAGCATTAGCTCTGTTTTGCCAATAAACACGAGACTGTCTAGTATCGAAGGCAATTGAGAAAGCGCTGCATATGTGCACATTCCTACAGATAAAAGAGTTGGAAGACGTAATAAGATGGCTGGAGAGCAAAGTCGTGACCTTAGTACAAGAAACACACAGAGAACAATGGGAAACAATCGATCAGCTTAAGGCAGAAATTACCACACGTACAAAACAGATGAATACGATTCACAAGCGATTTGCTTTCCTGCAAATCCAGACAATGTTAGATGCTGAAAAATATTATTTTATTAATGGACAAATTCATCACACATGTGCTAAGTATACAGAGCTGAACGCTGCAGCTATGATTGCCGATATAAATCGCCTTTGGTGCCACATTGTCTTGTGTAAGGAAGTCAATCCTGTTGAGAAGATTGCTAACTGGACAGCTTTAGATTTGCTTCGGTAGATGTTCAAGTGGAAGCTGCAAGAAAGTTTGACTGTCTTTGTTGTGACATTAAGAATCATTTTAACTACCGGTCTCGCTGTTTCAACTGCCAATTCTGAAAGCAGTTTCTCAGAGCTTAAATTAATCAAAACGTTTCAGAGATCTACAATTAGTCAAGAAAGACTGAGCAATACTGTCAATTGAGAGAAATTTCATTATGGATTTAAATACTGTCATTGAAATATTTGCTCGAATTAAAACATGAGATTTTAAATAAATTTAAGTATACTAGCTCTAAATTAATTTTACTTTAATAAGTAATATTTTTTTAACGTACATATATGTGCTTAGTGGCTAAGGGGTTTAATTCTGAATTTTAAGGGACTCAGGGAGTGCTTAAGGTCCGCGGATAAGGGGGCGCAATACTTGCCTTGCCCCGGGCGCTGTCAACCCACGCTACGCCACTGCGTGGATGTTATTTTCATTGCCGATAGTGAACATGACGGAGTGAGGCCGATGAGATGATAGAGAACATGACGGAGTGAGGCCGATGAGATGATAGAGAACATGACGGAGTGAGGCCAATGAGATGATAATGAACATGACGGAGTGAGGCCAATGAGATGATAATGAACATGACGGAGTGAGGCCGATGAGATGATAGAGAACGATGAGTAGCGATATGATAGAACATGACGGAGAGGCCAGGAGAATGAACAGACGGTGAGGCCGATGAGATGATAGTGAACAGGCGAGTGAGGCCCATGAGATATAGAACATGACGGAGTGAGGCCGATGAGATGATAGTGAACATGACGGAGTGAGGCCAGTGAGATGATAGTGAACATGGCGAGTGAGGCCATGAGATGATAGATGAACATGACGGAGTGAGGCCGATGAGATGATAGTGAACATGACGGAGTGAGGCCAGTGAGATGATAGTGAACATGGCGAGTGAGGCCGATGAGATGATAGTGAACATGACGGAGGGAGGCCGATGAGATGATAGAGAACATGACGGAGTGAGGCCAGTGAGATGATAGTGAACATGGCGCAGTGAGGCCGATGAGATGATAGTGAACATGACGGAGTGAGGCCGATGAGATGATAGAGAACATGACGGAGTGAGGCCAGTGAGATGATAGTGAACATGGCGGAGTGAGGCCAATGAGATGATAATGAACATGACGGAGTGAGGCCGATGAGATGATAGTGAACATGACGGAGTGAGGCCGATGAGATGATAGTGAACATGACGGAGTGAGGCCAGTGAGATGATAGTGAACATGGCGCAGTGAGGCCGATGAGATGATAGTGAACATGACGGAGTGAGGCCGATGAGATGATAGAGAACATGACGGAGTGAGGCCAGTGAGATGATAGTGAACATGACGGAGTGAGGCCAATGAGATGATAGTGAACATGACGGAGTGAGGCCGATGAGATGATAGAGAGCATGACGGAGTGAGACTAATTAGATGAGAGAGAACATGACGGAGTGAGTCCAATGAAATGATAGAGAACATGACGAAGTGAGACTAATGAGATGATAGAGAACATGACGGAGTGAGGCCGATGAGATGATAGTGAACATGACGGAGTGAGGCCGATGAGATGATAGAGAACATGACGGAGTGAGGCCAATGAGATGATAGTGAACATGACGGAGTGAGGCCAGTGAGATGATAGTGAACATGGCGGAGTGAGGCCAGTGAGATGATAGTGAACATGATGGAGTGAGGCCAATGAGATGATAGAGAACATGACGGAGTGAGGCCAGTGAGATGATAGTGAACATGATGGAGTGAGGCCAATGAGATAGTGAACATGACGGAGTGAGGCTAATGAGATGATAGTGAACATGGCGGAGTGAGGCCAGTGAGATGATAGTGAACATGACGGAGTGAGGCCAATCAGATGATAGTGAACATGACGGAGTGAGGCCAGTGAGATGATAGTGAACATGGCGCAGTGAGGCCAGTGAGATGATAGTGAACATGATGGAGTGAGGCCAATGAGATGATAGAGAACATGACGGAGTGAGGCCGATGAGATGATAGAGAACATGACGAAGTGAGGCCAATGATATGATAGAGAACATGACGGAGTGAGGCTAATTAGATGATAGTAAACATGACGGAGTGAGGCCAGTGAGATGATAGTGAACATGACGGAGTGAGGCCAATGAGATGATAGTGAACATGACGGAGTGAGGCTAATGATATGATAGAGAACATGACGGAGTGAGGCTAATGAGATGATAGTGAACATGACGAAGTGAGACTAATGAGATGATAGTGAACATGGCGCAGTGAGGCCAGTGAGATGATAGAGAACATGACGGAGTGAGGCCGATGAGATGATAGAGAGCATCACGGAGTGAGACTAATTAGATGATAGAGAACATGACGGAGTGAGTCCAATGAAATGATAGAGAACATGACGAAGTGAGACTAATGAGATGATAGAGAACATGACGTAGTGAGGCCGATGAGATGATAGAGAACATGATGAAGTGAGGCCAATGAGATGATAGTAAACATGACGGAGTGAGGCCAGTGAGATGATAGTGAACATGGCGGAGTGAGGCCAGTGAGATGATAGTGAACATGGCGGAGTGAGGCCAGTGAGATGATAGAGAGCATCACGGAGTGAGACTAATTAGATGATAGAGAACATGACGGAGTGAGGCCAGTGAGTTGATAGTGAACATGACGGAGTGAGGCCGATGAGATGATAGAGAACATGACGAATTGAGGCCAATGAGATGATAGAGAACATGACGGAGTGAGGCTAATGAGATGATAGAGAACATGATGGAGTGAGGCCAATGAAGATCTTAACCTAGCTCAAGTTTAATGAGAATTGTTTCCATTTCGATAAAAAATCCCCTTGTTCCATCCAGGAGTTGAACCCACGACCTCTGGGTCTGCAGCCAGTGGCTTTGACCACTATACTACGAGGCTTATTGTGGAGTATGAAGGGATCTTAAGGGATATAATTTTAAATGACTTGCATCCCACATTTAAGTGGAACGAGGGTGTATAAACAATGATAAATTGCAAATGCAATAACAACCCGTTTGCGCACCCGGCTCGTATTTGAACTCCGTCCTTCCTGTCAAGGGCGACCAAGTAAAGTGTTAAGCTAAGTGGACTGCTCAAACACTGGTACCCAGAGCTATAGTGATATTGATGATGATGATGATTATGAAGATGATGATGATGATTATGAAGATGAAGATTATGATGACTATCAGTAAATGTCGGTGTGACTTTATCGGTGGCGAGTACCGGGCTGCATCAACAGACCGCACGCCATCATCAGGAAGTAATCAGCCTCGAGGGGCAGAGGGCCAGAGGGTTGTGAGGAGAGAAGGAGAAGGGTGTATGGGGGAGGAGCGATTTATCTGCACGATTTGCTGTTTTACCCGATAATAATTGCTACCGAGTACTCGCCTCGTGGTTGTCGCTGGTCACTGCCTTGCTACAGCTTCACTGAAACATCCGGTACAGACCAGAACGACAATACTAGCGCTATTATATGTTGATACTTTAAAAAGGCAGGCAAAAATAAATATGGAGTTGTCAACATTGACAAATTTGTTGCTAGATTTATCTTCCAGCTGTAAAAACTTTGACAGCATTAACAAGAGTGAGAGTTGCAGAACACGCTATGGCTTACGAACACTTAAAAGTAGATCTAGTAGTGTTTAAAATCTACTTTTTTTTTATCACCATGTCTTACTACATGCTCAGGCTATACGCATATATGATATTTTACTCTAATGAGGTTGGGATGAGGAAGGAAACATTTAAGAGGTAGTCTACCCACATTTGCATAGAAGAAGAGTAGAAAACCATTTAGGAAAAACTTTCAGTAGACCCGACAGGGATACTAGCCCATTCTTCCTGTCTTAAGTAGGATATTCTAACATGAGAACATGACCAGGGGTTACCAAATCTTTTAGACCAGAGGAGCCCTTGCACCAGAAAAAATACGTTCTAGAGCACTCGGAATTTTTTATACTAATATTATGAACATTCATCGACATCTTAATTCAGTCGGTAGCATGTCTTTCTACTGAACTAAGGGTCCCGGGTTCGATTTCTGGCATAGTCGAAAAATATATAATTGGTGAAATGTGGGATTACCCTTTGATAGTGATAAATAAACGGCCAGGGACTGGATGTTGTGCCTGCCTTAGTCTTAAGTTATATTATAAGGAATATAAAGCTAAGAAGTTATAATATAAGGCTTATAAAGCTAAGACAGGCCCAGCAAGCCGTGGTGTAAAATATATAACTTGAATAAAAAAGTGACCCAGGCCACAGGCTGGAAAAAGAAATGGATGTAAAAATTATAAACATTCAATAACGGCAGTTAAATTTTACAAGTATAAAAGAATAAAACACACCGAAATAATCACAGGTTCTGGCTAAGCCTTTGGCAAATGTCCTTTATTCATATTTGAAAAAATTGGCAATTCTAATTACTGATGCTACTTTAAAGTGTGAAAAACAAATGAAAAATATTCCAAAATTGCCTCACGGAGCCTGAGATAAATATGAAGGAGCACAGTTTGAAAAACGCTGCCTTAAGCCATTCGGCCACTAAAGCAGGTAAAACTGATTATAGCAGAGGTCAAGTGGTTAGAGGGGTAGACAACTCAATTTGTATAATCTGGTTTGGTGGTGTATGCCCTTAAATTATGTAGTAGTTGTACATAGGGAATATTAATCACAACTTGTGAATGTGAGGAATGCCAGGCTTCCACCGTGGTTCGGATTCCACGTTAAACTGTAGGTCCTCCATTTCATCTCACAATCACCCTACCATTACACATTAGCGTAAGTGCGTATAACCCGAACGCGTAGTAAGACGCGGTGCTAATAATAATAATAATAATAATACATAGGGAACATACTGGGACTAAGATGGTAATGTTGTTAGTTGTGTAGTGTCAATGTTGCTGTCCTAGGTTATGTTTATTAATCGTGTTTTGATAACAAAAATAAAGCTAGTAAATAGTAATTTTACGACAGTATATATATATATATATATATATTATTATTACTAGTTGAGAGTGAATGTTTATTATATAATGTTTGTAAAATATCAATGATTTTTTATTTTATCTTAACGGGTCAATCTTTTTCAACATCAAAGATTGTATTTATTATTATTTAATTTGTACCTATTGCTATTAAAACACATAAAGGTATTAGAAATACTCAGTACAAGACGTGAGTCTATGTCACAAATGGCTGGATTATAGAAGACAGAAAAGGTCAGGGTTCAAATTTAAGTTGGCTTCATTTTGGATAAGGGAGGAAGGCAGGTTGGTGGGCAAAGGCTCCCCCATCAACCCTCTACACTAATGCGGGGACACTTCCTCTAGTTAACCTTGTCATCCTGACTTCTGGGATTAAGCCATTAAATAACCCTTGTGCTATAATTTACTAACAAATCAAAAACTGTCTTTGAGCACGTGATCTAATTGTCACACAAATTTGGATACACTTCCTTTCAATTCAACTTAACTAATTCCTACACAAATCTAGTAATTAATTAATGTGTATAGCCCCGACGGGCAGTAGGATAAAAACACAAAAAATCTTTTTAAGATATGCTTTCTAAAGAGAAACACAGTATTTCCAGAAAGTTTTTCAGCCCTGTTTTTCCTTTGCTCCACTCGCATATTTTCACAAATGGGGAACTGATGAGAAATATATAACTTAGAGGAAATGTACTTGCATTTGCGTGGAGGGAAGTTTAGAAACTATTTAGTTAAATCTTCCTTAGTACTCCAAGCGGGAATTTGAAACCCAACCTTCCAATTACCGATAAAAAAGTATATTGCGAGTGTGACGCATTTACCCGCGCGGATGAAAGTTTAGAAACTATTTAGTTAAAGCTTCCCTAGTAGCCCCCCTCCCCTACTCTCAGCCGGAATTCGAAACCCAACCTTCCAGTTACCGGTAAACAAGCCTATTGCGAGTGTGACGCATTTACCCGCACGACCACCAATGTTTATAACTACAGTGTCAACTGCACCGATAGTGAGTATGGTTAACCCTGAAACCTAAGTTATTTTTGTTTACGACCTAGGCTTCAATAAGGTAAAAAGTTTCATTAAACTGGATTTCCACTCTTTTTCTAGTAAAATCAAGTTACAGTCCTCCGTAATTACACTGATTATTTTCCCCACATTCACTTAATTACCTTGTGTTGAATGTGTCAATATAAAATACTATTTATAAGCTTGGAAATTGTTGTATTCTCTTTGCATCATTGATGAGCGAATGTTTTAATTATATTCATTAATTAGTTGATGATTGAAAGAACAATGCTTTAATGTGTTTTTAATCTAATATAAATACGTATATTTAATTATCAAAATCACAGCTAGGTTTGTAAATAAAACATGCTTTTTTTCTTTTTACACTACTCGATCCCTCTTTGGTGGCTACATGGTCTAAGGCGCTGCTCTCGCAATATACTAGACTGCTGCTGACGGGGAGATCGTGATATTTCAGGTCTACTGAAGGTGGTTTATCCTGAATTCTTTCCCATTCGCTCTCCTCGAAAATCTAGGTACACTTCCTCTAAATTCAACCTTCTTCATCCCTAGCCCATTAGCGTAATTAGTACAAAAGCGGATAGCATGGGTAGTAATACGCGATGCTAAATAAAACACTAGTGGTATTTAGCAGATTAATAGATGTAGGGATGAAAATAAAAGTTAGATAAAATGTATCTGCATTAGTTTAGAGAGAGGATTGGAAAACCATATGCGAAAAAACTAACCTAAGGGCACCCGGCCTAGATTGAAAGCTAGCTTTCCATTATATTTCCAGACACAATCCCTAGATCGTGGGACCACCAGTCGAGGGAATATAGATTCTTTTCAATTAGTACAAACCTATTGCAAAATCATCGAATGGTTTTCAACAGACACGTGTATTTTTTAAACTCCCTTATAAGGAAACACAGCATTTGACAAGTCTCTTTAGGAAATAAACTAGGAATGTGTGGTCATTAGTAGAATCCTCTCTACACAAATTTATTAATTTGTAATTAAATGATCTATTCAATTAGGTTTATGTTACGATTAATATCAACAGAAATCAGGATAGAATGGTGATCCACTCGACACTTTCTCATCCTGCATTTTATTCCTATGGGTATAAACGTGGTCCACGTCACATTGTAGTTCATGTTAAAAGATACAGGCTGGGAGATATCTCATTAGCAGGTCGATTGAACCGGTTCGTTGCATTCAATTATCTGAACCACAGTATTACATTCTCAACACATTACAGGGTTGTTTTCAATCTAAAACTTAAGGGGGAGATTGCCCTGTCAATATTAGCTTCTCTCTTATAGTATTGCTATAAGTAATTAGTTTTACTGGCATAGCAAAACATTATAAAAGATCGTGCACTGCATCTTGCTACCAGTCAGGGCTAAATGCATATTTTCACCACTGGGCTAGGAATCAAAAAGGTAGAATTTAGTCAAAATATACTAATATCTGCCTGGAGATCGATAGAGATAGAGAGTGAAAAACCACAGAGAAAAATCTTCCTCAGCACACCAGGACGGGATTTGAACCCTGACCTTATCGTCACCCGTAAACCCGATAATACGATTATGTCACCTGTATTAAAGTTCCCATCGGTGCGGGTATTAGCAAAGTTAATTGGTAGAATAGATTACATTTATTTTAATGGAATGTTTAGCACCGTGATTATTAACGACTCTCTACAAGTGTCAGAAAAGGGAGGATATAAACCCTCAAATAGCGTGGAAAGAGCTTGAAATATCCACAGTGGAAATTGCTTGTGGACGGCCCCACTGGCACCTCCAGTGTTTCTAGCCGAGGGTGTGAAACCAACAATCTGCTTTTATTTATATGATAGAGTTTAGGAAGAGTTTAAATTTAAGTTTATGCATGCAAAAAGGACAAAGTATGCCTACTGCACCAAGAATCGCCATGTCCAAGGAAGCTTTCAAAAAGAAGAGGTTACTGCTGACCAGCAAGTTGAGTTTGGAGCTGAGGAAGAAACTGATGGAATGTTACATTTGGAGCTTGGACTATTAGGAAGAAGAAAAAGGAATATTTGAAGAGCTTTGAAATATGGTGCTGGAGAAGACTTGAAAGACCAGGTTGACAAATGAAGAAATCCCAAGAAGATTGGATGAGAAGAGAACCATTTTGGATGTGATTCTTAGGTACAAAACAAACTGGATCGGACACATCCTTAGAAGGAGCTGTCGACTGCATGACGTCATAGTAGGAAAGGTTGAGGGAAATATGAGCTTCGGAAGAAGTAGGATTCAAATATTGCATGAATTTAAAGAAAGAAGAAAATTCTGGAAACTAAATTAGGAGGCAAAGGACAGGGTGCAATGGCGGTCAAAGTTCACTGTTAAAAGGAATAAACCTGTCCTAAGACAGAACACATAATAATAATAATAATAATAAAAATATAATAATTCTAATTCTAAAAGGACTTATTAAGCAAGGCGACATCCAAGCACACTACTTAAAAACCAACTTAGGCTAGACTTATATTAAACCCTCGGCATTAGCATCATGAAATGGACTTATTTGAACAATAAAACAACTTAACAAACTGATACTAATCATGCCGGTAATAGAACCAGGGTTATCGATACTTGGGTTAGGCTTCTCGAATCAAATCATTGATTGACAATGAGGAGGTTAAGGGTATTTTTTAAGCCAAGTTTTATTTTCCTTAAAGTCTATTACTCCCGATTAAGATTGCAATTCTCGTCACTATGGAATCCTACTAGGTGCTAATTCCACCTGTATTACTCGCACTAAAAGATCAAACCTTGAACACTCTTATTACTGTTTTATTTGGTCGTTCTTGAATACCTAACAGAGCTAGTTCTCATAGTTTAGATTATTTTCTTGTGTGACGCCCGCTAATCCTTACCTAGCTTTATAATGTCGGGAGACTCGATCTTTGAACTCGGGACCTCCAGGTGAAATAAGACCAGATTTCTTGGCTTTTTGATTTGATACTGGATCATTTGGAGTGTGCTGAAGAAGGGATACTATTGGGAAACTAGGGTTACTTAAATAAGACGTGACCCTTAATTGTGTGCATGTTGGGATGTTTGTATTGCATAAATATTTAGACATAAATTATCAATTCCAGATTAAGTGCCAAATTCATGGGCATACACAATAAACTAACTCTGAATAGTGAAATGAATGAAAAGTGCAATGGTACAAACAGTTCAAGCTACAATGAAATATACTGACACTCCTATAACTAAAATTGATGTGGTCTAGGTACGAAGATAAAACAGTTCGGTGTGTTGTTCAAATTCAATTTATAAAATATATTTTACTGTTAATTAAAATGAAAATCTTTTACTCGATGAATTTTTTCTAAATTTCACTAAAAATTCACAAAGTAAAATATTTTTATTTTTAATTAGATATTAATTAATTATATATCGTTCTTAGAAAACTTTACAAACAGCTGGAAAATTTCCAGGATGAGATTTCCTTTGTTTGGTCCTTATTCTTGGATCTTGAATAGCTTTATAATGTATCTATTCACTTTTTATTTCTTCATAATAAAAAATCGCTCAAAAGCATCTTCTTTTTGCGTGTCCCGATTTTCATTCTGGTTCCCCTTCCTCAAAAATACTCATCCAACCACAAAAATTACATAATATAATAATTATTAGACAATAAATATAAATTTGGAATGATAACATATCTGTTAATATTTAAATACAATAGATGCAATTAATTTTAATCTTAACCAAAGAGAGCTTCTCAAAATATTCAAACAAAATGAGGTTAACAATACTGACCATAGATAATAAAGTTAATAGCTTCCCGAGCTAGATCCATACTTGAGATTATTTTAATATGTAGGTAAACAATTATGCATTAAGGTACTAATAACCTTAGTCATTTGTATATCAATAACACTGAATAAATAATAAATAAAACAACAAAATAATATAGTTTCCGTGTTAGACAAGTGTGCGTAGTAGATATATCTACCCGCACGAACTATAACTCTTCCACAAGATGGTAGTTCCAACAGGTTGTTTGAATAAAGTCGACATGGATTGGATATCCTTACCTGATAAGTGGAACAATAATGCAATATATAAAGTGTCCATATTTCATGGGTTTTTTTGTGAAAAAGTTCCTATAGTTGACATATTCTTTTATTGTCAGAATAATATTATGGACCATCAGTGTTCCTAAGAGTTCATTCAAAATCTCCAATGTTAGATTATGATTATTATTAGTGAAGTAAATGTTAATTGTTTTTGGAGATCACAAATGATTTGTCACATCACATTATATGCCAACTAAACCTGCCTACAAGTATTTACGCCAATGTGTATAAACAAGTATAAAATAATGTTACATGTCAAACAGATAAATACAGAAAATATTCATTTTCATATTTCTTGAATTAAGAGTTTACTAAGGTCAAGATTAAAAAATTGAAAATTAATATCGAAAGTTTTGTCCAAAAACTAATCAATAGAATTACAACCGGTGGAAAGGTTAATTATTCAATTCCTTTAATAATACGAGTAAGAGTGTGGTATAAATGTATTGAAGTTGTTTAAGATTGTTGAAGAGTTGAACCAGTTTTGAAATATTTTGGTTTAAAATCCGCAAGAATCTGAATTTAGTCGTCACGATACTAGTGATTTTAGAGTTCAGAAAAAGTGTAATCTCTACGTGCGCATCCAAGTTTAAGACCCTGCGTGTGTAAGAAACAAACCTCCACTCCTATATACATACCAATCTACACCCAATGTAATGGTTTACCAGGTGGGTAAGTTGAACTTAAGGGTGCCACCTTCCTATAGGAAAAAAATTCTCCCACTGCTATATTTATTATGGAAATGGCAGCTAAAACGCCACGAAACCACCAAAATAATCATTAAATAACTTTAAGGTTGGGATGTAGTGGACATGAGAAAAGGCCAGGGTTTTTGCAGATTTTATAGCAAACAATGTTTTTGTCCAAAATAAATAAAATAGTGTTCCTGTACAAACATAGAGTTTAATTTTCTTCACATGATGATATCAACAGTTTGTTGAATTTCTGTCATGAGCATAGCGGTATTAAACGAGAAACGTTTAAATGAAACTAACTAAATTCCAGGACACCCTTGACAGATAATCAATAACTGTTGATATCATCATGTGAAGAAAATTAAATTCAATGTTTCAACTGAAGCAATGCCAGATTCATTGTGAGCAAAACGTTTTTATATAATAATCGCAAAAACACTGGCCTACCGCATTTCTTACACTTACACGTTATTTGTGTAAGACTAGGCTTTGTTTCTATACCCTTCACCTTAATCACAGAACTGTAAAAATGTGTGTAAAACGTCGTTGAAAATGAGATAATAATACTTTTACCAAATGCTTTTGATGTATTCAACTTAAAATGACCTACATCGACATTTCAACATTTTATTAGAGGTTGCACATATTATGGTTATCGCATTGTTATTAAATTCTTCATTTATAAATTCAGACCAATGAAAAAGGTAAATATTGACTATTGAATATAAAATGATTGAGATAGATCACCCTAAAGGTAAAAGGGAAAAGAACATAAACTTTTTGAGAGACTTACTTATATTTAATTACTCTATGGCATTAGATAATTATTACTCTAAAACTTAAGTAAAATCTCTGTATAGCTAAAGCTCACAAAACTGTATTAATATATTTGCCAATATCTCTGAAACTGTTGGTTTTATAAAAATATATTTCAAATAAAAGTTTTTTAATTTTAATGGTACTACAATTTTTCAATGATAAGTTATTTAGTATCTCAAATAGTTGCGGAAATACGGAAATTTCCGCTTCTGTAAGGTATCCTAAATTAATTTTTATGGGAAAATGAAAATAGTTATTTTATTTATAATCTTAATCAACGCCTGGATACGAATTTTAATCAAATTCGTTACAGCCGATTTAGAAACGATCGATTCTTTCTCTTTTCGCCTTTATTAAACTACTCCTAATTTTAGGGTTAAACATACACACAGACAGATGGCATTGCAAGAACCACTTTTTAGAGTTCGGGGGTCATGAAACGCCGACATCCATCAACATCTCGGGTTAGATTTTTTTCAGTTGCAATACTTTATTGTTAAATTATTGGTTTATAAAAAATATGTTTCAAATAAAAGATTTTTACTATAAATAGACCTACATATTTGTAATAATAAGTAATTTAATATCTCAAAACGTTACGGGGATGTGATAAAAAATTAGAATTTACACAATTGACCGGAACCCTTAAAGTTATTTTGGCGAAAATTTTAAAGTAGTTATTTTATTTGTAATATTGAGCAATGCTTAGAAATGAAATGTAATCAAAATCATTAGAGCTGATTTTGATAAAATCAATCTTTCTCTTTTCGCCCTTAAGGAAACAACCCTTAATTTTAGGGTTGGATATCCAATTCCAAAAACCCCTCGCGGCAACCCTATGAAAACCCTAGATACCAAGTTTTAGCCCGATCGGTAAAATAGTTTAGGCTCTGCTCCGAAGTACAGACAGACAGACAGACGGGAATGCAAAAAAAAAACACTTTTACGGATTCGGGGGATCATGACTCGTAGTTTGATTTCTTTTTTACAATCATAATACTTTCTCTATCTGTAAGATAACGAGAAAGTAAAAGTCTTGTAAAAAATTATTGAAAAACTAAAATCTTCATAATACAGTTGATATTTAAGAAATCCCCTCCCAAACATTCCCAGTCCTAGTTGGGATGCAGGGTTAACCGTTGACACATTAACTTTAAACTTTAATACCATTTCGATAGTATTTATTCTTGTCGTAAAATTCACAAAGTGGCTTCATGACATCTTTAAAATGACGTCAAAGATAAGAGAACCTCGATCAAAATTTTAATTGGGTCAGCTCACTTCGGCCAGGGACAATTCAAAAACGTTCCATAGAGAAGTTGAAGAGGTGAGCTCTTAAAAAAAAAATCCCTAAACTGTAGATTGAAATGATGATATTAAAATGGAGAGATAATAAATAATAATGGAAAAGAGAAAATATAACCGATATAATATATTAACTTTCAATTTTAAATTGCCAGATAATGAAATTCGAAGCTCACGGCATTTAAATGTCGACAAGACATTGTTTGGTCTATATATTCTCTCTCATGCGCTAGTTCTCCTTATTGCTACTAGGGGCGCCAGCTTGAACACAACAAAGACAATGGCCTCCGTATGCGAGACAATGTTTGTAAATATTGTCCATTTCAATGAGAATTGAAAATATTAATTAACCCTTACTGTTAAGTGTTCAATATATTACCACCCATTCCTTATTTATATATTTCCATATATTCTTATTTTCGTAGAACGTTCAGATGCCGTGTTTGTTTCTATAAAATAAACGTTATGGAAATCCTCCATTCTTGACTATCTTTACAAGCTCCATGTGAGCTTATGTGAATAATATTTACACTTAAAAATACTATAAAACTATTAAAATAACCAGGGAAAGGTGTGTTATGTCCTATCAGTGGTCAATTAGTCTAAATATCAAACTCATTCAGTTTGATTTGGGGTCTCGTTGATGGAGTGTTTGAGGTTGAATCTTAGTCGGCTGTAACGAGGGTGTTTTCCTCTAAATGGGTTCTCATACTCCCTCCATGTAAATACAGGCAAACTTTGTTTATCCTGAAAAGTAGCAGTCTTACCTTAATGGATTACACTATGGCCCTATCTTATAAGCTATACCCTAGTGGAATAATGTAAGGTAAGCTCGCTATCTTTCAGGGTAAACAAAAGGTAAATTTTCTGTAAATTCATACCTTCCTTATCCTTACCCTATTAGTGTAGTTATTATATGCATATAGATCAAGACGCTGCAAACTAAGATCAAATAAAAACTTTAAAATCAAGTTTTTTAAACATTATATACATCTGTTGGCACATTTTAAAATTATTTGAGCGTGAACCATATTTTGAAACGACAAACTGCAATATAAATATTGCTAGACAATTGAACGTCTACAGTGAGTTTCAACGCTCTGTAAAGCGGCCCCCTTAAATGTTAATACTTTATAGCATTCTCGATAGCAAAGGATTGTAGTCTCAGATAAGTATTCACGCCTTCAATCTAGTTCTCTTTTGACAAGCTCAAACACTTCTACGAGCCATTGTTCACTCGGGAATCCATTTTTAAAAAAAGAAGTAGATTTCAAACTAAGTTTACTATCCTACTACAAGCAAATAATCTGTTCTTAAATAAAGTTGCATGAACTCCACGCAATGTATGTTCAGTTTCTAATTAAAGTGGCACACTTGTATTTTTAAACAGATTTGCACTAGCCTGAGAACCTGAGCTGTTTTCATTCTAGAGAGTGATTTATGACTTCTGCGTGAAGGTTGGAAGGTGTGGCAGAATTAATGAGTTCGTGCTTGCTTTTCTGACAAGGCAAACAGATGACTGCTACAGAATACTATGGCTATGCAAGTTATCCACAAGGAAATTCTATTGTCATTTAAATGGCCAGTAACAAAAAAAAAACCTCTCCAAGCGTGTTTTAATGGCATACTAAAATAGAAGTCGAGCGTGTTTTGTTTTTAAAAATATTTTTGCAAAACTAATTAGATTTTAGGACCCAATTTGTTACACTTTGGCCACTTATAGTCGGTTTGACATAGTAACTGTTGGTTTAAAACGATGATAAAGCTAATTTTATGTTTTCATGTGCCAAGTTAATGTGTTTTGCAGCTGTCTCTTTTTTTAAAAAAAAACAAGAAGTATTGAGTTTATGACATAAATAAATATTTGAAGAAACTTAGCTAGTATATATTTTTCCTAAACAGGTTATCCGACTAAACAATTTGGGAAACTATATAATCTTATTACTTTAAATGATATTCTCACTGCCCAATAGTTAGGCAAGCCAAGAGCATATCTAGATGAACCTCATTTGATTCCAGGTGGATCTTTAAGTGAATAATTATATTTTATAGGACTTAAGTTTGTTATATTTTATATTATTCTATTTGTATTTAAATTTTTGCGTAGGGCTGGGAATTTAGTTGTACAGGACTTTTAATAGACTAAGTTAACTCAATGGGCAGAAGTATACATTTTTCTAGGAGGTAGGTGAGGGTAGGAAGGTAAGGGGGGGGTTAAAATAAAATTTGACACTCTCATACCAATAAGCTGAAAAGTAAATTTGAAGATTTCGGCTCTTACGTAATTAAATTGTAGTTTAATCATTGCATATAACACGCAAGACAATATTTAGAATAACTATTCACAATTTCATGTAGATCTTGGAACTATACCATTTGTTGCTTTGTTTGTTGTTTTCTAATCTGCGCGTTAACATCTTTCTACACTTTTATATTTCTCCTCTTTAGTGAATTAATTAGTGAATAAATAAGTAATTATATAATATTATTATAATTTAAAAACTGACTTTCCCGATACTTCTGTCATCGGGAAACCGAGTGAAAACTTACAATCGAAATTGAAATGGTTGTAATTGTACTCACGAGAATAAAGCTCAATTCCATTCTCCTTCCAGCCCGTGCCCTATACAATCTAAGATGTTGTCTAGTGACTCGAGTGCCGAGGAGTATTTGACTCTCTATTATTAGAACAGATATATGAGACGTAAAAAAAGAAGAATTTGGACTCGTCCATAGCATTATTTCTAGCTCCACTTACAAACTACGGTTGGATTTTCACTTTTGTGGTTTTACATGACAGCTAGCAGAAGCTAGCAGATGCTATCAGTAGTGCCAACATTGTCTGAAAGTAACTTTTGTCAACATATTTGTAAATAATAATTATTTGCTAAGTGTCACTATTATTATCACTAAAAATATTATCAATCACTTTTAACAATGCTTTCCCAAGGATTACAGTATAATTTTCTTTTACATAATCTAATTTAAGAAAAAAAAGTCTAGTAAATTCATTCTAGTTTTTCTTTTAATTCTTGTGGCCATTACAATTTAAATAGAGCGTGAAATTTTACATTTAATGGTATTATATTCAGTTATTCATATTTTTATAACTGGCCTCGAATATCGCATATTTAAGTTTAAATTTTGTAAACACCGTGTACGGATACAATTCGCCGTTCAAACTGAAATAAGTTCCCCTACGTCATCAACCGGCAGCATAGCTTCTATCCAGTGGCCATATTTGCTTTCTGCATTTAAGGCCACTTTTAACGTTCTCTTGCTTTTAATAATTAATTTGAATTAAACAGCAAAAGAAAACTTCAAAACTTAACAACCAACCAAACGGTTATTTTCATAACCAAAATCTAGCAATTTTAAATAGACATGATAGCAGTGAGTTCTCGTATAAAATACAGTTAATAAAACCACGTGCGTTAGTAAAAAAAATTGGAAGCGAACAAAATATTTAATACTTGTAAAATTGTAGTTGAGTATATTTACAGGCGTATCTTTGCTACCGTTAATAACTTTATTACAACTTTGAATAATACAGTGTCTTTTTTGAATATTAATTCGGCTACTTTGTAATCTGTGTGTACTTTTGTGAATATTTAGGTGTATTATCATTGGAAAATAAAAGTTTTTTTAGTCATCTTTGAATAATTATTTATCCAATATAACATTAAAGCGTGTGATAAAAAGAAAAGCGAGTGTTTCTGAAT
Organism: Timema podura; assembly: GCA_033556935.1. NCBI lineage: Eukaryota > Metazoa > Arthropoda > Insecta > Phasmatodea > Timematidae > Timema > Timema podura. Next base: position 73,489,363 of record JAVRXN010000008.1, on the reverse strand, counting down.
GATCGATATACATTCTTCGAAAATTTAAGTGTATCAAGACTATTAAATAAATATTTTAACCCCAAGATTGTGTTGTGTTGTGTTGTGTTGTGTTGTGTTGTGTTGGCCTCTAAGCTAAACCTCGAGTTTTAGGATTTTTATATTATTCCAAATAAATCTGTGAAGTGTAATAAAAAATACTTGCGAGTGTTTCTCCAGTGTTGATAAATAAAATACCAGGATAAGATTTCAAGTTATAAGTTTTTGTATTTTTATTAGAGATTTTGTTATAAATGTTTAAAAGTAGTGAATTTAAAATAGATTTTTGTTGGTTAGGAAAGCTTTTGATTTGTCATTGTCATTTATTTTATAGGCCTAAACATATTTTCTTGGATATTGATTTTTGTTTGTTAAATTATTTAAAGTTATCATAAATAGGCCTACATATTAAAACAAAATAATATAACAGATTGTAAAGGTGAGCATATTGAATATGTTTTCTTCGAGAATACCTCCAGCATATTTCCTATTCAATATATGTGGATTTTGTTTACACTTGATGAAACCCGGATTTTCTCTAGAGGTAAGAATATTATTTTTCATTTTATAAACAAAAGTTTGAATTGTTATATAGTACTCATACAATAGCACAAAATGTTTAATTTTTAATTATTTCTTCCAGTTCATAACCTCAAATTGAGGCTGTAGAACATAAATAATAAAAATATTTGCTATGATAAACAATTAAATCAAAATTCACCTAAGTCACGGGGTATTGCCATATCGCTTAGCGGGATCCTAATAATTCAATAGAAACGTGTTAATAATGCTTGAAATATTAGGTTTTTACAGTTTGGAATAGTTTATAATAATAAGGATTACTAATTGCATATTATAATACTTTAATAGCCCGGTAACCCAATAACTTAAACCTAGATAACTAAAATTAAAATTTTGAACAAAAGTTTAATATTCACGTTTCTTTGTGAGTTCTTTAAAGTTGTAGATATAAAAAAGTTTTCAAATAATTATAATATGAGTAAGGTATCATTGGATTCTCCGTATCCTTGTGAGGGAAATGATTATATACAATATTTTATTACTTGCTATTTTGTGTGAATAAAAGTGTTTTATATATAGAGTATTTTATGCACCCATCACCTTATAAGTTACCACAGCTGTTTGTGAATATTTTTTTCAACGACTGAACCCAGGTTTTAAGTGAAACTTTTAACTATTGTAGGCTAAATACAACTGGACCTTGGCCTTTATGAAGTGTTAGAAAAAGGAATTAAAAATTCAAGTACAATTTATTTTTCTACTCAATCATTATGTTATTCATTAGTGTTAATATGTTCAAGCCATTAGGCCTAATTTATTTATTTATTTTTAAATAAGCATCAGACTTCTATAGCTGAGAGTGAAAAAAAGTTTCCTCAATAACTGGGTTCAGTTATCAAGTGAAACTCTAATTATGATACCACAGTATACCTATTTAATACAACTAGGCCTAAGCCTTTATGAAAAACATTGTCATTTCTCTCGAAAAACTATTACACTACTAATCGGCGTTGGCATTTAGTTGCAAGAAGGTCCTACATAGCCACCAAGGTTTTAGTTTTTAAACACTAGGCTACCACTAGGTTAAAGGACTTAATACAAATATGCTTAGACCTTTATGAAGTGCTCAAAAAAGAAATTAAATCTGCGAGTAAAAGTTGTTTTTCCACATAACTAAGCAATATTTAAATAATTAAAACATTGTAAAGGCCCACTTTTCAATTGATATGACTGGCTGCCAAAATATAGGCTAGGCCTACTTATAATCCTTCAGCCAAACTATTCAATCATCAAAGAATCTTGCATTAATATTTGGTTTAGTACTAACGATCACCATAAGTCTATATATTTTTCTATAGGCCTACTACACATTCAAATTTTTCACATTTATAATGTTATTAATAATACTATTTGTAAAAAACAAAAAAAACTATTAAAAATTATTTATTTATAATTATAAAAACTAATATGGGATTAAATGCAAAATTTAAAAAATATATTATTATAAATTTAATATTATAACATCTTAAAATTATAATATCTCATCACATTTATAATGTTATTAATAATACTATTAACAAATATTTATTTGTAAAATAACAAAAAAAAATTACTAAAACTTATTTATTTATAATAATAAAAACTAAAATGGGATTAAATGCAAAATTTAAAAAAAAATTAATAATTAATACTAGGTCAAGGTCAACAATGAATAAAAAATAAATAAAAATAAATATATATAAATAAAAAATCAATAAAACAGTCATATATGTTTCTTGTATAGACCTCAATTTTGGCTGTCTGAAGTGACAGCTGATAAACACATGTTTTTGCAGATCATATGGTTCGGCGGAAGGATACAAATTTGGTCTGGTAACTTTTCAAAGCTGTCAGAAGTCAGCTGTGAGCTGTCAGTCAGCACCACAAAAGCTAAAATTGAGGTATAGCTCAGTACTACTCAGTTAAATAGGTCAAACTATAGGACAGATTTTTAACACATATAGATAGGTCAAACTATAGAATGACTTGCTATTACAACTAGATAGGTTAAACTATAGAATGACTTGCTATTACAACTAGATAGGTTAAACTATAGGACAACATGCGTCATTTATTGATTCGTTAGTGAGTAATTCAAGCATCGTAAATAGAGTTTATTAGCATGTGTGAACGCTTTTACTGATCTTCACTCAATGTTTAGAGGTTTGGGACATTGACTTTTTTAAAATTTAGAATCCCATCTCCAACTCGTTAAAAGTGCAAACGTAGTGATATAGTTTCGTCTCTAAAGTTGATGATATTTCCTCTTTCATCGACAAGTCGTAACGATATAGATTCTACGACTCGATTCTTCACTGGAAGATAAATTATATTATTTAGTGCTTATATTATCTTATGGCCGGGAGGGACAATCATGCTGAAATCGTGCAGGTTATGACTTGGTTCTTTGCTGACGTATGATCTACTAACAAGACTGCATTCAGCACGGATTACGTCCCCATGTAGGATACTCACGATATTTGTCGAGATGTGGGCTATCCCACAAGGAAATCTACCAGAGGTGCGAACGTGATTGGTCGAGTGAAGTCAATCAGCTCATTACAAATGATGTAACTCTTTAAAGAGGTAGGATCACTGATGATTGAGTTTCACATCACTCGAGACTTCACGTCTCTAGTATCGATATAATCTTTCATCTCATAGGTACCCGAAGGATCAATTTACTCTTTTACACCATAATATAATTTATTATTACGTTCGTCAATGTTTGGTATAGAATTGAACGTTGACAGATTGATCATTTTTATAAACCATTATTCAAGACGATTCTCTTCTCCCAGCAAAATATTCGGAAAGTAACTTTACCTCAGATTCAAACATTGATCTGACAGTTTAAGTATCATACATATGTTTACTAGTATGAATCGTTAGCATACGTACTTAAGAAAAGTTAGACAAAGTTGTCTACAAAATACGTCATCGTACTCTTGATACCGTTTATGATTATAGATGATCGGCATTCCTCTTATATACTCTACGAATTCGAGTGGTGGTCTTAAATCACCAAAATTGTCAAATTAGTCCACACCTCCTCCTTGTTATGTGTACGCCACCCAATGTGTACCCTTACTGATATCTCTATCGAGGTTGAGAATGGCACACGTGTTCTTCCACAGTGATCCAGTAGGTAAAGCATCTCTCATGAAAACTCGTCTAAAGTACGGAATTATATCTTTTACCGTACTTTTAAATATCTGTTTTGGCAAGGGCTCGTCTAGGTAGCGTTTCAATCAGTTTTTTTTGTGTACGGAATAAGATACATAACTTTTCTAATAGTGATAGGCTCAAATGTATGATTACGTCTCTGAGCCTCGCTGAATTGTTTCAAGTTTTCTTTGCTACTTTGCACAGTTTTAGTGATTTTTGCACACCTCCTGCAACAAATCCTAATGTGGCTGGGGTAGTGTTGGTAGGAATCCTTTCTTATTATCCTTCCTCTTTCATTCTACGAGTGGTGGTAGTAGTACGTTGTTTATTCATTCATTGATAATGATAAATTCTTTTTATTAAACCACTTCTCAACTTAACTTTAGCTTTTATCGCGTTCGCTACAGCCCAAGCGGTGGCTTTATACCCAACTTTGAGACGGGTGCATGTACTCTTTTCTAAGCTTTCTCTGTAAGTTCCCGATCTGTGGTATGACGATCAGCCAGATATTTTACTTTGGATCAGGTGATATCGTGCTCTTTACAAGCTCGGTTCAACTCGTTAACGCAGTGATCCCTCGTTTGAAACGTTTTGCCAAATATGTACCTGGTTCACATTATATAGCCGTGCTTGTTGACATGCAGCTAGTGAAACAGACAGATACTTTACCCGTGCGGGGTAACGATCATGATGAGGGTAAAGTCTTACCTCAAAGGCATGGTACGGAATTAACTGATGCTACCCGTTGCACCATTTGAGGACCTTCAAATTGTGGGAAGACAAATTGTACTGTTTCCCCAACAAATACTCATCTCTATTTCTTTAATATATGGTAAAAGGAAGTAGGAATTAATGCCCACTCATTTAGAATAACCCTCAAATAAATATGTGAAAAAATTTTAGTATCCGTAATTAATGACAAAGATAGACTCCATATAGTTTCATTCTTAACAATATGTTAGAAATTTTAATAACAATAATTATGACCACGATAGACTCTAAATATTTCATCCTTAACAATATATTAAAAAAATTTAATGACAATAAATATGACCACCATAAACTCTAGATAGTTCATCCTTAAAAATAAATGAAAATTCCCAAGAACAACAATTCATGACAACGATAGCGTAAAATAATTAAGATGAAACAAAAAAAAACAATAATGCCCTTATCTTTTTTAAATTAGCATAATACATCAAAGGAATGTATTATGAATAAGATCCTTCCCTTTCCACCTCAGTAGCATTACAGGTAATCTACAAGGAACAATATTTACAATAGGAGAATTACCAAACATAAACCTTTTGCCATCCTTTCTTATTGAAGTTAATTTTCCAGAATACACAAGTCAAAAAAAGGTTAAAAATAAAACCATAAAACTCACCGAGTTCATCTTACCGCATAAAAGAAAGTAATTACATGAATCCCTTACTCTCCGCCACCATGCTATAGATCACAAAAGGGCAGAGCACTACATTACATCTCGAAATACAAAAAATAAGAGAAGGAACCGGTAAAAAACTCAAACACCTCCAATGGCATTAGTGTGGCGTCTGTCCTGGCAAAAAGATCCACGCACTGTATCAAACTGCCAAAAGGTGGTTAACCGTTAATGTTTGAGACTTAGCTCTAAAAATAAACAAAAATAGTTACTATTAAACATATAAAAACAAAAGAGAATATTTTAAACCACTAATAATGAAAACAAAGGAAAATTAGTACGTAAATTAATAATGTTAAAGAAAATATCTCTGAGGTTACCAACGTCAGTGTCACCATCTGTCGATCTCGCAAAACACTCAACCCAGACCACCGTTCCTCTTCTGCGTAATGGACGACATCGCTCTGAAGAAGTCTGTACTGCTTGATCTCGGCACCAAATCACAATAATTCAATATAGTTGACATAGTTCAAAAGGAAGTTGAAAGTTGAAAGTTAACTTAGTTAGTTACAATTGGATCCACCCCATTATAATCTGGATACGTAACTATCAAGAATTCATACCACCCGCTCCAATAGTTCCGACGCAAATAGAATCCCTACAATAGTACTTTTCTCTGTTGTAGTCCCTGTAGGCTAATACGGCACTGTATATTTCGTACAATACAATTCTCTATAAAGTACACTTAGAATTGTTTATGTACTTACCTATGAAATCTTCTATCACTAGCCACCACCAAAGCTGACCTATAACCTGCAGTCAATATTGAAGAATGGGCCGAGCTGACGAATGTATTCAGTCAACACGTGGTCACTCTCCGGCGGTTCAGATTGAAACTGAGGCGTGACAACATGGACTACAATGGAAGACAACAATCCGCCCGCCCTCTGATGGCTGACAGAAGAACTACCCAAAAGCATCTAATGATCGCCGATTTGTTCTAAGAATCTGATAGAACAACTCTACAAGGGGCCTACGTGCCCGATGGCAGCTAGACACTGCGTGTTAGAATTACCGCCCCTTTTTCCGTGCGACGAAACTCACTATATAACAGGCTGGAATTGTCTACCAAAGATGACTATCTGGAATCCACGAACGAGGACGGATCGTTGTCATGGACCTTGACAATGATCGGATAAACATTTATATATTAATTGGAACGTAACTATGGCGTTTACATATCATAGACTCTATTCATATTTCGACTTGTAATATTTTAGTGTTAGAATCATTATTTTGTTTTTGCTTAATATGTAACTTCTCTCTTTATAATCTCAGTCGCTTAAATGTAACTTATGTGTCGCCACTTGGGCGCGGTAACCAGTGGGTTAGTTTGGTTTGAAATCCACCATTGATAATTCAGTCTTGAGGAAATTAAATGCAATATGTTGAAATGCGTGGATTATTGTATTGTACTATTTCTCGCGACTGTAGAAGTAAAATCATGCTTGGTATTTTTCAAACTGTCAAATTATTGTAAATTTCAATCTTTAAACGTTTTTGTTAAGGTTTCAATAGTCCCGGGGGAGTTTGGCTTGAGTCTGGTAGTCAAACTATCGCGTTATGTTTTGTAAGTCTCGTCTTGTAATTTTGTAGCTGTTTGAGGAGCCCATCAGGCACTAATATTTAATGTTTGTTTCATTTTTGGTTAAACGTAATTAACTTCACTTTTGATGTTAATTGGCAACGTAATTTTGTGTCTCTTAAAGACTACCTTTAATAAACATAAACATGGGAGGTTTATATGCTGCGCTTCACGTTATTATCTTGATTTATTTTCAGCATTATTCAGAATGATATAATGAGACCACTGTACTTTGCTTTATCTATGTTTATAATGAATAAACCGTCTTATTGTGATATTTTAATACTTCATATTTTTTTCCCTTATGTTAGATTCACCTTCTCCCTTTTATTTAATTTGGTCGTTAAGTAGAAGGATACAGAGGGGGTGTAGCAAAAGTTAGTCTTTTGTTCCCGCACAATCAAAAGATAAATACATCCTTCTATTGTATTTAAAAAAAACAAGCGCTCAGCACAAAATTCTTTGATCAGCCTGATAGAAAAACCGAACGGATGATGGATTACGGCTGACGATGTTGCTTGAGATATACAGTATAGCATACAGGCTTATTTCAGTATGGGCAAACATAGAGCTGTAGATTGTTTCTATCCATACCAGACCTAATATGGAATCCCCAAGCAGATGCTGAGAGATAACGCTAACAGGATCATCCTTTTAAGGTGGACGATACAAATCCGAAACATGTATATTATGATCATGTCAACACAGATATGACCTTCCAAAAGTTTAAGGAAATATGCTCGTTATTTTGGAAATGAAAGTACGATTTTTTAGTCTTGAGTAGATATCATTATATTGATATGAGTCGTTACTGCTGTAGGTTCGATATCTATATCTTACACTATTAATATACACGTCAATTCAGTTTATGGTGAGACATCATATTATCTGTTTAGAAATTCGGACATAGTTTTTACAAGTATAAATCAGGCAGTGAGGAGGTGGGAAAGAAAATAACTACTAGGATTAAGAGGATATTAGGATGTAGGATCGAGGAGGATCACCAACAACGAAGCTCCATCACATTATAATATGCTTGTGGCAAGTATTACGCCGATAGGATGGATGCGAACTATAATAACGAACAGTTACACGCTCTCAATACTATCAGATATCTAATCAAAGGACAGATAAGCTCATTGCTTTCAAATTGAGAGAATCCTCGAACTATGTACACCAGCGTTGAAAGGAACTGTAAGAAAGGGATGAAGGAGTTATGCAAAACTATCCCGACAGCTGGAAGACCAACTTAACTAGACCAAAACAGCGATAGATTCTTTAAGTCCTAAAGAGGAGTCGTGCAGGAGTGTTTCACCATACAGTAACTGTTTACGCTGACTTGTAAGACATCATTACGAGGGGTATAATGATGGTAAAAGTTATGTGGGACGATCAGTATATTACGATGGTGAAGGTTTAATCTTGCGAAGAATTGCTTTATCATGTTACTTTCGGATGCAGCGTTTAAAGCATAAATAGACCAGATGTCTTATCATAGTTTCGTCTTCATGCACTTTGATTCAAACCATATCAGGAAGAATACGAGATATTTCACACTTGCTTTAACTATAGAACCTGGTTATAAGTCCAAGAAGGCCGGGATATTTTCCACTATAGTTATGAACTTGAAAAACTTTAGCTGTTTGTTGAATCTCAAATCTATCAGAGGGATACCTTTCGAGGTGTCTGAGGGTGATTCCTCATCTTTTATGTTGGAGAGATGATGAACCTCATCACCAACGCTATACGTAAGAATTACTTCTAACATATGTTTAGCTACAATACTTGGTTCATTAATTGGACGAGACATTCATAGTTTATATCGTGTCAACGGAGGTTGCAGAGGATATAGTCAAATCTAGTAATATTATTAAACAAAAGTACAAATACTACGGGATACATGACACGTGTTTGATATAGTGGCGAGTAGAACCTTTATATTGATTGTGGAACTGCTAAACAAGATGGTGAAGATGGCTGATAAGTAGGAGGAAAAAGAAGTCTCACTTGAAAGATTGCATGACAAACATTTATTGTATACTTATCTTCATACAGCTCAAACACGCTTTGATAAAACTTATGGTGTACGTTACGATAGAACACGACCAAGCTCGAAGATACACATTTTCTGTTTGGTGATAGTGACGGAATTGTAAATCTCTATAATATCGTAATTCCTTACATTCAGGGATTTTTGAATTACTCTTCAGAAAAGAGCCTGTGAATTACACCGAGGAAGATATGAAGGTGTACAAATATATTCTCGAGGAAACTAAAGCACATCGAATCAAGAACGAACCTTACAGCCGTTTCAAGCCAAGCACAGGATCAAAATATAGATGTATCATAAAACCTATGTTCCAGGATGAGCTTGAGGGAGAAGGTCTATATAAAACGCAAGGAGAATGAGGGATCGATTATACTTATTGGAATGACCCGAACAGATTAGTCGAATGATTAAGACTCTTGCATGCACCGATCGTAGCAGGTCATTCGGCACACAAAAGCAAGATTGTTTATATTATTGAAGAATTGTATAGTCATTGTCTAATCGTATCTGTTAAGGAGGATATTGCGCGTGAACTACATCGTTATACAAGACGTCAGTTTGCCAAAAGACATATTAGCGTATGAGAACTGAACTAGTTACTACAGGATTATTTGATCAAAATGATACCTTACTCTTTATCAAATAAAGATTATAAGTACCTTCTCACCGTCATTAATATGTATTTCAAACGGACTGGGGCTGTTCTCGTAAAGGCTAAGACGGGAAAGAACGTCATTGCAGCTATGGTACACGTCCTTAGGCAGGCTAACGCAAAATGTTTACCCTCCATACGTTGAATGCAGATAGATAATGGAATCTAGTTTTATAACGTAGATTTCTTAGCTCTCCTGGTAAGAAAGAAGCTCAATCATCATTCAGCATACAGCAACGTCAAGGCAAGTGTCATCGAACGATTAAATCAAACGCAAAAAAAAAAAAGTGGATGAGATTCACATCTAAAGATCGATACGATCAATTTTTTACTCGACAAATAGAATCGAACATTACACTCGACTATCAATTTGATACCGATAGATGTAACAGACAATAGTATGTTACGTACCGTCTATCTGCATGCTAAAACGATCGTTCCTATACCAAACAAGTTTAAATTCAGATGTATCACTCGTATCATTAAACACAAGGGCGTTTTCGCAAAAGAGATTTCCTCAAACTGGTCGGTAGAACTGTTCAAGACACATAAGTCGTCGAGATGAATCCTAGGACCTTTATACTTAAAGATATGAGGGGTAACCCTATCAATGGAGGATTCTACGACAAGGAGCTTGGGAAGACACTTAATCCGGACATTGTAGAGAAGATCATCAGACATGCTAGAGTTAGAGCCTATGACAAATGTCTGGATTTCAACACATCACATAATTCGTGGATCGATGCGGCCAACATTATCTAGGGAGGGTAGAACAACTTCCCCCACCACTCTTACTGACAATATAAAGTTGCACGCGGGTGGATTGTTTCACCGCATCCAATATGTTCAGGCAATTGAGGTACTGCTTAGAGAATTTGTTGGGAGTGGAAATTTGTGACGGTGGAATGCCTGAATTTATATAGAAGAGTGAACGTGGGTACAGCGAATCGTGTAACGGATCATTCCACTGGCTGGGAAGCCATTATCCCGAGCAAGGCCACTCTATCGAGAGACGCACTGAAAGCTCTCCCATCTCCAAACTGAAAAATGGAAGCAGCCCTGAAATCCTGCGCGTGTGGCATGTCAAGTGTCCCGAGGAGGACTTTCTGGATGAAGAAAAGTTTCAAGGCGTTCGTTTTGAAGGGGAAAGGAATAACGACTCGAAACGAGAACTTACATATCTGGGAGGGGACGAGTACGAGTTTTTAAAATGGTGAAGTGGGAACAGACTGTACCATGGATAGATTTAAAGACTATATATGTGCAGGAGAGAAAGAGAGGGAGAGATCTAATTAACATTAATCTAAAGAATATATATGCATTTAAAGAGGGTCTAACTTACTATTTATTTAACATCGGTCCCAATCCTGAGATTTAAAGATTATATATGTGCAAGAGAGATGAACCCATACTTTTTTGTTTGTTAAGAAGGTATACTGTTTATTTAACCTCAATCCTAATGTAGCCTATACTTCACTATTTAGAGCAGGAGCTGGATGGAGAGTGGAAACAGGCTTAATGTAGTGATGGGCACAATCGAGTAAAAATAATCGAGTAACTCGATTGTGTTGTGTAATAGGGAGTACTCGATTCTTCCGGGATTACTCGAGTAACTTTACTCGGACCGTGTTATTCTTTTATTTTCTCTTTTCTTACCAGATAAATAAGAATCGACCTTATTGGCTAGACTGTTTACCACGCTATTTCCATTTAAAAGCTATATTCCCTTAGAGTTCATTTTTCATCAACAGTTTTCGCTGCCACGCAAAAATGACCCTTTATGGTTTAAACGTTGCACATGCACTCTCAATACAAATTACTCGCAGATGTAAAGTACACAATCGAAAAGCATGCTACTAGCTAAGCGTATCACATTTCCGATTCTTTTCAAAAGTACTCGATGAAAGTTACTCGATTCTTTTTACTCGGCACCTCGGCAGTCTTATTTTCACAATCGCATTGACAAAACAAGATATTGTCTTTCTTAATTATTTTCATTTCTCCTTAGTAAAATATGATTATTTATAAATTGAAACTAATCAGAGTAAGATACAAAACAAAAAATAATAATTGTTTTTATTTTATAAAGGTACAATTATTATCAATTTCTTTAACATGAACGTTTAAAGAAAAGTTTATTTTATTAAAAAGAGTACAAAACAATTTTTATTTGTGAGACATTTCTTAAAACGCATACTTTCATATTAACTGTAGATGTAAAGTGAAACCTGAAAATAAGGGGGTGGAGGTCACTGTCAGTGTTGACTGCCTACTACAGGAAGAGATTATGGACTTGTTATTAGTATCGAATTCCATTGCAAGACTCCCGAGTAATGTTGTGCAACCGATTGCCACGGATTCGAGTAGATGATTTGCTAAAAATTACTCGAGTAATTTTACTCGATTACTCGATTCTTTTAAAGAGAATTCTTTTAAAGAGAATCGAGTAATTACTCGATTCTTAGAATTACTCGATTGTGCCCATCACTAGCTTAATGTGAGGGCAGAGTCTGGATAGAGAATATAAGAGGGAATATAGAATGGAGCTATGCTTAATGCGAGAGAGTATGACACGTATGGAGAAGGAGCACATGCCCTCAGTACATTACAGGTCTGACGTCACAACGCCAGGCGTTGGTGAGGAGGGGCAAGGCCGTTGTTGTTATTGTTGTTGTTGTTGTTGTTTTGTTGTTGTTGTTGTTGTTGTTGTGAAGGCTGCCTCATGATACTATTACAGGCCTTCACGATCTTGCGCTGGGCACCACTGCTATGACGACACGACACCACAGGCGTCTTTGTGAGTGGACTACAGGTGCATCCACCAATCAGAGAAAGGTGCTGTGCTTTTGTGAAGGTTACCACATTATACAAGTTCAGGGGGCCATGACATTACATGGGGAATGGAGGGGGGCGTAGTTGTGTAGGGACTAAAAACTTTGACTTATATACACACATACAAATTAAGTTAGAAATTAATTGATTTTTTTAAATATGCGATATTGGTTTTGAGTTAAAATTAAAAAGAGAAATGTTTTAAGGCTTAATTTACAAACTAAAAATCCTTACGTGACCTAAAAATTTAGCTTAAATAATCTTGTGATAAACTGGACAAACACACACATAAAAATTAATCTTTATTGTCAGTTATAACCATGAGTTATTTGCCCTGCTTCCTAATACCAGCTGAGTAGGGAGGAGGAAGATAAAATTTAGAGTAAATGTCCCGCATTAGCATGAAGGGAGATTGGTGAACCGTTTAGGAAAACCAACCTCACTACATCAAGCGGAGATTCGAGTTCTGACTTCCACATCACTGGTGAACTATGCTAGATGAGCCTGATATCTATTCCACGTGACCACCAATACAGCTCTCAGTAATTTTTTGACTTTATAACTTTAGGTAAAGTATTAATATAAGAACAAATTATTTGCCATGTTAAGCCAGACTAATGAACTTTCAATTAATCCAAATTGAACCTATTATAGCCCAATAATGGTAAAAATTTGATAAAATATATTCAATATACGTTTGTGTATATGTGTAATAGTAAAATTATACCTCACCATTTCAAATTGAGTGATTTGGAAACTAATCAGTACTCTCTGAACCCTTATGACAGATGATCTGATTAAATATCCTTCAAATGTCTCATCACCACGAAACTATTAAAACGACATATTGTATGTTTAGTCGACTGATACGTACTACATCACAATTCAAAGACAACGTTTTAAACAAATAAACACGTTCCAGAGAATCAGTTGTGTTATTTTTTTTCACTTTGTCCAGTATTGCCAATTCTCATCACTTGACAAAGTGACCAAACACATTTAAAAGGTGGATGGGCACTGAACTTATTATAGTAGTTTTTTAAATCTCGATAACACCAAAAATACCTCACCTACCATGACATTACTATGATAACCATCACTAATTCAACAACAATAACAACAACAACAAAAACAAAACGTGGCTCATTAGAAACAGGTGACGAAATAAATAGGTTACAGTGAATGGGAAAGAAAGCTATTTGTTCCAAGCGGCAGCCATTAATGACGTTTAGTGTTATATTTTTTATTAATTAACAAAAAAATGAACTATATAAATTTATTTCATAAGGAATTTATATCAGTATTTAAGTAATTAAGTAATCAGGAGTTTTTTTTGTAGCGCGTCTTACCACACATGACATAATTATTATTCATAATACGTAAGGAAAAACTTATTGACGGTTCTAGCCGTTAGGCTATGGGTTGTGTTCATGGTGAAAATAAACATTTGACTACTTATAAGTTTGTTAAGCTCATTTTTGGGTGAAGAAGGAAAATATTGTTTTTAAGTTGGTTGACTTATATTTTATTAACCTTAAATAGTGAAAGTAAACAGGTATAAGAAAAAATTTTATGTATTTCTAACAAGTTTAGCAGTTTTACTAATTTTTACTAACTGTTTGGAATATATTCACTAATTTTCTCCTTCAGCTATTGGTAGCTACGGTAGATAGTTGAAAACCCCTTTATCTTTTTTAGGTGGTGATAGCCTCTAAATAAAGGAACTATCACTCATCTTACAACCAATAATAGTTATTCTTAGAAGTGATAATAAAGTTGGTGGACAGACCAATAAAAGACAACATTAAAAATGACATTTAAGCTTAATGTGATATGATCTTCTGCATCAAACTGTTCAACATACTGAAGTACGTCGATTAAAAAATAAGTTACCTTCTATAATAAATATAATATTGCTGTTATGCGTGAATATTAAAATATTGAGACTTGGAGAAGTAATATATTAATGAGCCTCATTAATATTCGGTAAAAAAGTACTTGTTTAAAAGCATAAATTGAATAAAAAGTAATGATGGCGCATATTAAGCTAATTTTGGTAGCTAGGTCGTGGTGATATGCTAAATATATTATATTAATTTAAATATAAATTTTATTTGGAAGACTTCCACAACTTATATTTAATTTCAAATATATTTATTATTATTATTGTTATTATTATTATTATTATTATTATTATTATTATCATCATCATCCCTGTCATTAAATATAAACAAATTATTGATTTTTGCACTTAGTTTTATAGATCAAAATGCGTTTGGATATATTGCAAAATATATATATATATTTTAGACCATACTACTTGTAATTTAATTTTTTTAAGCTGTAAGGTATTTTAGATTGAATAAATTACAAAGTAAACCATAACTATTTATTTTATATATGTGTACACCACGTTTTACTATCCATTCGGACTGCAGCCTATTTACACTAATGGAGGAGGAGTGAGCAAGGTATAATTTTGAAGAAATCTACTCACATTTGGGGAGAGAGAGAGAGAGAGATAGTGGGGAATCATTTTAGTAAATCCGCGTGACCCGCGTTTCGCAATAGTAAAAACGTGGTTTCAACCGTGAATACGACCTCACACGAGTCAACAATGCGACTAAAGTGCAATTAGAGTTTGTGCAAGAACAAATGAGGTACAATCCAAAACTAAGAGAAGAAATCCACAAGAGAAGAACACACAATTAAATCAATAAAAGTTTTCAAAGAGAAGATACAGTGAAATCACTCACCTCTTCTTCTTTTCCTCGACTAATGTAAACCAATCAAAACAAAGTGAACGAAACTTTTTGTGGAACAATCCAAAAAATGAAGACCAACAATTGCAACAACAACAAAATTGTTATTTAAACGTAGAGAGTGGGAAGGTACTACCATAAAGTTGGCCCTCCTTGAGTGAGCAGAGCGTCTCAAGTTCCTTCTTCACGTATATGCAAGAACCTATGAGGAATAAACAAATCTTTTAGCGGAGCAATCCAGAACTAACTATTGCAACCATAAAAAGACAGTGGTATAAATTTGGGAGGGCCAGCGTGAGGTTAATTCTCCTCCCCTCCCTCTCCCCCGTGTAAACATATACTTTGTTGGCCCATCAAAACAGAACAAACGAATCTATTTGCGGAACCAAAGAAATTGGGTTTTCCTTAAACGGTTTCCTAATCGCCCTGCACGCAAATGTAGTTATACAACCTAAAAGCTATACTTCCTTCATATCTATTACCCTAGGAAGATTAATTATGAGTTTAACCTAAATGGGTTCTAAGATGCGGTGAAAAAAAATTATTTAGTAAAGATGTGAACTTCCTGATATCCGCTTCGGTGGCCACGTGGTCTAATGCATTACTCTTGTCGTAGACTGGACTCCCATGACTCGGAGATCGAGGTTCGAATCTCGGTTGGAGTGTGTTGAGGGTGGTTTTTCCAAAATAGTTTTTCCACTCGAATGCGGGTACATTTCATATTAATATAGCTTCCTAATCCCTATAACTATTAGCATAGTTAGTACAAAAGCGTATAACCCAAACAGGTAGTAAGACGCGGTGCTAAAAATAATCGAGCAAAGGTTGTTTCTATGGCGACCCTACTATACCCGGCCTGTCCCTTCCTCCCACGCTCATGGAGAGCGGCTACAACATGACGTACTGGCGCGAGTGTGTTTGCATGTGTCAGTGTGTTGTGTGTTATTTCCCTCCTCTAGTGATGTATGGGTGTAGTGAACCTGACTCCATGAACAGGCCAATCCTCCATCCACCATCACCTCTCTATTACACCTGCAGGGATTACCTACCTTTCCCGTCACATCTAGAATCTTTTAGATCATACAACAGATACAGGTTATGGTTTTGGTCGGAAAACAGTTTATATTCAAACATATTTATATGAGGTCAACAATGATAACGTTGTTTGTATTATTTTATAGATATTAATTATATCGTTCAAAAGTGACAGCTGCAGATAGGATAGCATGACTTGATGTATAAATATGTAAAAAATGTTTTATTAACTTTAGTAAATACCAGATACTGTTCTTCCTACCAAAATTAGCCTACACATTGTACCCATTCATATTTGTATTTATAGGTATATGTAACTTGTACCAATCTAAATTATAATATTAAATTAATACTTCTAGCTAAGGTGGAATGGAAGTGAACGAGACATATGGTCCGTATCTTTGCAGTTTTTCTATTTTGTTCAAAATAAATAAAATATTTTTTCATTAGAAACATTTAGTTTAATTTTATACACATGTCATAGCAACTGAGCAATGTTAGATTGTTTGTTTTTATTTACATAACTCGAGTGGACAAACGTGCTAAAAGGTGCTGGCTTATCGTATATTAAGTAATGAACTAAAGAGTTTGAAAGAGAATATTGACCATTCATAACAATATTTGGTCTAGTTGACCAGGAAAGGGGCTATAAAAGCCCTTTATTTTTTAACATTGGGGCTGTCACAATTCCATCGATATCGCGGCAGTCACGCTGCCGACGCCGTACTATATCAGACTACATCTTCATGTCATCAGTAGCAATTGTACTTAGAGGGCATCCGTTGAGCCTAGGGTCCCAAGATCAATTTATGTAGAGGTAACGCGCAGTAACAGTCAACTTCATCGGTTTAAGGATTCATAAGTTAAACCAGTTCTTCCACGAGCGCGGGCATCCAGTCTCTATCTTTCTTCATCTTTCATCTAACACCACATTTTGTATTTTCTTTTAGTAACTTCTATTAAACTAAAATAACGTAACTCTGCGTACTATTTCAAACCCACACGATTACCTTTCCTGCGAACTTACCCCTCCTGCAAGCTATCCTGACAGATCAAGTCCACGCGGGTAGGTCACGACAAAAATAATTATCATAACAGTTATTTGAATATTTGTTATGAGCATCGCGGCATTTGACTAGAATTCTTCCTTTTAAATGAAGAGAAAAAGTCTTGGTTAAATTACACGAAGACTATTGCAGATCTTCAAGAATTGTTAACATTACTAGATGTAGGAAATTAAATTAAAATAGTGGATTGTTGGAGCGATCGCTGGAGATTATTACACTAAAATGTATTCTAAGCTTTTTATTGATTAAAGATCTATATAATAAGCCCTCACTCAACTTTCTACTCAAAGTTTTATTTCTCAAAGGCTATCAACTTTACATGTGTTGGTGTTTAATTTGAACTAAAACTTATTTTTCTCCTTTCACGCCACGACGAGAGCATTAAAACGCGAACCCTCTCACAACTTTCTATTTATTTATAGCACCAAACCACTCAAGTCAAATTTGAGCTGTTCTAATTTTTAACCAAAGATAAATATTTTATTTACCGATATACAACTATACACAAATCATGGTTTCCATGGGGATGTAAACAAAGATTGATTGTACAGCTGAGCCACTGTCTACACAGAACGAAAAGGTATAAAGTTTGCAAGTAAATTTGGGTTTATTTTTAGGCTACTATTTTTGCCGGTATCCTGAGCCTTTTACCTTTAAAATGAGTGCTCGCTTGTCAAAATTGGTTAAACCCTTTTCTCTTAGTTTCAATTACGGCAACTGGCTTAAGCAAACATTTTTTCTTTTAGCAACGGATCCTACTACCCGTTTGGGTTGAACGCTTATGTACAAATTACGCTGGTGGTTTTAAGGATTAGGAAGGTTATGTATTTATTGTGATGTTATTTTTGGTTAAAAGAGTTACTTATAATAGAAATCTAATAATCAGTTGACTAAATTCTTCAAAGATAATATATCGTTGACAATTTTACTGTTTATTTGTTTTGAATTTCATTCAAAACTCCTAAAGTTTTGAATATTCTTTATTTATTCATTTACAATTAAAATATATGTTATACATATAATCTACTTACCTTTATTTCACTATATTAAATAATTTTTCTTTATTTTATTCATAAACTGCCAACTAGCCATGTTTATTAATTTTGTTGGTAGGTGATTTTAACGCTATCTGCTCCAGAGTGGTTTATTTCGGAACTATTCGATTCGTTTATTTTTATGTTCTTGGACACTTATAGCATCTGGCTGTCTCTTGAAACATTAATTGCCCCTAGCGGAAGAAATTATTATTCTCGTTTTGTTTTTTTTGTTTGGTGCCAAGTTTAAATTAATTTTAAAGATGAATTATGTTCCTATGTAAAAATTTATCATTATCTTTATAGTAATGCCCCCAATATTTAAATAGTTAAGACTGTTTGTTTTATTCTTGCTTATAATCCCGGTGAATGTTTTCTCCTAGGCCGGTGATTGTTTATTTTAAACAAAAAGAACGTGTTTGTGTTTTGTCTTAAATTTTGTTGTGATTCTGAAATTGGCTTCGAAAGTGGAAGGAAGGATCCGATCTGGGGATCCTTCAATTATATTTTTTGAAAGGTTCATAGTAATTTTAATCATCTAAAACTTCTAAAAAGAGGTATAAACTTGTGAAGAAAGTTGAGTGGAAGCACTCAAAGAAGATTTTTGTGGAAATTTAAGGCCGGAGAGTTAAATATTGACGGAGCTTTGATTCAACCTTTTTACCAGAGCATTTTCGGGTGAGATCAAATCCATCTGTAAACATCCTGTTGTGGATGTAAATAATTAAGCATAATCCTTAAGTTTACTAAAGAAGGACAAATAATTTCATTTTCCAAACTAGAATTAATACCTTTTGTCCAACTCAGAACAATATTTTTTTTTATTATTTGTTACATGTTATAAAAAATAAATTTTGTTGTTGTTAAAATCCTGTTATTTGCTTAAAGAAATATGTATATTCAAATATACTCACAATTCAAGTGAGAGTTTAACAATTTCAAGTATTGCTTAACAATACTTATATTAAATTTTATAACTTAAGAGGCATGCCTTAGTAGGTAGGGTTTATTTAAGGATATCATTCACTACAATAATTAAAATAACTTTTTAAATTTAATTGTTTTATTGTAATTTACATCAATGTACCTTGTATTTTCTTTTGAACTTGCATCCCATGTATAGCGATGCTCAGTAGATTGGATTGGTCAGAACAAGAATAATAATCTGCGTCAGGAAGTCTTCGGTTGTAAGTGTCCAACTTAAGTCCAAACTTTAGGTAAAGTCCAGGGGTCTTGAGAGAAAGGGTTTTCGTATTACCGCTGAGCAGTTTATGGGGATAAATTTATTCAATAATTAAAAATCTACCTATCTCACAAAATAAAAGGGGTTGGTAGTTGGCGCCCAATAAGAATAAAATACAATATTATTATATAATATAGATTATATAAAATTTAAATTCATTCATATATATTCAAATTAAATAAAATAAATCCATAAATACACACACACATATAAATATTTATTTTTTCATTACATTATAGGAAGTGGATCTACATTTCCATGGAGAAAGCGTTTAAAGCCATTTTGGAAACACCACCCAACCGAGATTCTAACCTTTATCCCCCCGTCATCGGCAGTCTAGTCTTCTTCGAGAGAAGAGCCTTAGACCATGCAGCCACCAAACTGGCTCAAAAAATATTACTTTGAAATACTATCAACCTACACTCAAAATTAAGTGGTAGTTGGAAACATAACTGAACTTACTGATATTGTGATTCTATTAGAAAAAATGAACACCAAAACCCATATTTAAACAATTAAAATGGCTATCTAAACACATTTCAGGATCATTTTATCGTCAACCTCAGCGGTCTTGGGGCAGAGTGTTCACCTCAGGACTTGATGTTCGTAGGTTCAAACCCAGGCTTGGTCGACGGATGTTTCTTGAGCGATAAAAATACGTAGCACAACTTCTTTCGGAGGGGAAGTAAATTCGTTGCTCCATTGTCGATTGTGGTATGTAATATAATCCTGGAAGGTATGGGAATATACCTTTCCTAGCAAAATTGGTAGGCTCTTTCATTCTCACTCATAGAAATTTTCGTGTGCTGAAATAATCAGTCGGTTGAGAACGTGCTCATTAAATACCTCTAATAAATAGGATAATTTTATCAATTTTTGAAACTAAAATATATTTAAGCATAATTTTATCGTTTTTAATTTACAATTCTTGAGCGAAACAAAACTTAAGAAAATATTTTCACCAAATTGACTATTTAGCCTTTTAATTTTCGAATTATTGTTGATTTGAATACGAATTAACGATAGCAACATTCCAATAACAATAAATATTTCCCCAGTCTAGGAAATTAAACCCTTCAATCAAAGAATGTAGTTAAGAGGTGTGCTAGGACCCGCTATTGTAACATCCATTTTGTGATCAGAGGTAAATATTCAAACATAAAGAAGAAGGAAAAGTATCAATGCAAACAAAATTATACATTTATAATCTACTGTAATTGTTTGTTTATTTTGTATAACCTTCTTTCATGATTTCTATGTGTTGCACTGTACAACTTAGGTAAGATGGTTATTATTTTTAGCCAAAGAAAAATATTTTATTTACAGACTAAGCTATTATTTTGAACCAAGGAGAAATATTTTATTTACAGGCATAAAAACATGCACAGATCAAGGTTTTCCATGCATGGTCATGTAAGTAGAAAATGAAAAGTTGAAATTTCGCTTAGAAAATATGGTTTTCGTTGAAAAAATATATTTTTGGTGACATTATGAACCCCTATCCTTAAAAATTATTGGTCTTTTGTCAAAATTGGTTCTGTCATTTTCTCGCAATTTCAATTACCGAAAAAGTTTTTATCAAATTATCTATAAAAGCAGAGGCAAATAATTAAAGACAAAGAAAAGGAAGGATAAAGATAAACAATGCAAAAAAGTTTATATTTTTAACAAAAAAATTTCGGTTTATTTGATAAATATACAAATAATTCCCGTAATCTTTATATTTGCTGCACCATAACCACTAAGGTTAGAGATGAGTTGGTATTATTTGTAGCCGAGAGAAATATTATAGCGTATATATAGATATGAAAAGTTAGTTATAGCATTTTGAGCTGTCAAAAAAGTGTCTTCAAACAGCGGAATGACTATATAAATGTGTGGGCGCTGTGAGAACAAATCCAGAACCCACGTGTGGCCAACTTACAGGACATACAGGTGCCACGAGATGTTGGCTACTGTGCTGTCTTACGGAACATATAGGGTGCCACGAGATGATGGCTACTGTGTTGTCTTACGAACATACAGGGTGCCACGAGATGTTGGCTACTGTGCTGTCTTACGGAACATATAGGGTGCCACGAGATGATGGCTACTGTGTTGTCTTACGGAACATACAGGGTGCCACGAGATGATGGCTACTGTGTTGTCTTACGGAACATACAGGGTGCCACGAGATGATGGCTACTGTGTTGTCTTACGGAACATACAGGGTGCCACGAGATGATGGCTACTGTGTTGTCTTACGGAACATACAGGGTGCCACGAGATGATGGCTACTGTGTTGTCTTACGGAACATACAGGTGCCACGAGATGATGGCTATTGTGTTGTCAACTTACAGACATACAAAGTTCTACGAGGTCACCCTCCACCCTGGTCAAGGGACTTGAGAGAAGAGTACTTTTGTTATCGATGGTTCTGCTATCATTTTTGCAGGCATGATCTATCCCCCTGGTGTGAGACAGTACTTTTAGTGAAATACAACTTGTTCCACGAGATACTAAATGTATGACCCGACCTTGATTATAATTAAAGTCATCCATAAACATATATCTTTGAAAGAACAACTCACTTTAAAATGGTTATTATGACCAAATCTGGGTTCTGTTTTCGGTGGAATCGATAAAGGATTTGAAATTTGGGTTTTTAATTTGTCCTGATACCAGATAGTTTAATCCCAGATACCAGAGAGTGGAGACTGCTGTGTAACGTTTAGTACTAACTGTGGTGTTCAAGGTTAAGTTTTTAAAGTCATGCATTGATAATGTCCAGTGATTTACAAAATGCACAAGAATGTTGCTAATCTCGTAATTTCAACGCGAAAATAAAAATACAATTACTGTCATTTGGACCGCGCTTAGAGTCTGAGCTCTCCCTCCCCTCACTAGAACGGGGTGGGAAGGAGTAGTTTGAGTTTATAGGCTATTATCCTATTAACACTTCCCTTGTACCGCTTAAGCTCCTATATCACTCACTATTCCTCCCTATTCAAGAACGACCCATTCACTTCGATGGCCTCATGGTCTAAGGCGTCACTCTCACAATAGACTATACTGACAATGAAGGGGAGATCGAGGTTCTATTCCAGTCGGGTGTACTGAGGGTGGTTTTCCACTCTCCTTCCATGCAAATCGGGTACACTTCCTCTAAATTCAACCTTCATTAACACATCAGAATAATTAGTACGTAGTCGTATAGCTCAAATGGTTAGTAAGCCACGGTGCTAAAAAAATCTACTTAAAAAAAACGCAATAATTGTAGGCACGAGGACTAAATGTTAGCTCCGCCTAGTTTAGTTTACAGGTGACGCAGAGGTCAAGGCTTTAATCCCAGACGAGTGCACTCAGGATGTTATTTCCTCAATTATTTTATATTCTCCCTCTACGTCAATGCAAGTACGTTTCCTCCAAATTCTAAATTTCTCGTTTCAGCCTTACAAAATAATTAAATGTCGATAGGCCAAATGGGTTAGAAGTTAGGATGAAAATAATTTTTTTTCTATTCAGCCTTGTTCCTTATTTTAAATTGACATGATTCCACGATCATTTTTTTACCCAAACGCTTTCAGAAATATTTTATGTGCCATTTTTATGGACATAAACCTGGTTATAAACGATTTCCAAAATAAACACAATCACTACTTTACAAATGAAAATTTGATACTGTTCGACAGTGAATTACATTATTTTTGAATGTAGTATTTTTGTTTTAATACAGTACTCGAAAAACCCGCCGATTATAAGTTTTGCTACTAATCACGTGGCTAAGTGATCAAGGTATTACCGATACTAATTTTTACCATTAAAACATTAAAGATAAGATTACGGGAATTATTTGTATATTTATCAAAGAAACCGTAGATATTTTGTTAAAAATATAAACTTTTTTTGCATTGTTGATCTTTATCCTTCCTTTTCTTTGTCTTTAAATATTTGCCTCTGCTTTTATAGATAATTTGATTAAAAAAATTCCGGTAATTGAAATTGCGAGAAAATGACAGAACCAATTTTGACAAACGACCATTCATTTTTAAGGATAGATGTTCAGAATGTTACCAAAAAAAAATTTTTTTTCAACGAAAAACCTATTTTCTAAGCGAAATTTTAGCTTTTCATTCTTTAATTACATGACCATGCATGGAAACCCTGATCTGTGCATGTTTTTATGCCTGTAAATAAAATATTTCCCCTTGGTTAAAAATAATAACCAGTCTTACTTAAGTTGTACAGTGCAACACATAGAAATCATGAAAAACATGTATATAAAATAGGCAACAACAATAGTACATTCAAATATACCGAGTCTGTAAATACTTAAGTAAAAAACTGGAACTGAATTTATTGTATTGTCAAATCAAGCTTTAGATTTAATAAATATAAAACATGATAGTCTTAATCAACCCAAAGAATGTTATCGATTTATTACCCGTCACAATATCATCGAACTAAATGACTCGTTATATTTCTTCAATCTCGTCCATCGTGGATGATACCGTCGCTACTTGACCACTTGGTGTGACTTGGAGTGAGCCACGGGAACCGGTTCCTCGCAAATAAACAGCTACACATCAACGGGGTTTCCACACATGTTGGCAAGGCTTAATGGGGGACATTTAAAACGAGTAAATCGAGTGTTTTGGCGTCAAACACACCATGAACTTCACAACAAAATATTTAAATGAGATAAAGGGCCAGTTTCATAGTCAGACTTAGGGCCAGTTTCATAGTCAAATTTAGTACGCCTAAAGTGCGAGTCGATACTAAATACAGGACGACACCTACCTAGACCAAAATGGAATGGGCCAGTTTCGCATATGAAACTGGCCCATTCCATTCAATTTCAGGTAGGTGACGTCTTGTATTTAGTATAGCGCCGCACTTGAGGCGTACTAAATCTGACTATGAAACTGGCCCTTAGGGCCAGTTTCATAGTCAGATTTAGTACGCCTAAAGTGCGAGTCGATACTAAATACAGGACGACACCTACCTAGACCAAAATGGAATGGGCCAGTTTCGCATATGAAACTGGCCCATTCCATTCAATTTCAGGTAGGTGACGTTTTGTATTTAGTATAGCGCCGCACTTGAGGCGTACTAAATTTGACTATGAAACTAGCTCTTAACTTTTGTAACGGATTTTGATGGGAAATATTTTAGTAACTTCTATGCCTTTAAGGTATTAGAAATATGTTATTTTTATTCTAAATGGATTTCCATTTTATTATTTATGCATCGAGTCCGGACATCCCCAAATAAACGCTGATGAAGTAGGGATAACCCTCCTCGGTGGCGTAGTTAGCTAACGCACTAGTTTTGTGTTGAGCTAGACTACTGAGGACGAGGAGATCGAGGTTCGAATCTCGATCGGGTAAACTAGGGGTGGTATTTCCTAAACGGTTTTCCATTCTCCTTCCCCACAAATGCGGCTTCACTTTCTCTAAATGTAACCTTCCCAATTCTTAGTCCATTACTTAATACTTAAGCGTATAAACCAAACTGGTGATAATATGTGGTGTTAAATAAAAATTAAAAAATTAAAAGTAGGGATAGGGGAGGTAAAATTTAGAAGAAAAAATATACACACATTTGCATAGAGGTAGAATGAACACATTTGGGAAAAAACTCCAATTTGAACCGAATCAAGATATGAACTCCGACCACCGCCAAACTAAACTAAACCAGGGTGACACCTCACCGGTTCGTGTGATTCCCATTGTTGTCAAATCCGCCTCGGTGGCGTAGTTGGCTAACGCGCTAGTCGTGTTGAGCTCGACCGCCGAGGACGGGGAGATCGAGGTTCGAATCTTGGTCGGTGAACTGGGGGTGGTTTTTCCTAAATTGTTTTCCACTCTCCTTCCACGCAAATGCGGGTTCACTTCCTCTAAATTCAACATTCCCAATTCCTAATTCATTAGCGTAATTAGTACTTAAGCGTATAACCCGAACGGGTAGTAAGACGTGGTGCTAAATATATATATATATATATTGTTGTCAACGCTTCTTACTACCCATCCGGGCTATCAGCATTTAACTATGACAGAATATGGATGAGTAATGTAGAATTTAAACAAATCAGGAAATACCATCCTCAGGACACCCAGTTGATATTCTAACATTGATATCCCAGTCACCATCAAACAGTACGAGGTGAGCCTGACATTTAGTCTACGTGTGGTATGAAATTTTAATTTCCCATAAAAATAACTAGTGTGAAGTCGTGCCATTGGTGTTTAGAACTGTATTATTTGACCTTGATGGGGAAATAAATGTAGTCATTACGTCACTCTATGTTTCAAGGAGGGGAAAGGGGAGGTATAAAACAGGTGTTAGAATCAGCGTGCACTAAAAGGGGGACAAGGAGGTGAGGGGGGAAGGAAATTAAAATCAAAACAAAATATTTATCATGGACTTTTGAATTTTTGCGTCCCCTTTTGAAGATATGATTGTTTATCAACAGCACACGATTCAATCTAAGGAAGAAACAATTAGGAACGAATTATGCACTAAGGTCAAATCAAAGTCATAGTTGGTGTGATGAATGATTTATAAGTATTTGTATTTCACAATTTTTAAAAATAGGCTCACATATAATAAATAATTCATGGCTCGAAAGAGTAATAACGTATATTTTAACACCGATCTTAGAGCCGCTTTGAAAATACATTGTGATTGGAATTTTCCCAACAAGATTTAAGCATTTTGGATACCCAACATTTTCTGACATCACGAACTACAAAATATGATGAATGTTTGTATTTAAACATTAAGTGTAGGTAGCATTTTAATCAGCGTGAAAATCTATATACATGTAACATTACTTTAGAAGTGTTAGTAATCAAAATAAAT
Source organism: Timema podura (assembly GCA_033556935.1). Lineage (NCBI taxonomy): Eukaryota > Metazoa > Arthropoda > Insecta > Phasmatodea > Timematidae > Timema > Timema podura. The sequence goes on along the minus strand of JAVRXN010000008.1, from coordinate 73,463,068 downwards.
GCAACTTTTCCAGTATTAAAAATAATCGTGAAAAACATGGCCTGGATTTTCTCACAATTACAGGGTAAGGAATCATGATATAAAACACTGGGACTAAAAATTCCGACCTAGATTCACTAGTTTTGTTTACTTTCATCCTTCCCTCCCTCCACTCCCACCCCCGGCCAACATCTCATATATTGTAGTTTATTCATCATCCCCCCCAAGATGGATTCTGGTGCATTTCCATTAAATTACTCCTTTCAATCTTGTAATCTTGAGCAACTATTTAACTGAAAAAAGTAATTAAGCTGATCTATCCACAGTCTTTTGTTTTTCATAATCATTTTGGACTGGTCTTTATTTCAACATTAATGCTATCAATAATTTAAGATGATAAACTGAAGTGAAACGTCATAGATATATCTATAAAAATAAACTTACGAGCAAAAACAGATAGTTTAAATTAGCAATATATGTAGGGCTGCAATAATTTAGGAAATATAATCCAGGGCACTTTATATATTTTTAAACATTGCTTCTTAAATATTATTGTTAAGAAAGCCTACGACTTGTAAGTTATACACCAACATGACAAACAACAGTTGGTATGAAGAAATAAAAGAAAATCATAGAGCAAGGAACTCAATCAATAAAATTCTCAAAATATGAAGAAGGGAGTAAATTAAGGAATGCAAAAACTAAAATGAAGGTAGCCGACTTCAGACACACAAGGAAAGCTACTAATTAGTAATCACTAAACACGTAGGCACCGTTAAGCCGGATAAGCACACATATTAAAATCAGCACAGACAACTTACACAATCGAAAGGCGCCCTGAAAAGAGATATCAAAACCGGACGTCTGGTAACCCTAATTACTATTTTATTAAACCTGAAAGCGGTTTAATTATTTAATGTGCGTCTCGAACATAAAAAGACATATAATATAATGTTGTATTGATACAGTAACAATACAAGTACTTGCATACAAAGCAGGGATATCCCACCATACCAATCCCAAAGGAATCTCCAAAGATAACTTATTTTTGTTTTTTATAAACATTTATAACTATTAACTGTAAAGATCAAAATAAAATAACACATTTAAGTTACACATAAATAGTGACACACCAGCTCCTCGAGGTTTTCTAAAGATAGCATTGATAGTTTTAGAGAATTAAAGTATATAATAGTCACCCTTTCGGGCTAATAATTAGTTCTTCTATTAGGGTGAGGTGGGAAAATAAAGTAAAAACTCATCACATATTCCATATAGACATAGAACCGCCATGAGCCTAGGGTCGGATTTACGACTCTGCCACCCATAGGCACTAGATAATTTGCCGCCCACTCTTCCTACCTTAATTTCTAATGTTCTAAATCCCCGTCCCCCCCCCACTACCACCCCTCACACACTGACACTTATATACCATATAGGCCTACACAAGTGTTATCTGTGGAATGATATATAAAAAGTTCTTACGTTATTTTATTATTTACTATAGTGAGGTTTTAAAATTAGTAATAACCCAAATAAAGACTTAAAAATTTAAATAAATACTCTTACACTAACACAACACACAAATTCAAATATTATATAATTTAAAATTATAAAGTCTGCACTAGTATACTGTAGAACATGTTACTACAGATAAAATATTAGCATGTACACAATAATAAAATAGTCTATAGTATCTTTCGCCTCGATTTCTGCTGGGTGAACTGGTCAATGATGCCAGGAAAATCCCTTTTATCCAATAAGTGACCTTCAATTAAGACGATTGTCAGTGAATTAAGGCGATAATCTGTCATGTTGGTACGTAGATACAACAAACCACAACAATGACACAAACGATGAAGCCATAAAATTATTTTAACTGGAAGAAAAATATGTGTATTTTTTTTCGTCATTCAAAATTTACCACCCCTAAAATCTACCGCCGTAGGCCCATGCCTACTAGGCCTATACGTAAATCCACCCCTACATGAACCAAATGTTAATTGAACATTACATCATATATAAGCTAGCGAGGGGAAACCGTTGATAAATTAAACATTAAAATATAAAATGAAAAAATCCATATATAAATGATTCAAGCTATGCGGTATTTTTAGAAGGAAGTGGAAGGAAGGTGCGAATGATCGGTAAAGAAGTGGCTCGAAACAATAAAAACTAAGCGTGAGAAGAGCTGGTGTTTTCTTGATAAACTTAATGGGTACCTGCATAGTAAATATTTATTCATCAGAAGCGCTCGTGTTTTTCCTTCCTGGAAAACGTGTTTCTGAAAAAAGTAAACATTTCAAACAATTTTCGCTTGTTCGCTTGTTCACTTGTTCGCTTGTTCCTTCTTTCTCAAATAAATTAGTTTGGAGAAGAATAGGCCCCATACCTTGGCCTGCATACCAGTGTTATCTATCGTGTAGCTAGGGAAATAATCTTGCAATCTTGATGGTTCTTATAAGCTTATGTTAATTTGCTATCGTCATCTACATATAGTCCGGCAACAAACAGCATATTTTAGAGTAACCCAAAAACGAGGTATGAAGGTTTTTCATTTCTGAATATGATCAAGGATATGTTCAGATTCAGGAAACTGGATGATGACATTTTGTCACCTTTAAGCACCTCGAGATCTTCAATGTGATGGCCAAGATGGCCACCAAAAATCAAGAAATTTTAAAATTGCCTTTTAATTCAAGATTAGTATTAAATATTATGTTATTTTGGATGTCGAGTCAGGCTAAAGCGGAAATATTTATCCAAGATTGCCGCAAAGATTAATTTCAGAATGGCTGAACACTTTTTGTCAGATGTACAGTAGATGGGACTTTGCATACATTAGGAGATTGATGTAAAAACAAAAATGTATTTATTTCTATAAACTTTTAAAATAGGCTACAATGACCCTATTCTGGGCCCCTCTCATTTATTTGAATACTCATGGATGAAGTATATTTTTCTTTAAAGAACTGTATTTAAATTTACCTTTTAATACTTCATCCATGGATGACTAGCCAAATTTGAACGATTTTATATTCAGTACAAGATTCTAAATTAAGTTTTATCTTTATTAGTAATATCACTTTAATTAATTATTATTTATTTAACTGAGTTTCAAGTGCATAAGGCAAATTTAGAAGTAAATTCAAATATATTACGTATTAAACCTTTCTTTGTTTAAAGCCTTCTTACGTTCCATTTAAAAGTGTAGTGATTAGTTGGTCACCTTTTAGGTCAAACAGTATTAGGACAACCAATAAGAAGCTGGCCTTCACAACATCAGACCGCCAAGAGCTTTCTTATTGGTTGGTTTTAACACTAAAGACAAGTGGTCCAAGAAGCAAGGGGTAGGTCATATATAAGGGGCTGAAGCACTTCTGCGTGGCTTTGGCTCTCCGCGTCGGTTGGTTGTAAAGTAATATCTGTGTCAATGCAATGTAAAATTTTAATTGATAAAGTGTGATTTCAACTCAATAAATAGTGCACTCATGTTTAACTCAACTAGCCTGGGAACTTATTAAACCAATTTCCTAAAAAAAAACTCTACTGGACGAGGTATAACATAATCATTATTATCACCCGGCTGTGTGCTAACTGTGCAGTCAATAATCAGTAATCAGCACCCCAAGATGGACAAGGGCATGTTAGGCGTATCGCCATAATTGGCTCCCTAACTGTGGACCGTAATAACGAGAACACCATAAGGCTTTCATTTAATAATGAAAAATTATAATAGTAACACCAACGGTAATAAACAATCTGTAATAGTACAAATTCAATTATTCAAACTTCTGTGAAAACAAAACTTAAAAAAACACAAATCATAATGATAGCTCTAGTGATATCTAACAAATTATTATAATACTAAAAACATAAACTATTCACCCTTTTTGACAAACTTGCTTTTTAATAAAGTCATATTTGAAAAGATACATTCAATTCTCTTCATCACCAACATCAAACACAGCACTTTCATCAGCAACTAAGCTATCAACACATTCTTCATCATCTTCTATTCCCACCCCAGCAACACGTGTCAGGTCACTGCAACATGCATTACTGCTGCATGAGCAAAAATGTGTACAAGGTAGATCAGCATTCCTGCAACTACAGAGATTTGTGCTGCATGGCAAAAGAATCTCACAAGGACATTTAATTAACTTGAGGATTTCGGGTGGTGCAACTTTAGTATTTTCTTGTAAAGTTGTGGGTGGAAGACATTTTGATTCTTCATCTTTGTAGAAGCCATAGAGGAGTGAATTAAAATATGGGGGTTATATTCCATTATTATTCTCCAAATGCTTGTTTGTGGGTTAAGCTCGCTTGGCGTTCTCCTCAAAAGCGGTATTTGTTGGCGGTAGTGAGCACAATGCAGGTAGTTGTAATCTTCCAACTCCAATTTTCTCTATCCACAGTTCGACATGGGCCTCTGAAGTTGTATTGCACTTAGATGTCCCGTAGCATGCATCACGAACTTGAATCTTGCTGTATGCCATTAGACAGATCTCCAACCAAGGCTAAGGAGTGTACGCATTGTAAGTCTTTTATGGCTTTGTGTTTCCCAATGTCATAACGCATGGCCATTGAATCCCATCCAGTGATTGTATGATCTGCTAAGACGACAGATATTAGGTCTTTATGTTTCAAAGCAGATGCTCCAATGTCAATTATTGAACGGCATGTACTGGTAATTCCATAAGAATCGATGCGGATATTTTTGTAAGGTGGTAGATGTGGAGAATGAAATGGTCTGTATTGTCTGATATGATGACAACCTGTTTGCTGTTATCATCAGCAATCATTATTGCTTGTTGAACCAGAATCGTGTTGGCTTCTTGTTGAGTATTTCTTAGATTTGGTCTTCGTTTTAACTATCTACATTAAATTTCATTCAGTTCTTTTCCTTGACTGGTTAGAAGTAGTTTTTTGTTTGCTAGCGGGATATTTGTTTATCGATTTATTGCCAACAGTGCTACTTCCAATAAGTTCAATCAACTGCGTTGTCCTTCGAACTCATAATATTCTTCCGAGAAGGCAGTTATGTTGTAGTGCGAGCCTTTTTACTTTGGTTTGTCTTGCAGCTCTGGTTGCTCTAGTACAATATATAGTACTATCTTCTTATACTGGTCTAAAGTAAAGTGTACATTACTATGGTCCAAGTGTTTGCTTACAGTTGTTTTCACTTATCTCATGTAGTGCTTTAAAATTCTCTTTTCTGGCCATTGTACGCACCTTAAACAGTGCAGACTCATTAATTATAATGACTGTTTGTTTAAAACTTTTATTTCTGGCTGAGCATAAAATTTCAGAAGTGACTTCATGCTTAATTTAGATTCACAGATATTCATTTCACCGGAGTTTGTAGACATTGATATTGGTATAGGTGAAAGTTCATGGGAGAGAACGTGATTGACAACTACTTGCCGTGTGCTAGCTTGAAGTCCTATAACTCTTGAGTAATTAAGACTAGTATCGAACACTTGCGCATCGCCTACTTTTACGTGTTTCTTTTCTGAAGACAACCTTCTTCAAAATGTATGTAACCTGTTGTTTCAGTTGCTAGAGCATCATACACATTTACACTAGTTGATAGCACTAGGCCAGAAGCTATGTTGATAGTTTGTGGCTGAGCACTAGGGTCCAGTGGGACTATGAAGATCCTTATATTGTGTCTTATTAATTGTCTGTCTTTAGTATCTTAAGCTATTATAGAATGAGTTCCTTCTTTTTTCTTATCTTGAACGACAGCTTTTTTATCTTCACATTGAGGGTGACCCAGCGATATGACTGAATTGTATCCATTCAGACATTTCTTAAACAAGCACCACAAATAAAAAGTCTGATTTGTATCCATTCTCATAATATCCCCAAAATCCTGAATTGTATCCATTCTGATTTGTATCCATTTAATTGCGGTGCCACACCAGGTAACCGAAGTCTAACCTCTGAAGCCCAGCTATCATTTCTTGCACCACAAGTTTCAATAATTCTTGTTTCTTCAACCAATTTGTTATTTATTTCCAATTGTAAAAATTGATATGCTACTCTCCATCTTTACGGGCTCTTCTTATCTTTTTTAAATCACAATTCCAGCCACAAACAATGAAGAGGTTTTTTTTAATCAAAAGCTAATGTTATTTATCTGCGTCATATTTTTGAACAAGAGATACTCGCTTCAGTATCAGTTACTCCTGTCGATAGGCTTGCTTTTTTTAAATGTGTTTAAGATGTGTAGGTGGATACACAGCTTCTATGACAATATATGGTTAAGTCTTTATAATCCTTTATAAATTATTTCTAATTTTGTGAAATTGTCATCTCCGTATTCTATACTAACTTGCATCTTATTATAGTCTGGATTCGCTGAGCACTAATGACTTAAAGGGGTTCTCTGCTTTCACCACAGTTGAGTTTCCATTCAAAAAAAGCACTATTCTCGCATTTTTTACATCATTTTGTCACAGCAAGATCTTAAACCCACAAATAAAAATCACATTATATAAAAATAAACTTGTTACCAAACTTGTATATAAAAGACATTTTAAAACCTCTTTAATTTCAGGCGACCATCTTAGCCATCATATTGTATAAATATTTCCATTTTGATCTTATATTAATTCTGATGGTATTTTCGAGCTCAGCACTCCAAAAAAATATGTTATTTGATAAATAAACCTGTATGAAAAGTAGGTTTTAAAATACCTTTAGCTATAGGCTGCCAACTTGGCCACCATATTGAATATCTCGATTTGCTAAAGAGTGACAGAATGTAATCATCCAATTTATTCAATCTGAACATATCCTTGACCATATTCAGTAATAAAAAATACTTCGTACAAACATTTTGGGCCCTGGCTACCAGAATAATACAACGCTCTCAATGCCTTCACCTAACCAATACAAACAGATTTTCTTTACTTGAATGAGTTGGGTGTGTAACGATTCCGATGGAAGTTTTGGTTAGTTCACGCTTGAGCTCACAAGACAGCGTAATAATAAACAAAGAAAGACCCGAAAAACAGCTTCACGGGAAAACATTTTAAATAGCTCTTCCGTTACACAACGTTTAATCTCGACATACATGTTTTGCTACTAATCACATGGTTCAGTGATCAAGGTACTACCGATACTAATTTTATATTTACTTAGAAACAATTTTTTTTTATTGTTCTTAGATGTATTTTATTTTTCCATCCTCAAATATCAGAACTCTGCAATAAATGTTATTCCAGAGAGCAATGTAATTTTACATCAACAAAATAATACGTCCAAAATAATTTAAAAGCTGTAAGTGCATGTCCATTTACCCTTTCCTTGATTGATTCCACCATGGTGTAGCTTATAAGGTAGGAGCAGAGCGGAATTTTACAAGTGTTAATTTTACGAAACATAGTTCAAAACAATTAAATCCTTCAAAATTACTGCACAAAATAAAAATAGATCACTTATATTTTTATTTGTTTAAAATGAGTGAAAACGCACTAAAAACCTTCCTTCGTTTTTTGAATCCCGTTTGAGTTTAAAGGTTACACATTTTTTTGTTCTACACCTACAGTAATCAAAATATTTCATAAAACCCTTAAATTTATTTATTTTATATAAATAAAGATATAATATTTGTTATAATTTAAAATATTTCCCTGATACCATTTTTGAACCAAATCGCTAAAGCAATTTTTTTTTAATATTCAAATTTAAAAAAAGTCATCTGTAAACTACCCAAAACTGATCCCGCCCTCCCCAAAAAAGTATAAAAATGTATTTGTCATGGCCACATCAAATAATCTCCAAATATACATTTTAAGAAAAATCGTTACTACCATTTTCAAAATAATTTGAATTTTCAAAAATCACTTATCAGAAAAGGATTCTTTATCAATTTTTTACCCGAAACAAAGTAAACATTATTATTTTTTATTACAAAAACATGTTGGTTACTGTCCTGAAGCACTGTTAAATAAATGATGTTTTAAACATTAATTGAAATTAAAAGCACAAATGTATAATAAAATAACTTGAACAAGTCACACCACTAATAAAATAACTTGGACGAGTCACATCACTAATAAAATAACTTGGACGGGTCACACCACTAATAAAATAACTTGGACGGGTCACACCACTAATAAAATGACTTGGACGAGTCACACCACTAATAAAATAACTTGGACGAGTCACACCACTAATAAAATAACTTGGACGGGTCACACCACTAATAAAATAACTTGGACGAGTCACACCACTAATAAAATGACTTGGACGAGTCACACCACTAATAAAATGACTTGGACGAGTCACACCACTAATAAAATGACTTGGACGAGTCACACCACTAATAAAATAACTTGGACGGGTCACACCACTAATAAAATAACTTGGACGAGTCACACCACTAATAAAATAACTTGGACGAGTCACACCACTAATAAAATGTCTTGGACGAGTCACACCACTAATAAAATAACTTGGACGAGTCACACCACCCCATTTTCCCAGGTTGATGATGACATGAAATGTTGAAAGATCTCCCATCAATGAAATATACTGTACATGAAGGCACGATGGACACAATAACTGACAATGATATTTCATTTATTTATATTTTAAATTTTCATAAATATTTTAAAGGCTAACAATTTCGTTTTTCTCAAATGTTACACGTTTTTATAACTTTTAAACTCTATAAATATTTTAATCCAGTTTGACTATTTACTTTTATAATATCGACAACAACTTTGTGTTTATGATTTCAACTGCAAATTGTTCTTGGTTTTAATAAATGTTAGTAATCTGGTCCATTCATTTAACTATATATTTGTGATTTTAATTTTTGTCAATCATCATTTAGTGTTATTTGTCTTGTCAAACCCTCCCAAGATAACCATTTGTAACCAAATCGTTAGAGACATTTGTAAAAAGCTTCAAATTTTATCAAATCAACCATCAGTTAACTACCCATAAACGAGATTTACCCCAAAAATCAATATACTTTGTTATTTGTCATGCAACACTATTTTCAGATATACATTTTGAACAAAATTATTAATACTATTTTCAAAATATTTATGGTTTTCAAAAAAAAAGTCCATCGGTAAACCACCCTTCAAAGAATGTCTCACCAAATATAAACTATACAGTGCTATTTATCATGTCAACCAAATCCTAAATACACATTTTAAACAAAATCGTTAGAGCCATTTTAGAAAAATTTGTGAAGTCCAAAAAATTACTCATCAGTAAACTACCCCTAATTTAAGGGCTAGGGTGTATTAAGTTTGAGGTATAGCCCTATAAAATCTAAATATCAAGTTTGAACAAAATCCATCAAACCGTTTGTGATCCGTAGCCAGGGACAGACATAAATTGTAAAATTCACTTTTTTGGGTTCATGCTCAAATAAAACGTAAATATTCATCATAATCTCGAGATCAATTTTTTTCACGATTACAATACTTTCTCTTGATATGAGAAAGTAAAAATAGCCTCAATACATCCAGCCGTGATTCAAACCCCAACCTCATTGTCACTGGCGAACCATACTAGACAAGCTGTTCACGTGCCGACCGATGCAGTATTAAATTTAAAATGTGGTTTACATATAACTTAATTATTTAGCTAATTATTTCACATTTACATGTATATTTGGGCAGACAAAATGGCCTTAGATTAGTTTGAGTGAAAAGGTGGAATTTTTAACCGAGAATAAAAATATTAATTTCGGTTAGTTGGGTTTTTTTTTGTCACTACATCTCCCTAAACATTCGGGTTGTACGTGTTTGAACTAATTACACTAGTGTGTTAGGTATGAGCTAGGTTAAATTTAGAGGAAGCGTACCCGCAATTGCGTGGAGTGAGAGCAGAAAACCATTTAAGAAAAAAACACCTTCAATACACTTGGCCGGGATTTTAATCCAGAATTCTTCGTCACCGGAAATCCAGTCTAACACGAAAGTGACACCTTAGACCACGTGACCACAGAAGTGGGTATCTCGTTTAATAAAGTGCACCCTCTTACCTCGAAAAGGTGTTGTTGTGTCACTGCGTCTTATAGCCCGTTCAGGGAAAATTATGCTGTTTTGTCGTAGTTACTAAGAGTTATTAGTTGATCTAAATTATCATTTATGTCAGCAGTCATGGTCACTAAATCCTTGGAACCCCTCCAAATAAAGAAGACCTTAAGGAGAAGGGATATTGGTCCTGACGGCAGCCGGAATCTCTAGTAGTCCCTAATGCAAGAGTCTCCTCCCGTCCCCCCTTCCTCTCGCTCTACGATGGCCAGTCCCCATCGGGCAAATCCTGGCCATATCTGGCCCGTTCTTGGATGTTCGGCGCAGAATACTGATGAACTCATGTTTCACCTTGGTGACTATCCCACGCTGATAAAAAAACAACACGAGCCTTACACGGACGGAGGGTTAAACGTTTGAAGATAATTATCCAGTGAGAGAGACATGTATTCTGAGAGGGGGAATGTGGGAGGGGGTGGGGAGGAATGTAATTTTAATATTGTACGGCTGTGGTCATATTTTACTGTTGGTTTTGTGTGAAGCCGCAGCTCATCTAGCAGAAGCGCGAAACGCCGTTACCCATTTCGGTGGGTGCATGGTCCAAGACCACAAGGCATCAATCTCGATGACGAGGAGATCGATGTTCGAATCCCTGTCCCAGGGGTGTTTTATTTTATTATTTTTTTAAATGATTTCCTTCTCCCCAACCCGCCTCGGTGGCGTAGTTGGCTAACGCGCCAGTCGTGTTGAGTCAGACCACCGAGGACGGGGAGATCAAGGTTCGAATCTCGGTCGGGTGAACTGGGGGTGGTTTTTCCTAAATGGTTTTCCACTCTCCCTCCACGCAAATGCGGGTTCACTTCCTCTAAATTCAACCTTCCCATTTCCTAATCCATTAGTGTAATTAGTACTTAGGCGTATAACCCGAACGGGTAGTAAGACGCGGTGCTAAAATTAAAAAAATAATCCTTCTCCCCCTACACGCAAACACGTATACGAGAAAGGGAGCGTATCTAGTTTAGTGAAAGCGTGTGGCGTCGTTGACATTAAGGACCTTATGTATAGTCAATATTTTTGGAGTTTACCCATCCCCCATTCAACCCAAGCTGGTTGTTATTCTTTTAGAATGGTCGTCTCACTAGAATAGACTAAGCTATGCATACGGGTCTTAGGAACTTCGATTGTGGTTATGAGTCTTAATGAAGACATTCTGTGATCTTGTAATGTGGAGTGTATTGAGTCTGTGGGGTGACCTCAGTGGTATAGTGGGGGGAATTCTGTTATCTTGTGGTGTGGAGTGTATTGAGCCTGTGGGGTGACCTCAGTAGTATAGTGGGGAGAATTCTGTTATCTTGTAATGTGGAGTGTATTGAGCCTGTGGGGTGACCTCAGTAGTATAGTGGGGGGAATTCTGTTATCTTGTAATGTGGAGTGTATTGAGCCTGTGGGGTGACCTCAGTAGTATAGTGGGGAGAATTCTGTTATCTTGTGGTGTGGAGTGTATTGAGCCTGTGGGGTGACCTCAGTGGTATAGTGGGGGGAATTCTGTTATCTTGTAATGTGGAGTGTATCGAGTCTGTGGGGTGACCTCAGTGGTATAGGGGGAGGAATTCTGTGATCTTGTAATGTGGAGTGTATTGAGCCTGTGGGGTGACCTCAGTGGTATAGTGGGGGGAATTCTGTTATCTTGTGGTGTGGAGTGTATTGAGCCTGTGGGGTGACCTCAGTGGTATAGGGGGAGGAATTCTGTGATCTTGTAATGTGAGTGTATTGAGCCTGTGGGGTGACCTCAGTGGTATAGTGGGGGGAATTCTGTTATCTTGTGGTGTGGAGTGTATTGAGCCTGTGGGGTGACCTCAGTGGTATAGTGGGGGGAATTCTGTTATCTTGTGGTGTGGAGTGTATTGAGCCTGTGGGGTGACCTCAGTGGTATAGTGGGGGGAATTCTGTTATCTTGTGGTGTGGAGTGTATTGAGCCTGTGGGGTGACCTCAGTGGTATAGTGGGGGGAATTCTGTTATCTTGTGGTGTGGAGTGTATTGAGCCTGTGGGGTGACCTCAGTGGTATAGGGGGAGGAATTCTGTGATCTTGTAATGTGGAGTGTATTGAGCCTGTGGGGTGACCTCAGTGGTATAGTGGGGGGAATTCTGTTATCTTGTGGTGTGGAGTGTATTGAGCCTGTGGGGTGACCTCAGTGGTATAGGGGGAGGAATTCTGTGATCTTGTAATGTGGAGTGTATTGAGCCTGTGGGGTGACCTCAGTGGTATAGTGGGGGGAATTCTGTTATCTTGTGGTGTGGAGTGTATTGAGCCTGTGGGGTGACCTCAGTGGTATAGTGGGGGGAATTCTGTTATCTTGTGGTGTGGAGTGTATTGAGCCTGTGGGGTGACCTCAGTGGTATAGTGGGGGGAATTCTGTTATCTTGTGGTGTGGAGTGTATTGAGCCTGTGGGGTGACCTCAGTGGTATAGTGGGGGGAATTCTGTTATCTTGTGGTGTGGAGTGTATTGAGCCTGTGGGGTGACCTCAGTGGTATAGGGGAGGAATTCTGTGATCTTGTAATGTGGAGTGTATTGAGCCTGTGGGGTGACCTCAGTGGTATAGTGGGGGGAATTCTGTTATCTTGTGGTGTGGAGTGTATTGAGCCTGTGGGGTGACCTCAGTGGTATAGTGGGGGGAATTCTGTTATCTTGTGGTGTGGAGTGTATTGAGCCTGTGGGGTGACCTCAGTGGTATAGTGGGGGGAATTCTGTTATCTTGTGGTGTGGAGTGTATTGAGCCTGTGGGGTGACCTCAGTGGTATAGTGGGGGGAATTCTGTTATCTTGTGGTGTGGAGTGTATTGAGCCTGTGGGGTGACCCCGGCCTAGCACTGCTGTTGCATACAAATTATGAAATGTCAAAAACAGTAAATTCTAAATAGTTCGTATTATTTGAAAACTAAGTATATTCTATCACAATATTATAAATAATAAAGTTTGACGCAGGTGGCTGGGAACGCTCCAAGGCAGTATCACTACGCGGCCCTCAAACCACTTGTCAGATTTTATGTGGTGCTCACGTATTTAAAGAATTACGCATACGTTTGAGTAATTATTTGTGATAGAAATAAAACAAAAACACATTATTAAAATTGGTATGATAAAAGTCGAGGTGACCCCAGTTTTTTCCAAGCTGACCGGAAGAGATGAGTAATGTGCAACAATTAGCACCCACCCCGCCACGCTCAGTCGTCCGTCAGCTGATGACACTGACAGACGGCAATGTGGTAGGTTACAGGTTACATTTTGTACTTAATAAATATGTTTTTACTTCAAATTAACTACCTGTGGCACACACCGCGGTATGCCCCCACGACCCCCATACTTATGTCCTAGTTATGAATGTGGCTGGATTTGGCTGAGGCCCACTTGTAACTCAGATTTTTCTTAATTTAATGAGATATTTAACGTGCACTTTCTGAACCGACTATTATATCAGTACACGACTTATAAATTATATTTAACAGACCCCCCCCCCCTCGGCTAGTAAAGTGGTATGGAAGTGGATGTGTGAAAAAGCGAGTGTCTGGCTGTTATTACAGCAAAACATTTTTTCGTTCAAAATAAATCAAATATTTTTCCAGTAATAATATAGTTTAATTTTCTTCATATGGTGAACACAACATTTCTTTAATATATGTCAAGGGTGTTCTGGAATTTAATGACAACTTTTTATCTTCATTAAAAAAGTTCTCATCTATTGCTGCTATGTTCATGACAGATATTCAACAACTGTTGATATCACCATGTGAAGAAAATTAAACTACATGTTTGTATTTGAGCAATGTTTGATATATTTTAGCCAGAAAAGGTTTAGTCCATAAAAAAATGCAAAAACACTGGTCTTTTCTCGCGGCCTTTTCTCACGGCCTCTTTCATACCACCTTAATTCATCACTCTGAAAAGGTAAACCCACATTTTATCAATGATAAATTTTTCGGCCATGCTAAGAATCAAGCCAGGGACCTTTAGTTCAGAAGCCAGACACGCTACCAACTGAGCCAAGGTGACGAACTTGTGGCTAATTAATATAAGATGATGGTTCTTAAAAAAATTCTAGTGAGGTCCAATGCTCTAAGGCAATATACAAATTCATAGCGTGGTAGTGATGGTAAAGAGGTGTGAGATCTTAGACTCACATTGCACCTTACATTGGATCTACGATGATGCCAGGATTAAAACCACGATCACGTGTCTTGAAGGGTGATTTTTACATCATACTTTCACATTAATGTGAGTGCGTTTCTTCTTTTCTAGCCTCTTCAACACTACATTTTCTTTATGCTCCTCTTCCTAACCAACCAAACTGGTCGAAAATTTAAACTAATGGAGTAGGGAGGAGGATTATAAAAGCTTGAGAAAGTTAGTATTTAGAGGAAGTGTACTCGCATTTTCATGTAAGGAAATCGTGAAACCCTTTAAGGAACTACATTAAAACAACTTGAAGACACTACACCTTTGTGATTGTGGCCATAGCCCACGTGCGAAATGATATAAGGCTTGATTCACACTTATGACAGTTAGTCGTTAATGTTTGTGTCTGTGTTCAGACAAACGACTCTCTAATGCAGGTTCGAACGGCTACTCTGTGTTACTAAAACAGGAAATTGAGTACAAATTCGTGTTTTTACAACAAAAGGCATAAAAAATTTACCAATCAAATTAATTTTGTATTTTAATTATTTATTTCAATATATTCTAAGTTTGGTTTTCAAAACAATCACTAACACAGGACTGACAATCAGTGGCAGTAGAACATTAGGCCTATTTGTCAAGGGATGGGGGACAACCAGAAAATAGGGGCGTTATGAGGGGCTTCGACCCCTAAGCCAAAGGGAGTTCCGGGGATCCTCCTTCGGCCAATGTTTGAAAATTAAATGCCTTTAGAAGATATTTGGAGTGGCCTTCATTTGGAATTTTATGAAAATTAATATCTTCCAAAAGCTATTTAGAGTTGTCCTTACCTGATATTTTTTTCAAAAGTTATAAGCTTGTATAAACTATTTTAAGTGGTTCTCCCCCAGAAACCGTTTGAAATTAGGAATTTTGGATGCTCCCAGGAGCTATTTGGAGTGTCCTCGTTCGGCAACATTTAAAAAAATGAATACCACTAGTAGCTATTTAAGTGGTCCGCTTCCATAATTTTTTCAAGATTTGGATGGTTTATAAAAACTCTTTAGAAGTGATATTTAACTCGAACGATTTGTAAAACTAAATACCTATCATGTAACCTATTTTAAGGGGTTTTTACTCAGAAATTTTTAAAAATTGGATTCCTCTAGAAAATATTTGAAGATGGTCTTCTACTGAAACTCGTTAGAAAATTAGATGACTCTAGAAGCTATTTAGATTCATTTTAACCTGAAATTTTTTTTAAAATTAAATACTTCCAATAATTATTTGGAGCTCTCCTTCCCTAGCATTTTTTTAAGATAGAATGTCTATAGGAGCTATTTGAAATTTAATACAAGCCATTTTTCAGCTTCATATTCGAGAATATCAGATATGAGACAGATAAATCTAGCATGGGGCAAGTTTATTACAGAAAGGAAAATGCTTCCCTCCAACCCAACCCCTCCCCCCCAGTTTTACCTTCACTGCTGACAATAGAGTTTTCTGTAAATGCAACAATTTAAAACTGCTTCAGATATAAACAAACATGAGTAGAACTGTTCGCTGTCCCTTCGTCAAACAATTGGCTTTAGGCGCATTTTCAAATTGGAAGTGGGTGGAGATATCGGTTGTATTTGTCGGGGCTAGAAGACCTAGAATCTCATTTTAATAGGAAGGGTCTTAAAGGAAATACAAACATATATTTTTGCGGCTGAAATTGATAATATTTTACTATTGTTATTTACAGATTTGAGGAAATATATCAAAAGGGAAAGCTGCAGAGCACATGACTTTATGTATGGATACGTAAATTGTTATCAGTTTTGGCCACAAAAATATATGTGTATTTTCTAAAATTTTAAAACTAGTATATATTTCAAACTGCTTGAGATAATTTTGTTCCTTCATTGTGGCTGCAGTCTGAAGAGTCGTCTTCCTACTCCGCAAGCTCTTTAGGATTATAGTCCTTTAATCCTAGTATACATAATCCCTAAACTCCGTATCCGTATACAGTTAACTCTCTTAATAGCGTCCACTTTCCGGGATCAGAAAAATGTCCGTTATCTACAATTTTTTTAATCATAGCGCTTGAACACATTTTAATCTATATGGACCTATAAACTGGGACTAATAACTACCACACTCTCATAACTACTGGACTGTGCAGTATTAAATGCAGGATAATAATGACTAATGGATAACATTTGTACGTAACTTAGGCTACTATACAGATTGCACAATACACAGAGCAATACACAAATGAAATGTAAACAGTAGAACTACTATACTGTATATGCACGGACTAAGCTACTCCAAGATCCTCCCGCTTATCGATTGGATCTTTATTACGTAGGCTATTTTTAAAACTATTAATGGAGGGGGAAGGCGGCATTTTTCATACTTAACGTGAGCCAATGGCAGTCCTGATACTTCTACAGTAAAATACTTTATAAACAGATGTTTTCAAGTTCTGTCCGCTGTTTAGAGATTGATATTAATAAATATGCCTCTTTAGAACTGCCCGACGCCCGTGTCCGTGTCCGTTATTGAGAAAGTCCGTTATTAGTAAGTTTTTCCATCATGAAAGCAAGGGGTAATTTAAACTGTCTGCTATAAAGATGAATCCTCTATCCAAAGATGTATGTTAAGGGAGATTTCACTGTAGTCCTTTAAACCTACTCCACAGATTCTTAATATTTTTAAATTTTCTATTTAATACTATTAATGTTAATAATATGAAAATACAATACGTTTATAAAATGGCAACCGTTTCCTATACTATTAATAATGTTCTCATTTCAATTCACATATCATTGCTCAGTTAACTGTTTACCTGTATTTGGCTATCCGTAGATATCCGTTACGACAGTCTTTAAGGAAGTTAAAGTTGATTCAACATCTACGGAATGCTAGGAATGACGCACGGGGAAAACAGTTTTGTACAGGTTACAACAAATTTAATGTTGGCTACAAAATTAGTTTGATCATAACAAAATCCTTTTGTAGTTCCCATTATATTTTAATAAACTGTACAAAAGAGTATTTTCTATGAGGACTTACGGATTGGGATTCTGAGAACAAGCAATTTGTTAATGTAGAGTATATCTATTCTTACTGACTAAGGACCTTACGGATACCGAGTATTTAGACAGAAATTTACTGTGGAATATAGCTCTTATTACAAATACTGGTTATGTATAAGGGAATTTACTGTTAAGTAGATCTTTTCTTGCGGAATATGGATCTTACGGTTACGCATTACGTATATTGGGGTCTACTGTGGAGTCATTATTTTTTTTATGGACTACGGATATTATGGCTACGGAGTATTTATGTAAGGTACACGTACACGTAACATTGGTTTACCCTGTAAGGTGGCAAGCTTACCTTACATTATTCTACTATGATATAGGGCCATAGTGAAATCCGTCACGGTAAGGCTGTTACTACCTTTCAGGCTAAACTGAGTATACTCACAACAGAAATACCTCGACTGAGAACTATGATCCGTGTAAGCTATCAGTAAAATCAGTCATTTTGTTGGTCCCTCCTGTAAACAACCGAAAGCCTCTAGATAAGCAATTCACCGGTTCCCTGAGCTGTATCTTGTAAATGACGGTCACGTGCGATGGTGCAGTAAGGTGGGTGAGTCGACCGCCCGTAACTCAACTCCTCTGTCCTCTGGCACAGAACAAGGTGCTTCACTAATGCCTCCATTATCCGGGGTCAAACAAGATGTCGGATGATGATGATGCAACTAACACATTTATCGTGGAAAAAACACACTTGACCAGTCATCAAGGGAGGGATTAGAGCTTGGTGAGTCAATGTCTGTCTCCATGACCGAGTGGTTTGCAAAGCTGACAATATAAGTCTCTCAGCCAGCATCGGTGGGCGGACTCTAGACCTTGTTTGTAGTTCAAGCGATTTGCTTGGAGTTTAGAGGCTTGCATAGCAAGATCGCGACACAAACGAACACATATAATTTAATCTACGTGTCCATACTTGAAGCATCTCGAGATATTCCGTGAACTGAGCCCTTTTGAGAACTCACTAAGTAATTCATTTTATCGAATAAAATCGCTCAGTAATCAGACGACAACCGTTAAGTTAATAATAACATTGTATTATTTCATTAATAATAATGGAAGTTAAAAAAACTTATTAGTGCTGTCTTCCAAAGAATAACGTTGTGGTACCCTGGTGACGCCTTCACAAGAGTGTGGGAATACTGAATAGACTTTGGGAGGAAATAATAGGTATCTTATTAAATTGATGAACCGAGCAAGATCTATAAACACTAGATAAATCATCGAGTTTTAGAGTTATGTTTAATAGTCCTACTGAGTAGGCCTAAATTTCGGCGCTATACTTATACAGGACGACACTACTTTGACCAGAATGGAATAGGCCAGTTTTGTGGGCGTTGAGAGCCACTGCTCTAACCACATCTAGCACGTCAGAAAGGCCACTACTCAAATAACGGATCTTTAGACTATTACTTTTTATCTTGTCATTTTGGTTACTTCATTCGTCCACGTGATGAACCCTTCTCTGCGATGTGGTGAAGATGTCTGTGACCTCCAACACATCAGACACGCTTGCTGGCTGCCCCCAGGAGGACCTATTCTCCCCCCCCCCCCCCCCCCCCCTATCTCAAATTCACGCAATGTTTTACACTGAATGCGACGTCTCATATACACAGTTTTATAGTTTTTAATATATTGTTACTTGGATATTTATTGATATTTTAAAAAAATATTTGAGGTATTTAACTTGCACTTTCTGAACCGACTGATTATTTCATAACACGACTTGTAAACTTGTTTAAATCTAGAACAGACACAACACCTTGTCCCCAGCCATTAATTTATCACAGTGAAAGGAAAAGCCCTAATTTCATAAATGAAACATTTTTCGGGCATGCCATGAATCAAACCCGAGATCCCTAACTCAGCAGACAGACACTTTACTGACTGAGACAAGGGGATGGACATTACTAATAAGATATATAGATTGGAACTTATATTTACATGGTAACAATATTATGCCTTGGCCACACAGACCGCTACGCTACGGATGCTACGCTCCTTACAAGTCAAAAACATCGTGACCATATTAGACAGGATGTTACGTAAGCTTACGCTACGCTTGCTACGTCGGACGCGTAGCCAACGATCCGAGGAAATGGATTTTTTAGGGACTTAGTGGACTACGCGCATGCGCAAAACAGGCAATGTCGTGTGTTTGTAGACTGGTTCCATTGACACCTCAGGTCTGGACTTTTTATTTGTTTTTGTTTTGTATTTTTCAACTCTACTTGCAATATACTCGTATATTTTTCCTTGTGCTTTTGACTACAGTATGTCGGAAAGCTTTAATCGAAGATATTCGGAAATATCAGTGTTTATGGAACATGTATATTACTGTCCACTGTCTCTTTGAGCAACGATAAAAGGAAAGTATCATCAGAAGAAGAATCACTGTCTCACGGTACACTATGAACAGCCGCCATATTTTATGAGGACTGTTTAAAAACGACCACAGCGTAGATTATATATGTGGTCAACCAGTGTAGCGTCCGAAGCATTCGTAGTGAGCGTAGCGTCCGTAGCGTGGCGGTCTGTGTGGTCGAGGCATGACCTTAATAAATTACACTATGACCTTATCATATAATCTACGCCATAATGTAATGAGTCAAGGTAAGACTGCAACCTTTCAGTATATGAGGTGTGCGTTTTATATCCCCTTGATATATATTTACATATTTTTTATGCATATCGTTTGTCGTTAATAATAATAGTTTATTTAAATTTGATATTTAATTTTAGTTGTATTATAGCACACACAAGTGGACACGCGGACAAAGGTGTCGTGCTTGGTCTGGTTTGTTGTAAATGAGGAGGCCATGGTATGAATCCCGGTCGGGTGTAGTGAGATGTTTTCTTCCTGAATGGCTTCACACATACTCCACGGGTATATAAGTAATTTCCTTCTGAAATCTACCTTTCTCATCCTTACCTCATTACTGTGGCTAAACAAACTGCCCGGATGGGTAGTAAGATGCGGTTTACAAACTAACTTTTTTTGTAGAGCTTTACTGTTTGATGAATATCCTACATTTGTCATATTTTAAAAAATGCCTATCGAATGAGCATTTTAATTCACAAAGTGGGTTCCCCTTCTATTTTTTTTTAAATATTGGGTGCGAGCACGCCTCCCTTGAAATGCACCTTCAACCTGTCACCAGAGTGGTTTTCAAAGAGGATGTCACGATGAACCACTAAGAATACCGCGAAAATATGAGGAAATCTATTATTACATCCACAAGACTTGAACTTAAAAAAACCCTTGTTACAATTAATGTTAATTTAGTGTTTATACAGTGATATTTTAATCACAAAAGAGCATTTTTAAAAATGTAATGTTCGTGCTTAACAAAAGGTTTTCTAAATTCAAAGCACCTGGACATAGGGGCGTTTCATTCCGGGAAAGTCACGAATCATAGGGGATGTATAAAGAAGTGCCTCCCTTGTGAAATGTTTGAGAAACACCGGGCTAGGGTTCAAGTCACCAAAATCAAATAACGCACCAGTTCTATCAGTAAAACCACGTGGCCCCGAAATAATGTTTTGCACATGACGCTACAGGCCATTTAATGTTTTCGCGCCATACAGTAATTAGTTCCTCTCGATCCATTACCCGCTGTCTTGTTTCTTTTAATCGGGCCTTTCTTCCACGCTGTCCCAGGCAAACAACAGCGAGATTTTATCACCGTAATTCCGTCCCTAATAGATTCGCGCTAACACCAAGTGGACGTGTCATTGTTCTTAACAACGCAGCCACATGTTTGTAAGACTGCTGGCACAATTTGTTTCATGGGAAGAGCGATCGTCTCATGAGGTGTTCGGCTGATGAAGATGACGCTCATTTATTCTGTTGTCTTACGATTAGAAAAGGATCCACTTCAGATCCCCAGCTGCCATTGGTGGCGGAACCTTGTTGTGTAGGGGCAAAAAGTTATTTTGAGAGTTTTTTCCCCAAAACAAGACTAAAGGGGTCCGGACAAATGTTTGACGATTGGATCCCGCTTAAGGAATTTTAGAGGAACCTTCATCTGGACCTTATTTAAAAATTAAACGAATCTAGAGGCTATTTGAGTGGTCCTCTCCGAAAAGTTTTTGAACATATATCTTATCGATCGTGGGAAAGTAGGACTCCTCCCGTAGTTGCCGAGAGGTCATTAGCGGAGACGAGTCAGTTTCAGTTACAAGAAGTTAATTGCGAAATGACCGCCTTGAGGAAATACGCAATTTAATATTACTAACCAGCCGACCTTTATCAGCTCGGCGATTATTTTTATTACTGCCATGATTTCGACAAGTGACCTAATGCAACCAAATCACGATCTTAGCCAAGTGTCCTTGGGTTGGTAACCTTGAGAAGGCAGAAAAAAAAGGTAAATTTTAAATTGTTTGTTCATCTATCATCGAGTGATAAATTGGCCTTTAAATGTACCTATTGGTCAACTGTTAAGCTCGACAATTGATCAGTCAGCCAACCAATCCGGGTGTGTGCACATTACAGGGACACACCCAAAGTGAAGCTGTGAATATAAGGGGGGGAAACAAGCGTTGTATTTGTCTCTATCTCCTCACAGTTTAGAAAATATTGATGCTCAGTTATAATATAGAGCACTAAGGATGTGTCGAATCCATAGGATACATTTTAAGACCAGGCTTATGACAAAATAATAAAAACATATACCGTTATACACATCAACAAATTACAGAGTTAATAGTTTCGATATATTATATTATGCCCTTCGTTAGAATTAAATTTCTTGTCATGCCACTACCACATTATATTCTTAATTAATATATTAACATAATTAAAAAGACTTAGCCCAGGCAAATATCACAAAGACATCTATAAAAGGTTTTTAATTTGTTCCTAAAAATGTTCCTTTGAAATAATAGAAACATAATATATTAAAATTTTTAAATAGATTTATAGTGTTTAATCAAAGATTGCAGTATCCAAATTTTATATAATAAACTTTGTTTTTAAAAAAATGTGTACGATACATACATAAATAAAAATATCGATCTGGGTAGAGTTTTTAATTTAAAATATCATTAAATTGAAATAAGTATGTTTAATTTTAGACGACTTTTACATCAATACTAATTCTAGCCTGTGGCCTGGGTTAGTTTTTTTATTCAAGCCATATATTTTCCATTACAGTCTTGCTAGGCCTGTCGTAGCCTTATAATTTAACTTAATATTAATACAGATACAACATCCAGTCCCCGGCCATTAATTTATCCCTATTAAAGGGTAGACTCACATTTCACCAATGATAAATTTTTGGCCATGTCGAGACTTGAGCCCGGGACCTTTAGCTCAGTAGACAGACATGCTATTTTATTGACTGAGAATTTTAGATGATTATATTATCATAATGCTAAAATTATTTAGTCTACATTAAATTCTAAGTTCAATCAGTAGATTATAATTTGAAGGAACTAAAAAAAACCTTACATTTAAAAAATATATACATCCTTAGTAAAATAGAACTATACAGGGTTGTCAGAGCCGTAACAAAGGAAACCAGAGTAGGACATCAGGGGGCGCCGATAGTGTGTGCCTTCAGTTTGGGGTTGTCGTCAGGCCGAGAAAGTCAAATTGAGTATTATTTATTAATTTACACAAGTTGATTGATATTCTGTAGTCTATTATTTGACTAAAATAAAGACACTTGATTCAACAGTATATCCTCTTTCTCTCTCACACTTACAATAATTGTAATGTTAAAATGTCTGGCTCCCAACTATTATGAGTCCAAGCAATGCTAGCCGACAGCACGTAAGTGGACTAAGTCGCGTTCCCACGGAGCGTGAACCGCGAGTGTGAGCCGCGAGTGTGAGCCATGCTTTCCTACAACACTACCCGTGTGAAGCTAGTGTCGTGGACATTGCAAATGGCGTCGTTGGCCCCACGACCCTGTTGTGTCGGGATCAAAAATGTTTGATTTTCAGCCGTGGTGCTGCGGGCGTGAAGCAAGAATGTCGTAACGTATTATGAAATTTAATGATAATGACACCTTACGTTTTCTAGAATTGTACGAAATGGAGCCCATTTTGTACAATCCGACTTTGTAGGATTACCAAGATCTATAATTGCGTGCAGTGGCAGCAAAGAGAGTATGTGACGGTTTAAATATATCGGGATCTGGACCTAAATAAGTTATTGTACAGTTTATAAACTGGAGAAGTTCTTACTGCCAGGAACTAGATAGTCAGAGGTTGGGCTCGCCTCATTCCTCAACCGAACGTTTCCGCCTGTGTGGACAGTTTATATTTCTTCGCTAACGGACGACAAAGAGCACGATGGAGCAGTTATCGCTCGTGGTCCACGCCCCGTGAGAGCGTGGCATTAGCCAGCGGGTCATTCATCACTAATTTGAGTATCGTTTATAAAACTGAATTTAGGCTGGGACTGTGTCACGTATGTTATCATATCTTATATATAAGTTGATAAGTCGGTTTCCTCTAATAGAAATTACGAGAAAATGTCTGAACAGATTTTGACAAATGACTTTTCATTTTAAAGGATGTCTGAAAAAATAGTAGATTCCAACGAAATTCTGATTTTCGCAGAGAATTTTTAGTTTTTCATTATTTGTTTGTATCATCATGGAAACCATTATTTGTGCATGAGTGTATATTATATGTAAATAACATAGTTCTATCTGGTTACAAAATACCAATTCAAATCTAGCTTCAGTTGTACGGTTCAGCAAATAGAAAGATTACGGCAATTATATCAGTAAAATACAAAATATTTCTTTCTAGCTACAAATAATACAGCCAAACTCTTACTTTAATGGTATGATACAACAAATAGAAAAAGTAAGGTGATTATTTGTTTATTTATTAAACAAACCCATAATAATAGGTTAAAAATATACAATTTTTTACATTGTTGATTTTCATCCCTCTTTTTTGTCTTTAAATATTTGTCTCTGCTCTTATGTATAAGTAAATAAAATATTTCTCCTTGTTTAAAAACAATAACTCAACTCTTAAGTTGTACGGTGCAACAAATAAAAAAAATATGGCAAAAGTTTACATACTATACTAAACAAATCAATGATAATAGGTTACAAACGTATCATTTTGTTTGCATTGTTACTTTTTATTCCTTTTTATTTTTGAATATTTACCTCTGATCATAAAATGGTCGTCATAATAGTTGGTCTTAAAACATATTTCCATACATTCTTTGATTAAATTAATTAATTTCTTAGACTGGGGAAATATGTATTGTTATTGGAATGTTGATATTTTTATTCGAATTTAAATCCACAACAATGACTATAATTCGCTAATCAAAAGGTTACGTAGTAAATTTGGCAAAAAATATTTTCTTTCTTTTGTTTCACGCATGAACTATAAATTTAAAACAATACAATTATGTTTAAATATGTTTTGGTATGTATTATAACTTCAAAAGTTGATAAAATGATCTTGAAATGTGTTTAGGTAGCCATTTTAATTGTCCGAGTGTGGGTTTTGGTGATAATATTTTCAAATATAGAGTGTAGAAACGATGAGTTATCGTGGGACCCTTGAAAAAAAAGAAATTTGTTGATTCTTGGTTTAGAGACATCCAAGTCTCACAAGACATGTTTTACAAACTTTTACTTAGAGCATTTAAATGTCTATCAAAATGTATTCACGACATTTTAAAATGAATAATACATGTGAGAAAAAATTATTTTCGCGAAATTGACTAGTTGACCTTTTTAATGCGAATTCTGGTCAATTTGGTTAATTTAAATGTGAATTAACGACAACAACATTCTAATAACCAAAAGAGTTACCTCAGTCTAGGAAATGTATTTCCCTGAACCAACTTCCATTGATAAAGAGTGTATTGGAACCGACAAATAAAAGGGCATATTGTGACCAAAGGCATTGATTTCAAGGTTAAGAAGAAATATAAACTATATATAAAATCTATGTTGTGTCTGTGTGTCATTCCATGGCTCTTTCCCTCACTTACAAATATCCTAGAGAGTTGAAATTTTGTATGTACGTGGATTATCATGCCATCATTATGAGAAAGATCAGGAATTTTAAAAATTACAGATGTTGGATACAAAATAGCGGATGAAGCATACAGATGGAATCCTAGAGAGCTGAGAACTGGCATGGACTTTACGAAGCAAACTATCTTTATGAAAAAAATTGAAAACTTGAAAATCCAAGATGGTGTATCCAAAATGGCAAACGAAATGCACAAATTGAGTCATAGAGAACTGAAATTGTGCGTGGATGCTATAGAGCATGTAATCTCTACTAACAAAATATTAAACTTGAAAAATTCAAAATAGCAAATCCAAAATGGCGGGTGAAATATAAAAACCAAGCCAGCTTAAATTTGGTGTTGATACTATGAAGCTATGGATACTATAGGTATTAATGATAAACGTCAAACTTGAAAAATCAAAGATGGTGGACCTAGCTTACAAATTAATTCAATTTTGGTTGAAATAGGAGGCTAAACATTTCCTAAGCTATTAGTAAGTTTTCTGTATGATAGGAAATCTAAGTTTTCAGAATTTTCTGATAAACCATATTTTCCAATACCAAAATCCTCCAGAAAAGGCTAACAAAAGCCTAGAAAGTAATCTAACACAAAAACTATGATTATCTTAGAGGAGATCCCTTAGCATAGCAAAGCTAAAAATTAATTAGAAAACTAGAGCCTATCTAGGAACTGTCATGTTCTTCGACAAACCATAATGCTCATTTTCCATTATGTTTATGTATCTATTATTTTATTTATATTGCTTGATGAACTGTGACTCACTTTTTTATTATGTTTCTGTAGTAGTGTATAATATTGTCTATTATTTCATTTGTGTTTGTTGGTGAACTGTGATGCTATATTCCATTATCTTTCGGTATCAGAGTAATAATTGTTGCATGGATTTTATACAACTTACATTTTGTCTGTTGAAGTTATTAGAGTGTAAAGTTTTAGGATTATAATATTCAAATTCCTCTTAGTTGAAACGTCAACGCCCAGTATGAGGATGACTTCGGCCAACACAGAATCAATCAAAGAAGCAAATCCAGTAGTTTGGGATGAAGTGGCCATGGAACAAAGTCATGCTTTAAATGTGCTTGTTAAACTATTGAAAGGTATAATGAAAAATAACTTTCCATTTGATAGTAAATTAATTTTGTTAGGTGCAGATTTTATCTGTGGTCTAGTAGGCATAATTCCTGGCTACAGATCTAGAGGTCCTGGGTTCAATCCCCGCCTCTTCCAGATTTTTCTGTGAAGCAGTGAGTCTTGAATGAGGTCAACTCAGCTTCGCGAGGACAAATAAAGAGCTCCTTGAGCGAAAAATTAACGGCTCCGGTTTAGAAAACTGAGATTAACGGCCAGAGGGTTCGTTGTGCTGACAAAATGACACCCTTTATCGGCAAAAGTTGGCACTATTATTGCCAACTGATGGCAGCCTCTCTGTCGGTATGGTTCGACTGTGGGTTTAAGCGATGGAGTAGAAGATTTCCGTTATTATTTACCAGTGTCCTCCCATTCACATAGAGCCGATACAGCACAAACCAGTGTAAAATATAACTTTTTGAGTTTGTAGTTTGTGACATTAAGGTTGACTAGCAGCTTGCGTTAATCTGATCCAAATTATAGTTAACGGCTTCTGAAGCTGAGAGACATACAGTTCCTTTTGTTGTGCCATTTATTTGGTTTTCCAACCTCTTACTTGATGAATATGGGTACATCTTTTAGTATATCATGATCCTAGTACTATTCCCTCAGATATGATAGTATAAAAACGTGCAGGTAATAAATGCGTTTGGTTAATTTCTGTGAATATATTTCACTCATTAAGTGACAGGAAGTAGATTGTGTGAGGACAAGTGTAAGAGCAAGTTTGTATTTTCTCGAGGAAAGAAAGAGACGATAAACACGAACAGTAAAGGAGGAGGAGGGGTGGGAACAAGCTTAAAACTCATTAATTACTCACTCATTCTTACACGTTCCGACACCTCGACAAGCGCAACTAATTACTTTGCAATCCACTAATTGTGATAGTTGTAGCTCTAACAGAACAAGGAACCATGTGCCAACTATTATTATCAGAAGGTACGGTACCATTAATACAGTCCAACTTTCGTAAGAAGGACCCTATCCGACAGGTATAAAAGTTATTATACCTACTTTCACGTATTCATGCGCCAAATCATATTACCTTCAACCATCACTTTCGATAGATAATACTAATATCGATACTACTTATTATTCTTATACTACTACCACCACAAGTAATAATAATAATAATAATAAATTATAAACATATTTTCAATATTGATCGCAAAAAAAGGTCACATTTTCCTATAACTCTCCTATTTGTTTTTTGTCACTGCGCCTTACAACCCGTCCGGGATATCCACATTTAATTATACTTATCAGTTAAGAATGAGGAAGACAAATCTTAGTTGATATGTACCCGTATTTTCGTGATGGGAAAGAAAGAAACTATTTAGGAAAAACATTCTGCCCCTACAAACTTACAGCCCCATTACCTTCAGCCGTTACTCAGAGTGAGCGTCATCACATCCCACCCCCCACCCTCACCCCCACCCCCCATACTCTAATCCCTAAACTCGAAATAAATGTTCGAATACGTCCCTGCAATATAGATCTAGTTTGAACGCAGGACACCTCCCAGAACTAGTGAATCTTATAATTACAACAGACTTGATGGAATAAAGTTATATAAGCTAATACAAATATCATATATTAAAATTAATATGTCGATTATAAACAATTCGCTTAGACAAATAACTATTTTACTATGTCCAAAAATTGGAGTACGTAATCTGGAATTTTTATTAAATATTTTAAAAATCGTAAACACAAAATATAGTGTAATTTTATAATAAAACAATAGGTCTACAGTATATTAAAAAAATGAGTTAGGTATTAAAAATATTCACTCTTTTGTTTGTTTGAGTCACTTTGATTCTATTAACATGAAACCAGTCAAAAATATTTCACTTTTATTTAAATATGTAAACATAGCCAAAGAACCCGTCATGTAAATGTCAGATTCCTCTAGTTAGTTTTGCTGGCATTTAGGAGGTTGGGGTTCGAATCCCGGCTGGGTTTCTGAAAATGGTTTCACCTCGATGTTTTTCTGCTCTCCCTTAACGCTAATGTGGGTATATTTCTTTTAAATTCCACCTTCCTCATCTTATTAGCGTAGTTAAAATACGTATACTCCGGGCTAGTAGTTAGATGTGGTGGGAAAATATACCGGTATATTTGATAACGTAACATGTTCTCAGTATTTGTAATGAGGTATAAAGCTTTAGGATGTTTCTGTCCGGTTTGACATGCATTGTATAGTATTTTTTCAAATCCTCACAATTTATCGAATCACTCATACTCCATTTTTACACTAACATAAGCATATAGTTTGAAGATTTAATCCATTCTATGAATAATTTCAAACAAATCCCATGGCCTGAGTTAAAAAAAAACAGTTGAATACGATATTGTAGTTTAATTGCAGATTTATGACCTTCATTGAAGCGTTTAAAAGACTGGATTCTACCCATGAGAAAGGTAAACGTTAATTTTAGCCTTGAAAATAGATTTGGCAGAAAGTGACAAGTTCATCAGGATGAAAAATATGAGTCTGACAACATTTCTCTGATCACCGGGTAAATAGATTCAATCAACTATCATGTTCCCACAGTGGTTAAGATAATCTGGGCATCAGACTTCCTCCTACAGATAAACCTAAACATCTAGCCAAGAAGTCATCTGTTGAGGGAGACAACGCTTCAGAAACTAGAGGCCAAGCTAATACAGCTATTGAGAAAGTCAGCCGTGCAACTGTGCTGAGCACTTTTTTTAAAATAATAGAATAATGTATTTATCCTTTAATCGTGCGGCAACACAAGACGAACTTTCAATTTACTTTTGTACATCATCAAATATATTGAATTGTTGTGATTTGGTGCTGAGATCAAGCAGTACAAACTTCTTCAGCGCGATGTTGTCCATTACGCAGAAGAGGAACGGGGGTCTGGGTTGAGTGTTTTGCGAGATCGACAAATGGTGACACTGACGTTGGTAACTTCGGAACTATTTTCTTTAATATGACTAATTTACGTACTAATATTCCTTTGTTTTCATTATTAGTGGTTTAAAATATTCTCTTTTGTTTTTATATGTGTAATAGTAATTATTTATGTTTATTTTTAGAACTAGGTCTCTAACATTTACGGTTTGCCACCTTTTGGCGGTTTGATACAGTGTATGGACCTTTTTGCGAAAACAGACGCAAGAAAAAATGCCATTTGATGTATTCGAGTTTTTGATCGGATCCTTCTCTCACATTTTTATTTCGAGATGAAACGTGGATCTCTGCCCTTTTGTGATCTATAGCATGGTGGCGGAGAGTAAGAGATTATAGTAATTAGTTTCTTTAATGTGGTAAAATAAACTCGGTGAGTTTCATGATTTTATTTTTTAACCTCTTTTCTTTGACTTGCCTATTCTGTAAAATTGATTTCTATAAAAAGGGATGGCAAAAAGTTAATGTTTGTAACTCTCCTATTGTCAATATTGGTTCCTTGTAAATTACATGTAATGCTACTGAGGTGGGAAGGGAAGGATCCTATTTATAATACATTCTTTTGGCGTATTATGTTAATTTTAAAACGATAAGGGACATTATTTTATTTTGTTTCATCTTAATTCTTTTACGCTATTGTTGTCATAAATTGTTGTTCCTAAAAAATTGTAATATACTTCTTTAGAATGAACTCTGGAATCTATGGTGGTGATTAATTCCTGGTTCCTTTTTATTATAAGTTAAAGAAAGCGAGGTGAGTATTCGCCAGAGAAACAGTACACAACCTCAAACAGCAAGATAAAGAGTTTAAAAGTATTCCCGTTAGGAAAAAGGAAGCTTTTCAATAATGGGGGTCGTACTGTTATTGAATTTAGAAGGACTCCAACATATGGGTATTCCGGAACATTTCATCGCTAAACGTATAAAATTATATTGCCAAATACATCTCTAACAGTGATTACATCTTTACTTTACTTTACTTTACTTTACTCCATACCAGTTCAATAATCTTCATAAAGTGTATCAAGACCAATGGTTAGAAACTAATAGTCTAGCCGAGTGGGGAGAAGGAGACTTGAAACAAGACTCGATAACCAACCTTGTGTACATAATTACTCAAGCAGATAGTTTTGTCTATGTTAATGGTAAAGATGAAATCTTATTTGTTAGATCTCCGAGTTTTCATAAGTGCACAGTGAAATATATAAAAAGTGAAGTTTTATACAAAGTAAATTATTTAAGCGCCGCATACTATTATGAAGAATTGGTATGAAATCCGAATCTATTCATGTGGAGTGAATAAACCCTGCGTGAACAATTCCGAACAATGTGAAAAAAACATCTTAATGATCGTGAGATTGATCGACTCTAAAGTCAGCCTGTTAAAACCTGTTTTGTACTAACAACAATCCTTTCAGGATCTTTAATATGTATATGTATATTCATCTAACTGTATTTAAGCTATTATATATTTTAATAAATTTTAGGTGTAGGCCTTTTGCTTTTAATTATATATCCATCCCATTAGTGTTGTTTTGTATTACTTGTTTTTAATTAATCATAATTATTATATTTCTTATTAGTATTGTCCCTTAAACAACTGCTATAGTTCATTTAAATTTTTGTTAGGTTTAAGAATAATACAACTAAGTTAGATTATTTTTTGCAATAAAAAAACAAGACGTGTATTTCATCGTCTCATTCTATATCAATACCTGTCTTCAATCCTCTCAACCTTCCTCCAGACGAGTTGAGACCTGTTTGGACTCAATACCTGTCTTCAATCCTCTCAACCTTCCTCCAGACGAGTTGAGACCTGTTTGGACTAGGGAAAGGTACCAATGAAGTAGAACTCAGATTGAGGAATCATAAACCTGTCCAATGTTGTATAATTTATGCCTATAATCAAGTGCTCAAGTATGGACAAAGTCTGATCGGAACGAGCTCTCCTCGTACCACGTATGACGTCGTAAGTATGGATGGAGGTCGGCAAACCTGTGACTTGGATCAGATACTGAACAGGTACAATTTTGTAGAATATATGATCCTGATCAATTAAGAATTATCTCATGAAACGCAAGTGTGATGGGTGGTTCTGATCAATGAATGATGATCAAAGGCTGGATAGGTATGACGCGTGACTTGGGATGATGATGAACAAATGTCATGTAGCCATCAAGCATGACTCTGATCTGCATACGCAGATAAAACATTGTATAGGCATGATAGAAGGTTTCAATGAATGTCACTGAGTATCGTGGGTGGAGTATTACGAAGTTTAGTGATAGAGAATGAGCCGAGGCATAAGATGACTCCTTTAACCGTTTATACAGATATGTTTCCACCATGGTGGAATCAACCAAGGGATGGCTAGTAACTTGAATGGTTTCAGTCATTAATGCTTAGACCTTTGATGGTATTATTCACCGCTAACATTCGAATGATATTTTATCATTTTAACTTGTATATGCTTATCTATTTATGTGCATTTGTAGTTTTGTATAATATATGCACGATTGTATTTATTTGTAAATTAATTTGTATATGTATGATGCCATGTATATATTGTATTAATTGTATGCAAGTTATTTATATAAAATTTATGTATTGGATGAATGGATGGAAGTATAATGATGTATGTGTATAATGGACTCTATGTAAAATACTATTTAGATGTATTGTGATATTTATGGTGAGATATCTGTATGATCTTATGTATGTGTGTTTGTTTGATATGTATGGATGACGTATGTATGAATTTGTGTATATTTGTTAGGTATAGATGATGTATGTGAAAATGTATATAATTGTATATATGATGTTATATACATAATAATTATGTTGTTTTGTATGTATGATTCTATAATATATGCATCATGGCATGTATATGTGGATGTATGTTGATTTGTATATATGGCGGTATGGTAGGTTTGTTTGTATTGCATTCTTTTATGTATTTTATACATGTATGCATGCTGTACTTAATAATATATATCTTGTATTGAATGTATGGTTTGTGGTGTAATTGTATAATATGGTTTGCCCTTTCATTGTATGTGGTGTATATACCTTGTATGGATGGGTGTATAGATATAAGTAATAATGTTTGTTTGGCAAATATGTATGTGTGATTTTTGTAGTATACTGCATTGATGGTCTGTATTTTATGTATTACTTTATATGTATTAGATGTATGTATTTTATTGTATTGTTATATTTATTGTTACATGTATGTACAGTATGTTGTTTGTATTAATATGTGTATGATTTGTGATGTTATTGTATGTATTTTATATATGATATGTATGTTTGTAACCTTGTATAGGTGGATGGTTGGGTATAGTAAAAATGTTTTATGCTATAATAATAATAATAATAATAATAATAATATTTAGCACCGCGTCTTACTACCCGTTCGGGTTATACGCTTAAGTACTAATTACGCTAATGGATTAGGAATTGGGAAGGTTTAATTTAGAGGAAGTGAACCGCATTTGCGTGGAGGGAGAGTGGAAAACCATTTAGGAAAAACCACCCCAGTTCACCCGACCGAGATTCGAACCTCGATCTCCCGTCCTCGGCGGTCGAGCTCAACCAACACGACTAGCGCGTTAGCCAACTACGCCACCGAGGCGGGTTTTATGCTATAAATGTATGTATATATGTATATATGTATGATGGTATGTATTTTACATATGGCTTTGCATGTATTTGATTTATGTATTGTAGTGTAACAAGATTAGTGTCTGGCAGCTTGACCGTTACGCTTATCTTTGTTTACTGTAACTGCGTTCTCTGTTCTCTCTATCTCCCTCCTTGTTTAGCAGGTATGCAGCGGCAGTCTCACTTGAATGGGGATTAAAGGGGACAAGGGGAGGAAAAGGAACACGTCTGGAAGAGTCTGGGTTTATTTTATTCTAACACAGTATTCTAGAAATGGAGGATTCCATTCTCTTAACTGTTACCCCTGCATATACAGGATCGATGGTCAGCAAGGAGCTCCAGTAAGCGTTGAGGCCAGCCATGTGAGGGGACCAGCGTGTCCGAGCTAGCATGCCCGGGAGTGGGTTGCGTGATCAGTGAGTGGGTCAGCGTGTTCAGGGTATGGGTAGAGAAAGGGGAAAATAGCATTAATTTTCAGTTTTTTTAGCATTAATTGGAAATTTAGCGTTTTGTGGCATAATTTAGCATTTTGTAGCAAAATAGGTAAAAATGTCTTTCGTCAATGTTTTTAGGGCCTATACAAAGGATTTATGATAAAATTTATGTTTGCATTAATACGAAGGGTATTTTAACCTTCGTTTGCAATTATTTTCATGTGAGAGATTATAATTATAAATAATTAATATTAAATTAATAAGAAAGGAAACTGGAAGATTGTGTCAAACACAAACAGAAGAATGCAGAATGATTTCAATTGGCATAATTTATTTTACACCTATGTGTAACGTCAAAAAATCATTGTGGCCTACAGTACAAAAATAAAAATAGTTTAGTAAATAGCTGGTATCGTAAATAGTTGGTGTCGTTGAATCAGTTCAAACAAATGTGCAAGTCAAAGATAATAAATATTGGCAAATAAAATAGTGTGGTAACAAAAATGACATAAGTGTGCATATTTTAAATACAAGTGTATCAGTTCACACAAACGTGAAAGTCAAAAATAGTTAATATATACACAAAATGTGGCGATTATCCGGATGGGCTGTGGAAGGCACAGGATGCAAGTAAAACCCGAGCTGAAGCACACAGACGAGTGAAACTCTATGATTTTTTAATCACTTATTTCCACTGAAAAACATCGTTTTATAGAAATTCTCAGCATTTTATTTAAATGCACAGAATTTTCAGGGAATTCACGTCTATTTCGCTAAATAGAATAATTTAGCTAAAATACTCTCAAAATCACGTTTTTTGCGTTAATTCGCGAAATAAAAATCGCTTTAAACACTTTCAAATGCCATGAAACGCAAAGAAAACTTATAAATACCCTATTTTCAACCCCCCTTTTTTTTTCGCGTTTTTCGCAAAAGCAAATTTACACTATCTCTAGGTATGGGCCAGCGTGTCCAGTGTGTGCACCAGCGTGTCCAGTGTCTGGGCTAGCGTATTCAGTGAATCGGGTGGGTTGGAGAGTCTAGTGCTCTTGTAACGTGGGTCAACACAGTGTAAACGTGCTTGGATACCAGTGGCGACTTGAGTTAATGGCACGGATGATGTAAACATTGATTGTTATTGTAAGCTGCGTTAATATGTTTGTGACTGTTTTAAATATTTGAATAGTTATGTACGTATTTTATGGTTATTAATGTGTTTATTTTATTGCATTTTATGTGTTCTCATTCTTTTATTAACTTGCAGACTTAATTATTACTCTTATTATTTAATTCAGTGACTTTTTTTAGCTGTAGTTAATTTAATTCTATCAGTGTGTGTGTTGTTTTGTTTCCAGCGATAAAAACCTTGAATATTTCATGTGAATTTTTAATATTGTTTAGTCAGAAACGTACCCCAATATCATCAAAAGAACTCGCGGTTAATACGGTAACGGGTGAGCGGCCCGCAACTCTCAGAAGGTCGCTCAACCCCTTCGCCCCCCCCCTCCATCACAGTATGTTTATATTATATTCTTGTCTGTGTTGCATACATATATGTGTGTTGTATGTATTAATATATTATGGCTTGTGGTGTTACAGGGTCTTATTCTAGTATTCTCAAGAGTGAAAGTTTCATCATCAGATATGGTAAGCAGCTGAGATTTGTAAGAACTTATGGAATTGAGGGTCAAGACGATGGTAAGACATTTATCGGGTGGTGAGATAGTAGGGTAGAGGACTGAAGAGGAGTCCATTATGAAACAGATGTCGCTGTGAGTGATATCTCATCTCTAGGATATATACCTATCCCGTCATGAATGTAATGTTAGGGAATTTAATTCATGCCAATTCTGAGGTTCCCCCTTGTAGATGTGTCAAGTTCAAAAGCTTTGGTTAGGTTAAGTTAGGTTTGGTTAGGTAAGGTTAAGCTAGGTCAAGGATAAGGCTAACGTTAAAACTGTGTTAAGGCTAAGGTTAGGTTGGATTGGGTTAGGTTGAGTCTAAACCTGTTCGAGAGCAATGCATGATCAATGAATGATGAGCTTATACCGTATAGGGGTCGTATATAAGCCACGTAATCTTTTTCCTTACCTTTTTAGTCCCGCCTCCTCCAATGTAACACCATGTAAACATTTAGCCTAGTCCCCAACCTGTGTTACATAACTTTTCTCACCAAGAATTAATGTCATTATTTCATAGGGAAGTTTTGTGATACTAAGGGAGGGATTCTGATTTAATACTTATTAAAATCCATTTTAAATCCTGATTATAAATTATTTCAGCAAGTATTATTATTCATACAGACATAAAGACGTTGAGCTCAAATTGCTCAGGTTCATGAGGAAAAACCTCTGCTAGAGTTATGTTATGGACGTCAGATTTGCGATCTGAGTAAGAGCCAGACGGCACTAATATGTGCTGACTAGGATGGCCCTTTTTTGTAGT
The DNA here is from genome assembly GCA_033556935.1 of Timema podura. Taxonomy (NCBI): domain Eukaryota; kingdom Metazoa; phylum Arthropoda; class Insecta; order Phasmatodea; family Timematidae; genus Timema; species Timema podura. The sequence goes on along the minus strand of JAVRXN010000008.1, from coordinate 73,427,197 downwards.
GGCGCTACATGATGATGTTAAAGTGCCCCCATCCGATGCTTTGTTGCTGGGGGAGGACATCTTTATTAATACTGTGTACTTTTTTTTATAGTCATATGATCATCATATAGAGAGCTATTTAAACAATTCTAGGCATACAACTTTTCTAAATTATACTTTGGATTAATCTACAATTTTACTTTAATTAACTTATCAATACCTTGACTCATGTTTCGTTCCAACATCGATCCTGGATCCTGGCCTCACTCTCGAAAAAGACAAGATGGCCAATGAAGCGGAAATTGGGGCTCGAATACCTGTCGGGTATACTCAGAGTGGCTTTTCTTAAATGGTTTTATAATCTCTTTCCACGTTAATATGGGTAGATTATCTCTAAAATTCTACCTTCCTCATTTTTACTCCATTAGATAAAAATAGTAGAAAATAATTAGTATAACTACAATGTGACTATACCACCCAACAAAATGTATACTTAGAGGTAGGATTTTAAAGAAAATTTACCAGCTTTTGCATGGAGGGAGAGCGGGAAACCTTTTAGGAAAAGCAGCCCTTAGTAGACCTGACTGGTATTCGAACCCCATCTCCCCAACATCGGCCGTCTAGTCTACTGAGAGAATGACAATTTAGACAATGCAGCCACCATAGCGTATGTATAATAGTTTCATTTATGTACATACACACTAGATTTGTCAGAAGGGAGAAGGTGTAGGCTTAAACACACCTACATTTTGGAAAATAATTAATTATATTTGAAGCTTTACTTTTCATAGCATGCTGCTGGTACGAAGAAATAACACTATTGATGAACTCCTTAAACTTGCCTTGAGATCAATTCTGTACTTTTGCTTCTTTCAATTTCACTACAACATCTTTTTGAGACTTCCGCTATTTTTTCTAGATATCGCTTTCTATACGCAAGCAATGAACCAGTCTCCTTTTGAAGAAATTATTTTTGTTATTTTACAAACAAAAGCGATTATTCACGGCCTATGTAAAAGAATGTGCAGTAGGAATCTAAATTATACTCAAACTCAAATATACTTATAAATTAAGGCCACTTCGACTGACAGCTGCTTTCCAACTAAAAGAACGTGAGGGGGTCAGTAGATGGACAAATCTAAACAAGTACCGTGAGTATAAGCATGTCACTGTCATGCGCATGAAAATAAGTGTTTTCGAATATGCTTGGCGTTCGTAATCTCGGGCAGACAATGCCACTTAAACGCATTCGAAATATTTATAAACAAAAAGTAAGTGCTAAGCTTACATTTTCAATGCCACAGATATTCAGAAGGTATCCTTAAGTATGTTTATCAAAGATGAAAACATGAATAATATTATCTTTGAACATTAGAATTTGAGTATAATGATCTGTGTTACGTAACACTTTGATATACCCCACCCTTCCCCCATGTAACATCATGTAAAAATTAGAGCTCCCCCCCCTCAAGCGTTACGTGGTTTATAGATGACCCCATAAGTATTATAAATGTGTTATATGTTTCAATAATTATTAATGTATAGTGATTAAATACCGTAGGAGGCATAGCATGACCTGTGTACCTTGACTCTAATAAGTGTCAGATTATTAAATGTTTAGCAAGTAAGATGTAGGCAAGGAGAGGTTAATTTCAAATTTTGACCAAGTTGATGAGCTCTCTCTCTACTGTGTAGCCCACCAACATTAGAGAAAGGAAGAGAGAGAGGTATGTGTGCCTGTCTAAACCTGTTCCAAGGCGTGTGGAAGAGCCTTCTAAAAGTGTTGAGGTGGTTGTTGTTGTGTTGGTGGTTAGAAGGTATATCCATTAGCTTCAAGGATGAGAAGTATGTCATATTAGAGATAAAGGTTGAACCATGTAAGCTGTTATGGATTCTGGTGGTCTAACTGTCCAAGAAGATAGGATATTAACTTTTGGAAAGTACACTGAAGGATCAATGGAATTGGTATGAAAGGGCAAATGTTGATTAAATACTAGTTTACTGTAGGATGTATGGTATGATCAATAACCTAAGATTCGATGTATGTTTCGTGACTCTGATAAGTGTCAGATGATAAAAAAAGTATATTTAGTAAAGAATGTAAGGGGTGGCAAGAGGAGGAGATAGATGGAGGGAGTACATTTTTCAAAGATTTGGAAAAGTCTGTCTGAACGGGATTACTTCGTAAACATCTGTGCTTTGTATGATGTTATCAGAAGTGAGGGATGTCATCGTGCCTGTCTGAACCTGCGTCAAGGCATGGGCTGGGCTCCTTCTCCGATGAGCTGGTGTGGTAAATTCATATCAGCAAGAGGATGGAGTAGAGAGTGTGGGAGTGCCAGAGTGTTGGGGAGGTGTGTGATGACGGTTTCCAAGGGAGGCAGCTGGTAGGAGAGCAGGTTGAGGAAGTTATGTGAGTCAAGTGTGAGAAGAGGCTGGAGAGGTTTTTCAGCCAGAGGTTTGGCAGTTGTGTTGCGACGCTTGTAGGTTAGGGTGTAGTGGATAGGTGAATTTCATCAGTATTATCCTGGAAAGAGCATGGAAAACCTTTAACATCCTGGGTTCATGAATGAGAATGTGTCTGGAAAGAGAATGAACAAAATTTAACATCTTGGGTGAGGATGGGAGGGGTGGAGGAAGTTTGGGTTGGGTAATTCATTGTTATGAGTTCTGGGTGCAGTGGGTTGAGCAACCAATTAGGACGTTAAAAGGGCACTGGATGTTGTGTGAGGTGTAAAAAATTGTTTAAAATGGTGGAAGGAAAGGAAGGTAGAAGGGAAGCCACCAGATGATTAAGTATGTACCTGCTCAAGTCACGCATATTGCTAGTTGATTTGTCAGCTGCCAAAGTGATTATTAGCGCTAGTTAGCCTACACGCTGTCAGGGTGATGATAAGGGCTAGTGAGTTTATAGTAGAGGAAGGCAATGATGGCAGTAGTCCTGTGATGGCATCTCAGATGACCGCCATCTTTTCTCATTGATTTTCATAGTCTAACAAGATAATAAGGTAGTCCGACATTTTCAAATAATTTCAGAAGTGGTATGGAAATAATACATTAACGCAAAATACTGTAGTGGTTAAGAGACAATAGGAATAAAAAGGGACTAAATTACATAAACTTACAAGAAAATGAAGTAATCAAACAAGTTCAAACAAGTTCAAATGTTAGGATCTTCACGCCAAAAATAGAGTCAGTAGTTTCAACGAGGTGATACTACCACAAAATGCTGGTGTGTCAGGGAGAGAAATGAAATAAAAAAGGAAAAAAAACAACCATGAAAGGAAAATCTGTCATCAAACCGGTTGAAACATATTCAAATGCGGGGGTATTTATGTCAGAAATAAAATTAGGGGTATCAAAAAGGTGAAACTAACGCAAAAACCTATGTGGCAGGGAGAGAAAGGTAAGGAAAAGGGAATAAATTGCACAACCTTACCAGTAAATTCGAGGGGAATTACAGATATAGGGTCTGAGTTTTGGGTTACCATGCCGAGTAGGGTAGCCATCTTGGATTTCAACATGATTCTGTAAGTTATAGTGGAGGCCATTTCTAATTTCCGACGGGTTCATACATGTCCAGACATGATAATCAATCAATCACCTGTCAATAAATGAATGAATTAATCAATCATTATTTTTGAGACATGTAGAGTCTTGTTTAGACCCGTTGGAACATGTCAAACATTCAAAATTGCCTACAAAATTTGAAAATTCAAAACGACAGCTAGAATCCAATCAATATTGTTAAGACCCACAAAACTTGTTGGGCAGTGATACAAAGGGAAGAAAAAGGAAACAAAATTCATAGTCATGCAAAGATATGCCATCATCAAATGTTCAAACCAGTTCAGAAGTAGTATGAAAATGGCACCCTACCACAAAAAAACTGGGAGCGGATGAGGATATACCGGTATGGGTTCAAGTTTTGGGTATGATATCTGCCAACTTGGATTTATACACCACGATATAAGGTACAGAGGAGACCACCTCGAAATTCCAACGTGTTCATACATGTCTAGACATGTTAAGAAATGTTCAAAAATGTAAATTAATATTATGTCAATCAATAAATATAGCAATCAATCTTGTTGAGATATGTCGAGTCTTGTCGAGACCTGTTGGAACATGTCGAAACTACAAAATGGCTTCCAAATTCAAAATGGCCATCAAAATGTAAAATCTAAAATGGCCAACAAAATTCAAAATGGCAGATTGATGCCATCTTGCTTAAAAACCCGCGCCAGATTCCCCTTTATACCCTATTTTCAAACACAAACATTCGCATTCCTAGTCGGGATCCAACGCTAACTGTTGACACATTAGCTTTCAACTATAATACCCCTTTGATAATATTCATTCTTGTGGTAAAATTCACAACTTTGGTATTATGACGTCTTTAAAACAACGCAAAGATAAATAGAGCTTCTGTCAAAATTCGAATTGGGCCAGCTCACTTCTGCCGGGGACAATTCAAAAACGTTCCATACCAGAGTTGAAGAGGCGAGCTATTGCCAAAAAAATAAAACTCCCGAAAATGTTTAACTGATGATACTAAAATGGAGATGTAAGAAATAATTATGGAAAAGTGAAAACAGTCTGAAAATATAATAGAATCGATACAATATAATAACTTTTCTTTAATTGACAAATCACGAAATTAGAATCTCACGGCATTTAAATGTCAGCAAGATTCTCTTTCTCTTTTTCTGCCTACTTCTTCTCTCTCACGCGCTAGTTCTCCTGATTGATAATAGGGGCACCAGCTTGAACGCAACAAAGCCAATAGCCTCCGTAAGTAAAACACTGTAAATATTGTCCATCTCGACGAAAATTGAAAGGATGTTTTATTTCACTCTGGTAAGTGTCCAACATATTAGCGCACATTGTTTATATATATATTTCCACTTCCTCTTAGATTAGTAGAAAGTTAAAGTGTCGTAATTGTTTTTATAAAATAAACGCTATGTAAATACAGCATTCTTGGCTAGCTTTTAAAGCTCCATATGATTGTATTTGACTAATATCTACACTTAAAAATACTAAAAGCTATTAAATAACCAGAGGTAAGGTATGTTATGTCACAATTGTTGGGAAGGCCTACACAATTTAAAAAAAGGATGTAAGTGTTCCATTATTTTTGTAAGGATTTAATTAGTTCGTAATAGCTTCCAATGATGATGATTGTTGGCTATTATACGTATTGCTATTTGAAGAAACAAATTATCAAAGCCACAAAAGAGATGATTAACGTATCATTATATTATATGACATGATCCATTAATTACTTATCTTAAATACAATTGGCTCAACACCAACACATAAATGAGTGTGATACAGCAAACGATATCATTAGGAAATGTTACGCAAGGAGCCACAGTTACTAAAGATATTAAAACTGCCTTGGCATCAAAGATAAATAAAATAATATGGTCGAAAGTGTGTATAATTGCGTCAAGATATCACTGGAAGTCTTTCGGATTTGTCATTGCCAGCTTAATATGTGACCTTAATCGTCCTCGATATTTGAGGATCACTTAGTAGCTTCGACGATAAATAAAATTATATAGTATTCGGGCGCCAGGTAGTAAGTAAGTTATTTTATGTTAAATAAATATGACATGAATTAATTTAGATGTGTTTTTTGGATAACTTCCTAGCATAATTTACTCTAAGAGTTAAGTTAAAGGGTCGTAACAAGTGGGGTGATTATCACACCTCCATGTCTGTTGACTATTAAAAACATAAGACTTGTTCCTGTTGCTCCTCCACACCTTGATTACTGAAAACCCAGTCGGGGGGCCGTTTGCGACTCCATACCTCGTGATGGTGGGAAACATAATACACCTACTGATTTGAGTCATGGAGGTGATTGTCATCTTGATTCTGTTTATCTTCGCCTCTTTTCCAAAACTATGCCATGGCTAGCTTTGATTTACAGTAAAACCTTGGATTGCGAGTGTTTTGTAAGACGAGCAAAAATTTTCAATAAATTTTAACTTGATAAACGAGCGATATCTTGCTATACGAGTAGTACTATGGTTACGCTTTGTCTTCCGAGCAGTGTCATTGAATGGGTTCTTTGTTAACGTCGCACAAAAATAAAAATATTCCAGTGAGCCAACAGATAGCAGCAAGGCCGTAGTAGCCAGGGGTGGGTTTTGGGGGTTCAAACCCCCCGCGAAATTTTATGAACAAAATATATATGACCTTATTTATGGTTCAAACCATATCAAAATTAAGATACACATACAAATTAGGGGGCTTTGTTACTATAAAAAACACTTCAGAGAGCTTCTAAAACTGTTTATCATTTAGAATTTTTTCTAGCTTCCAGCAATTGGGGAATGTGCCCACCAACCCCCCCCTGAAATTATTGGCTGGCTACGGCCTTGAATAGCAGTGATTCCATTAGTGACAGTGAAAGTAATCCTAAAGAATAACCCACCTTCTCCTCTCCTCTCTCTCGTCCACCTCACTCCAGCCACCATTACATTTAATTAATACATTTAATTACAGTACAGTTACATTTAAATAACGAAAATAAAAAAGGTATTAATCATGTTTAGATTAAATATTTTTGGGTTGTGGGACGAATCATCTGAGTTTCAATTATTTCTTGAGGGAAATTCGCTTTGATATACGAGTGCTTTGAATTACGAACATGTTTACGAAACGAATTATGCTCGCAATCCAAGGTTTTACTGTATTCTGCTTTCACTAACAAAAACTGTGTTCCATTCACAATATAAAACGGGCAGGGGTTTTTGAAAGAAAGCTCCCTCGAAATAGCTTAGTTTCTTTTAACACAAGAATCATAAATAAACCAGGATTCCCTTAACTATCAACTTATTCTGGGTAGAAATAGAGGGCTGAATTATTTTACAGTTGGGACGTGAAGCATGTAAATTTGGAGAATTCAATATTAAATTCGTTACGTTTCCCGCGAAGGCACCCCAGGTTAATGTTTTGAATTCCTGTGGTATCAACATTTTTTAAGTCGAGAGAAAGAATGTGGTTCGAATGAGATTCGAAGTTGTATATCCGATTACTACAGACTTAACTGCAAATATGACCTTTATAAACATAGGGGAAAAAAGCCAATAAAGTTTCAGAAGTATGTTTTCTAAACACAGGCTTTACAGGAATCCACTAACAAATTGGCTTAACCATGGCCAGAATAGAATGAACTTCTAAGCACCATGAATTTAAGGGGCCGCTTTAACGTTTCATTTTTATTTTTTTATTTATTTGAGGTATTTAACGTGCGTTTTCTGAACTAGCTAATTATATCAGCACACGAGAATTTTAATGGAGAGGGCAAAAGGGCTTACCAATTTTGCCGGGAAAGGTATTATCACAAAGCTTCCAGGGCTCTTTCACATTACACAATAGACATGAAACCGACGGCTTTACTTATTCTCTGAAAGAATTTCTACCAAGGACTTTTATCACTTCGGAAAATTCCGTTAACCTCGGCTGGGTTTAAACCCTCGAACATCGGATCCCGAGGCGAGCACTTCACCCCAATACCACCGAGGTAGACGTAATTTTAAATATTTCTTGAAGTTTTGTCACCATAAAAATAAAATATATCTAGTGGCTCATTGCAGTGGTGGCTGCAGGTTTTAGCTCTAATTTTTTTTTTAATGTGTTGAGAAAAGTTCGATAGAATGTGGCCTTACTTGACTTTCTAGTTAAAGGTTTACTCAACAAAGACTATCAACTTACCATCTATTTTGAGCCTTTGGGGTTTAATTTCAAGCAAAACGTATATTCCCCCTTAACAATACAGTGAAAGCTTTAAAACTAACCTTCTCCTAGCTCTCTATGTAATATAATATCTTAATTCTAATAATGTTGTGAGGGTGGAATTGTATACATATTACTTAGTTCCTATGAAATTAGTTAAATATCAGAGACAAATATTTAAAGATAAGGAAGAATAAAACGTAACAATGCAAACAAAATTATATATTTACTTTCTCTTGACTCCTTGGAGAGAAATTATAATTGTGTTCTTCGAAAAAAATTTAAATCAAGATTTTGATAAATGTTGGTTGACGTTTGACGTTTCATGACCCCCTAAAACTGAAAAGTTGTTTTTTACGATGCCGTCTGTCTTTCTATACCTAAAGCTAGAGTCGAAACAATTTTACCAATTGAGTTAAAATTGGTATCTAAGGGTTTTCATAAGGCTTCCACAGTTTGTTTTTGGAATTATAATACCAACCCTAAAATTAAGGGTAGTTTATTGAAGGGCAAAAAGAGAAAATATCGATTTTCTCAAAATCCGCTCTAATGATTTTGATTAAATATTGTGTCTAGACACTGTTTAATATTTCAAATTAATTGGAAACTTTCATTTTCCTACTAAAATTAATTTGTTGGTACTATACGTGTGCAGAAATTTCCAATTTTAATCATATCTCCATAACTATTTGAGATAAAAATATCTTATAGTTGTAAAGATGTAGTTCTATTAAATATAAAATTCTTTTGTTTGAAATATATTTTTAAACCAACCATTTCTAAGCTATAAGCCAATATATTATATAATACATTTTTATTTAAGTCTTTGAAAATGAAATTGATACTTATGCGTTTTAGTGGACACAAATGTCTTAATGGTTCTGTAACAGTGTATGTTATTTGATGTATGCTCTTTGGTGGAAAGTGATGCCCCTTTTAATTTGTCTCGACCCCTCGGAGAGGGAATATTGTGACTGTCAAAAAAATCAAACTCGAGATTTTGATAAATGTCGAACCTCTGAAACCAAAAAGTAGTTTTCGTGATGTCGTTTGTTTGGGTCTTGTCTGTTTATATCTCGGCCTAGAAGCGAAACCATTCTACCGATCGGGCTAAAATTTTGTATCTATGGTTTTCATTAGGTCCTCTCAAGGATTTTTTGGAATTATACAACTAAACCTGGAACTAGGAGTAATTTACTGAATGGCAAAAAGAGATATAATCGATTTTCTCAAAATTCGCTTTAACAATTTTTATTAAATTTTATATTAATGCATTGTTTAACATCACAAACCAAATAGAAATTCTCGTTTTCTCATGAAAATGACTTTAAGGGTACTTTGGAGAAGAAGAAATTTCCAATTTTGATCATATCTCTGCAACTATTTAAGATACGAAATAACTTATATTTGTAAAGTTTTATTTCTGTTAAAAATAAAAATATTTTAATTTGAAATATATTTTTATAAAACCACTATTTTCTGAGTTATAATCAAAAATATATATTTTATGGATTTACTTTGAAATATGAAATTGATTGTTTGTTATGTATGTTTTGTTATGTCTGACAGAGATATTCTCCTTTTTTCAATGTTTCTGTAACAGCTTGTATTATTTCATTTATGCTCTGGTAGAGTGTTTCTGTAACAATGTATATTATTCGTTTCACAACTCTTACTAGTTTTTAATCAATGTATCTATTTTAAGATAAAAGAGAGAGAAAACCTATGGAGTGTACCGTACCATTTATCTTCTCCTTCTATATTTTTTTAGATATTAATAAAATAAAGAGTTTGTTTTTCTGTCAAACTCATGAGCAACGCATTATATTACCGTACACAGAGGTTTGAAATTTTAAAAATTAATAGCTCCTGTGCATGAACATGTGCAACTCAAAGCCGGAATTTTAAATTTTGATTAGGTTAGTGTTTTAATTAATTAAAAACCTAAAAATGAAGAAATATTAACGCTGCGAGAAAGCTTTACTACTAATTTCATACTTTGTAATGTAGTTTGGTAGCCATGGAAGTTTGGTTGCTATGGAGAGTAAACAAGAAGAGATTGGTATCTACAATAAACTAACTTCTTCTCATGCTGCCATGATTCATTCATTGTTAAATGTTGGGATTTATTTCTAATAAAAAGCTTTTATATAATGATACATTTTTTTACATTTAAACCATTTTAACCTTTTAATCCTATTTACCCATTTTACAATATTTTAAACTTTTTACCATAGAATGTATTTATCCAGGGCTTAGTGGAGTAATTAATGTTAAAAAGGGAAAAAAAAAGTCCAACATAGTAAAAATTTTAAAATTAAATTTTATAAAAACAGGAAAAAATACCAAAATGACCAAAAATGTTTTTAAAAGGCAAAAAGAGCACAATTGAGCAGAAATATTAAAAAGGGCACAAAGATTAAATGTGGTAGAAGGGCAAAAAGTAAATCATTAAGAAAATAAAAAGGGTGTAAAGGTTAAAAGGAGTGAAAGAAATAAAAAAGGCAAAATTTAACGGGGTGAAAAAGGGTAGAGAGGGTTAAAAAAATGTTAAAAGGGTACATAGGTACATAAGGAAAAAAAGAGCAAAATGATATCGCTTTAGGACGAAGAGGGCAAAAAATGGTAAAATGGGTAAAAAGGGTTAACGGCTAATGTGGTAAGAAGTTAAATGTGGTAAATAGTTAGATACTTTTGATTTGATTTAACTAAAATCCTTTAACCACCAATTAACTATTATGCTACATTTTTATTTCTTTTTTATTACCACCAACATGCAAGAGTTCCAAGTATTGTGTATAGAGAGGTTATAAATTAATCTTCAAAAGAAATGTCAGCTTTTAAAACATGTTCAGATTATATCTCTATTTTGAACTTGGTTAAGCATAATTTAAATTTGGATATTATTTCCAGTGTTTATTTTATATACCGGTACTAAAAATAACAAAGGTTTTTTTTATAGATCCCCCACGTGAAGAACTGGTAAACCAGCTATTTGTTAATATAAATCAAAGGTGACAGCTGCAGATCACATGACTTAACGTAATACCACGTTAAAGTAGTAGCTTTCCTAGCTGTCAAATAAGGGACTATTTCTAGGAAAATAGTTCTGTTGTAACGCAACTAATACAATAAGGAAAATTGGCTGCATTGAGTGGTTTGGAACAGCGTACCTATAAATAAAATATTTATAAAAGAAAAAACAAAATAAATCAAATTAAAGAAATAACCGACAGTTGTGTAATATTATATTAAATACAGGGTTGCTGTAATATTCTTATTTTAACGTCACTATAATAACCATATAATATTATACTGATGTGTGCTGGAAGTTTTTTAATCCGTTTCAAATGAGTGTTTAATCAATTTGAATATAAAAATGAAGGTTGTCTACTGAAGCGCGCCCTTAGTATTCCGAGACAACAGTGATTCAATGAATAGGTATAATAACTGTTATGTAATATCTGAAATTATACTACTCAAACCCGTCAGTTGTTTACTTAATCTAAGGTGACGAACTCACAAAATACTAGTTTGCTTTTGAAAAGAAGGTCGAGGCTCGAATCTCGGTTGGGTTCGATGGGGGTAGTTTTCTATGCGTGGTCTATCATTGTGATTTTCCTATTCTCTCCACCCTAATGTTGATTCATTTTGTATAAGCTATCCTTCCAGTCGACTTTATTTGTCTTGGGGTAAATTGATCGCCTCAGGACACGATGTTCGTGGGTTTAAGCCCAACCGGGGTCGACGGATTTTTGTGAGAGATACAAATCCGTAGCACAACTTCCTTCGGAGGGTAAGTAAAGCAGTCGGTCCTATGTCGATTGTGGCATGTGAAAGAACCTTGGAAGGTATGTGACAGTACTTTTCCGGCAAAAGGTGTAGGTTTCTTTCTTGCTCACTTGAAGAAATCCAAGGGGTGGGTGGACTGAACTCGCTCCACCTGAGATTAAACCTATCATAGAAATTACAACAAGCGGAGCTTTGTTTCGGCTCCATGCTCCACATCAGGAGTCAAAGGCATTAATAATAAAAAGTAATTCTCCAAATCCCTACCCCTTAGAACGAATATTTTAATAACCTTAGGGTTGACCTACTCGTTTAAAAAATATAGTGCACAATGTAACATAATTCATTTTGCATCAGTGTACACATGGACTAGGCGTTAGTTACACTTTTTATTGTTCACCTGTGATGGTGATGTCATTTTAATCCCATCTGCATGTACCGAGCATTTCTAAAGTCTGGGTTTCTAATCTCCCTCGAAGTAAATGTGGGTATATTCAGTCTAAATTCTACCTTAATCATACCCATCCCATTAGTGTAAATATGCAGATTGTCTGGAAGTGGATCTTAGAATAAAGTTTAAAAAAATGTTTTTCGCACATCCACACAAGTATTTTAATCACGATCACGATCGAATTTAACGCTCACGTAAAAGAACGTGAGGATGCCGTCACGTAAATGTTCTGCTCGTAGTTTTTTTAATGGAATTCATCACTTTGCATTTGACGTGACGTTGACGCGACGTTCACTTAACGTGAGAGTTATCCAGATTGTTTTTAATGGTGTGCACACACATTTTTTTGGTAAAGTTGGTCACGAACACCAAAATGTCTTGGTCTTGTCCCACACTTTGGTTTGTAGCTTCAATAAGCTTCTTTTGCGATACTTGAAGCCCACAATAAGGCTAACCTACTCTGGTAGCACTTTAGTGAACAATTTGTCTTAAAACAGTTCAAACACATTGTCTGTATTTTCATTTAGTTCTCACGTTATGTTACCTCTAAGCTCTAATATTTCTGGTCACACGCTATGTTCTTTAATTTATGTGAAAGTTAAGTTTATTGTAATACCACCATCACAAGTTTGTAGGTAAAACTAGTTCTACATCGTATTGCAGTCGATGTTCATATTAGGCTAGTTACAGGTCGATTAGTTCATATGTAGGCTAGTTTACAGGTCGACTGGTCCACAGGTCTATTAGTTTACAGGCATGTTGAGTAGTCCATGGGTTGACTAATATACAGGTCAACTAATACACAGGTTTAATTAGTCTTCAGGCCAATCAGTCAATATATTGATTAGTCTTCACGTGCAAAAGTAAACGGTCTGAATAATCTTCAGGCTGATCAGTCAACAGGTTTATTATTTTTCAGGCCAATCAGTCGAAAGGTTGACTATCCAACAGGTAGGCTAGTTTATGAGCTATTAGTTCAAGGGTCCGCTAGATCACGGGGAGACTAGTTAAGGATCCCTAGTTCACGGGACGATTATTCACAAGTCAGGTTATTTCACGGGTCGACTAGTTTTGAAGTTCTGAGGGTGGGGGAAGGGTTTACAATCACTATACATTTCCTTGCTACATTAGTTCTTTCTTTATTTGAAAGAGTAAAATAAAAGTTATAGCAGCAGCTATTCGCACTTATTGAATTGTGCCAGGAGCACTCGAACGGTTGAAAAAAGGAAATCAATTTATTCGAGTTTCTTGCATTGAAACATCACGTCAATTTAAACTCCGACCAGTGCCTCAATAAAAAAACACCCGTTAAAAACGCACCTATCATCGTTTCCACCGATGGCGGAACCTCTTACCTGCCCCCTAGGTGGGCGATCCCCGCAATTACCACCATTGTTGGCGGTTATACGCGTTCTCTTACCCGCAAATTACTGCGTCGCCAAATTGACGGGTAATGACATACGTTTTATGAAATGAACCAAAGTGCTCATCCCCGGTTGTGAAACGCATAATATCAGATAGAGGTCGAAGAATGTGGTCGTGGGTGGACACTACAGTAAGCTCAAGAAACACACGATTGTACCAACCTTAATTTTTTTATCTCCCATGTTTAATTGAATAGGGAAATGTCTACGTGCTCACTAGAACCGTGTGAACGAGCGGCAATCATGGTTGGAATCCGCGAGAGTAGCGGCAATCATGAAACACTTGTGCGTAGGTAATTTGAATGAAACTATATTGTTGTTTTTTTTAATTATTTAAGGGGGCTGCATACTTTAACACTGAGACGCATCGAAGACGTCCAAATATCCCACGTTATCTACTAAGTCGTTTGATATTTCAACATGTTCCCATATTATATTAAATAGCAAGTTATAATATTTGTTAAGTACGGTTATAGCAGCATATAAATATCATATTCATAGAAGTAATTAATTAACTAATTAATAAATGTAATAGCTTTGTTATTTAATCCATCATGATATGAGCATTTGTACAGTTGTCATTGTACTGTTGGCAACACAGAGCAACACAGAGCAACACATAGCTCGTGATGTTAATTATTCTTTAGCACCACGTCTTACTACCTGTTTGGGCTATACACCTATGTACTAATTGCACTAATGTGCTAGGGATTAGAAACGTTTTAATTTAGAGGAAGTGCAGCCAAATTTGCGTGGAGGGGGATTGGAAAACAATTGAGGAAAAGTCACCCTCGATGCACCCTACCAGAATCAAACCCCGATCTCTCCGTCTCTGGAAGTCTAGAATATTGCGAGAGTAGCGCCTTAAACCATGCGGCCACCGAAGTGAGTGTGATCTTAATTGATCTCTCACATGATGATTTACACATGTCCATCCCAGACTCTACCTTAAAATTTGAGTTAAGAATGACTTTAAGCACAGGACGACTTCTCAGATCAGTTGTTTAGCATTAGCGTACTAATTCAAAGTTCCTGGGCTCAAATCCCGTGTCCAGGTGTCATTTAAAAAAAAATTAAAATGTGTTTCCTTATTACTTTAAAAAAAAACCTTACGTTGTAAGTTTCATAATTTAAAAAATAATTTCTGGGGAAATTAGCCCTTTGTAAACAACGTTTTGCATGAAATATCACAGCTATTATAAAACTAAATTATTGGAAAGATAGCTCTAGCTTTACTCTCAAAAGAAAAGTTATTTTTAAACCGAGTCAAAAAGGAAAGTTCCCAAATAGTGGGGGATTGTTTTAGTGGTTTTGTATCTTCATAGCTGCCAATATCATAAGAAATATCGTGGCGTTATGATATCATATATCGTCAACTAGACGGCACTCTTAAGATACAAGTGCATCCCTAGAAAGTGTAAATTTAATACAATGGACCCCTTCGGTGGTCAAATGATCTAGGGTGTCATTCTAATAATAAAAACTGGGGTTGAAATCTTGGTCAGGTGCACTGAAAATAGTTTTTCCTAAATAGTTTTTCACTCTCCCTCCATGCAAATCCTCAAAATTCAACCTTTCTCATTGCTATCCCAACAGTGTATGAGAGTGACCTGAATGGATAGTAAGATGCAGTTCATGAAAAATTACAATGTGACCACATTACTAAATGAACTTTCTATTAGACACGAAAATAATTTTAAAAACAATACGTAAACATTTGTCAGCCCATATCAACATCTGTTTGAGTTTTAAGGATATGAACTAATCACGATAATATGTTAGGAATGGGGAATTTACAGTAATTATACCTGTATTTACGTGGAGGGAAAGTGTAAAACCATTTAGGAAGACTACCCTCAGTACATACAACCGGGATTCGAAACCCGATCACACCAGCATTTTCAGTCCAGTCTACTGCGAGATTGATGCCTCAAACCATTTGGCATCTGAAGAGTTTTATAAACTATCAAAGAGGTCCGTGCCACGCCGAGATAAAGTATGCTGCGTCCGGAAAGCTCTGGGGAAGTTTGTTCCTTGTTCAGAACCCGTGCATGCTCGTATACCAAATTCCATTCCTTGATACACACTTGCACATGAACATTTCAATAATAAAAAGGAATGATTGTATACTAGATTTAAAAAAATACACCTGTTACAACTATTTATTATTTAAAGCCCAAGACTCACGTTTCACTTGGTCACAGGCGACAAGGAGGTCGGGGTTTGAATCTCAGGCCAGGTTCCCTTGGAGGTAGTTTCCAACATGGGGATTCCACTCTGTTTTCCCCGCGTTTCTTCACGTGAATTTGGGTGCATTTCCTTGAAGATGAGGATGTAGGAGACGCGAGAGAGAAAAAAAATCAGTTTTTAAACCAACAATTTTTTTTGGCTAAATAAATAAAATGTTGCTTCAATACATAGAGTTTGACTTTCATCACATGGTGATATAAACATTTGTTAAGATCTGTCATGACAGCATAGCAGCATTAGATGACAAACTTTTTAAGTGAAGAGAAAAAGTTGTCATTAAATTCCAGGACATTCTTGAAAAATATTCAAGAACAGTTTATATTACTATGTGAAGAAAATTAAATTCTATTTTTGTATTGAAGCGATATTTTATTTATTTTGACCAAAAAAAGTGTTGATATAAAAACTGGAAAAACACCTAGCTTTTTTCGCACATAATGCTACACTCCTCCCTTAGATTAAAAAGTTAATATTCCTTGCGTTTAACACAGTTTAAAAAAACGTAGTAGATTGTTTTGATGAGGATTTTTAATATTCACATTAAAAACTTAAAGAAAAGGTTACTTAATATCTTAGTTAAAAATACAAAAATATACCGCCATTTAAACTCACTTGCGTGATTTATGAATTAAAGCTCGATAAAAAACTAATGATGTCTACTTGTTCCTACAAACATTTATTCAGCCATGATTGTATTAAAAAGAAAACAATAAAGGTAAACAAAGATCATTTACTATCAGACGTACACAGTAAAAGTACTTAAACCGCGATCTTTGTATTGCTAATTATGGTTTAAACTCCATCTTAGCTTCGCCATGCGGGTTTAACTGCTTTGAACTATTAGATGAAATAATATAATAATAACAATAATAATAATAAATATAGACTTTACCCGCCTCGCTGGCCGCGTTGTCTAACGCAACTCATGCAGTAGACTAGACTGCCGATGACGGGGAGATTAAGGTTCGAATCTCGGTCGGGTGTACTGAGGGGTGTTTATCCAAAATATTTTTCTACTCTCCCCCTACGCAAATGCGGGAACACTTTCTCTAAATAAAACCTCCTTAATACCTAAAACAATTAGCGTAAGTAGCGTATAAGCGGAACGGGTAGTAAGATGTGAGCTAAAAAATAATCTGTTTTAGTGGCGAAGTCAAGGCTACCGTCTTTTCTTACACTTAACCAAAAATTACGATAAAAATATAAGCTAATCAAATGATACGCATAAAAAACACACAAATAATGACATAGAAAAAACTAGAGCTAAATACAGATATATTACACAACATAAACCTTAAGGTGTAATCGCGTCTCACACTTTTCAAACCCGTGACTGAGCTCCCACACACTCAACATAATTGTTTAGTACTTGTTGGAATTTTTGTTCCCACTATAGCTTGGAGTAACTTTATAGCTGTTTCTCAATCAAGGTGTCCATATATTCTTGGAATGGAACTACTAGAATATAATTATTACTAGCGCATCATTTGTTGTTTTATTGAACTAGTTGTCATTATTATTATTGCAATTTAAAGTTTCACAGTTGTCGATTATTGTTGATAAGATGTGCATACGATTTTATTGTTTACTAGAGTCACAGGTGCTGTTTATTTTAATTTTTCAGATATTTTAATGAGTATTTCTTATATTTCATGTTTTCATTATTAGTAGTGTTTAATAAAACCTAGGTTCTCGGGCAGAGTGTTCAAAAAAAGAAAGAATATAGGCAAAAAGAAAAGAGTGGTTCTTCAACAATCAATCAATGTACCTTCATGTAGCTCTAGTGTCAGCAATATCCGAGTTTGACCGCAAGTCAAGACAGTCAAGAAGTGCAAAGAGAAAACTGGAGGCTGAGCAGATGACCAGTCTATGGAGCAGGCATGCACTAGTCAATTGTAATTATTTATGATTGAATGTCAATACTCAAGTTCCCAGATTCACGTTTACAAACTGTTTTTCATTCAAACGCGATTATCTCAAAACTACATTTTTCATAATCATTTAGGAACATTTTCTTAGTTTCTATTAGTCCAAATTAGATGATTTTTCTCCCATGTATTCTCAAAATCATATTACACACTTTGACGAGATCTTTAAAAAAATACATTTAGAGAAAGAGAAGGGGAGGGGGATTTGAAGAAACATTTTTTTTACATGACGTGGGAAAAATTTGCAAATTGAATAATATTTTTTTTAGAAAAATATCCTCTCGATAAAGTATGAATAATGTATCATTACAGATTCACAAAAAAGAAAAGAAAATCTTTAATAGGGGATGATAAAATGTTCCTTAGATTATGACAATTTAACATGGACAGGTTAGGGCATTCCGGGTCCCCTAATCAAGGTGTCCCTCTTAAAATAACTTCTTAGTTCAAGCACAAACTCACCATTTCAAGGTCCAAGTTGATTAGGTAGGTATTAATAGTGGATTTCTTTTTTTCACTATTTTGATTTGAAAATAGCTTATACTTCATCAAGCTTAACTTCAATGTGAAAGTTGACCACGGTGGTCTTAGGGTAGAGTGCTCGTCTCAGAGCCCGGTGGTCATAGGTTCAAACTTAGTCGGGGTCGACGAATTTATCTTGAGCAATAAAGATCCGTAGCAAGACTTCCTTATGAAGGGAAGTGAAGCCGTCGGTCTCAAGTCGGTAGTGGCATTTTAAAGAACCCTGGAAGGTATATGAAAATACCTAAACTGGGAAAATTGATTGGCTCTTTCAATCTCGTTCATAGAAATGATCATGTATATAATAATGAGTTAGTTCAGAAAGTGCACGTTTAAAAGCTCAAATATAAAATTATAAAAAGTAATCTGAAACACAAATGTATGTTTTCTATGAATCTTCTCCAACGTGTGTGTGTAGATCTGAGCCACGTATGATTTACCAACGACCCCAGATCGTTGTCTTTGTGAGATCATAACCTAAGCAAACCTAACTGACCAACCCAACCATAAATCCTAAAGTCTTACGTTACAAGAGTTTATGGTGTAAAATCCAAGAGCTTGGCCTCACTCGAGAATTAAAGGAAGGCAAGGATATTCAACTAAAATGCTATATGAGTATTGCCTTGTCCCTGCTCAAAACTAAGCATGTTGAAGATGGGTGGCTTATCATCATGGCGAATGCTCCATCTTACGAAAAACCTGCCGTGGCCTCAAATCTCACTATAGTATTACGGCTGGGCGCAAATCCCGCAGACACCTGTCACACGCTATCTGTAACAGGAGTTCTAGATCTAGCCTTCTCTATGTTCTAGAGCAGTGGTGCACCTTACCCAAGGGGGTAGCGGGCGGGGAGGGATAGCATTACCCCTTCTCTCCCACCAAGATTTAAAATAGGCACTTAGTTTTAATAAGGTGACCTGGTGGTCTAGGGGTAAGGTGTCAGACTTCTGTGCTGAGGGTCCGGGTTTCAATCCTCGGTTCCGGCACAGATTTATCGAATGCCAAACCCTTCCTTCACCTCTGACAAAATGTGTATTAATCACAACTTTGAATGTGAGGTAATGCCAGGCCTCTACCGTGGTTCGGATTCCACGTTAAACTGTAGGTCCTCCATTTCATCTCACAATCACCCTACCATTGCACATTAGCGTAAGTGCGTATAACCCGAACGGGTAGTAAGACGCGGTGCTAATAATAATAATAATAATAGTTTTAATATGAGTTTTTTAAGACGCATGAAGTGCAACTATAATTTAGAGCATTAAATAGACGACACATGTATAAGCTACATTTTAAGAACAAGCTTCCGGCTTAATATTTAAAATGTATACTGCTTTACAAATTTATGGTTCCCCTATAAATATAAATTGGGGAAAATTACAGAAATAATAGCTTTAATACCTACATGAATGCCCACCCCAAAGTAAAATTCCTGGTGCGCCATTGATCTGGACCAAGAGTCAGCCTCTCTAACCGCTTGTCGGAGACAGCTCCTAGCTTAATAGAATCCTTCCTTTATCCTCGCCCGAGTTATAATTAGTGAGAGCGGTAGTGATGGTGGTGGGGTGGGGGGGGTGCAGTGAGGAGACCAGAGTCTGGCCCACCCACGCCGAGAGACAGGTGGTAGAGGGAGGGCCCTGTGTTTCGACCGAAGGACTGCGTGACCTGTAGGTTTTTTTTAACAGCAACAAATAACACGCTCAGTGATCGAACACAGGACCACTCGAGCGGAAAAAAAGCAACAACAATAAAACTGGCACCCGAAGAGGTGAACCGCCGTCACGGTTGCCCCGAGAGTTTGGGCGGAACGATCTGATGAACCAATTATTGGTCTGTGAAGAGGTCAAGCTCCGGCGAGACTTAGCCGTGCGCCGCGTCTTACCACCCGTCCTAGTTACCCGCAATCACCTCATAAGTTATGGATAAGGAGGGTGGAATACAAACAACATCAGTCTACTATACTCGGCTGGGAATCAAGAAACAGCCTCTCCGCCACTGAAATTTGCGTGGAGGGAGAGCAGGAAACCATATGGTTGGGGGGGAGGGGAGGAATATCATCAAAAACCAGTTAGGGAAATTGAATGATAACCTTACCGTCTCCAGTAACCATAAAAATCAGACTGACGCAAGTTTTCCTCAGTTTGAAGGACGAGATAAAGTTTTAGCTGCACAGTATTTTGTATGACACATTTAAAAAAATTAGCAAGCTTCTTACCACCCCTTTCGGACTTATACGCCTGTGTACTAATTACACTATTGGGCTAAGTATTAGAAAGGTTGAATTTAAAGGAAGTGTACCCGCATTTGAGGGAAGGTAGAGTAAAACCCATTCTAAGTACAGCTGACCAGAATTCGACCCCGTCCAATCTAATGAAAGAGTGACTGACACCTCAGAGACCATGTGGCCATTGATGTGGGTGCATGCATATTAAGGAGATACTGCATAAGCCAGCGTTTTTCAACCAGTGTGCCACGAAGGGTCATCAAGTGGTGCCGCAGGACTTTGGTTCCGCAGGACTTTTAAAATAAATAATCAATATTATTTTTTAAATAACACTTATTATTATAATCTTAGCTTTGAACTTTTAAACACAATCTTAATACTTGTTATTTAAGTGATAAAAACCCTCCTAAAAATCTTTTAGTGTGTCTTGACAGTTTTTAAGACCTTGTTCAGTGTGCCGTGAGCTGAAAAAGGTTGAAAATCACCGGCATACACTTTTAATTATTGTGAACGCAAGCGTAGCGGACTGAGCCGGCGTGGTCGTCTACTGCAATCTGTGATGAATCTAGATAGACTCTGTCGTCTGACGTAGCTCCAGTTAGTAGTGTCACGAAATTCCCCTCCCCTTCACCTGTAGAGGAAGTTTTTCTTGGACGACGGCGTGAGTTGACTCTTATAGGTTCCAGACGATTATCTGGCTACACGCGGGGGCTTCTTCACATTCGCGAGATGAGTTTAAAAAAAGCATCCCTCTCTACTACCTTTACTCTCCTCCTCGTACAAACAGTGGGTTCTAACACAAGGGTTGTTTATTGGTTTAACTTATTAGGTGGTGGCAGGGAAGAATCAAAGAAAAGGAAGACAAGGGGAACACTAGTCTCCTTTCCCAGATACAGAATCGCGCACCGAGCTCTTTGACAACTTAGATTTTCCCAACACTTTTTTACCAGTTTGAAAAACAAAAACACAGAGCTGTACCAAGACACGTCCGCCCAGTAAAGCACCGCAGCAGGAAGTAGAGTAGATAGGGATATATATATATATATATATATATATATATATATATATATATATATATATATATATATATATATATGTAGACATGTCTGACTTTAAAACTTTTGGGGCTGACACATTAATTTTTTATTTGACCCTAACTAGTCACTTCTTATACACGGGTTGTTCCGATTTATGAAGGAAGTAACTGGGGTGTGTGGGTAATAGACCTCAAAACAACACATGTGCTATGTTCGATGGTTACCGAGATAAGGCCTCCAAGTTTCTGCTGAAATTGTTAATAGGCCTACTTGATACACCCTGTTGCCCCTCTTGTAAATGACGTATCACTGCTGGTACATAGACAGGGCTGCATCTACATCAACAGGGGTAATAGACCTACTCGATGCACCCCTGTTGCACCTCTTGTAAGTGACGTATCATTGCTGGTACACAGACAGGGCTGCAACTACACAAACAAAGGTGTATGAAGCAGGTCTATTAACATTTCCAGCAGAATCTTGGAAGGTCTTATCTCGAGAACCATCGAATATAGGACATGTGTTCACTAGGACTTTTTGTGTTGTTTTTAGGTCTACTGTTCATACTCAAATTACTTCCCACATAAACCGGAACATGCTGTATATATAACTTAAATTGAGCCTAGTTTAGTATTATCCATTAAATACTTAGCTTCATATTCAAAATACTTTGTTCCAGCTTAACATTAATATGAATTGATGATTTTCGTTGCATTCCAAATTCAAATGGGTCCCACACTCTTCTCAATAATGTGTTCAATATTTGAAAAATGTATAGGCATAGGCCTACTTACAAGACTGTTATCCCTTAAGTGATAGTCCTAAATAATTAACAATTAATTCAATTTGAGTAAACTGTTTAAGCAAATCAGTAAACTATATATAACGTTGAAGGGAACTTTACCGTAAAGTACAGGATTGTTTTAGTACAGCGCATGTCTAGCTATCTCCCCTGCGTTGGACACGATCAATATTAAATACATGACCGTGACGTCATTTAAACTATTTCACATGTGCAGGCTCAATACTAGTAGACAGCATGCGTTGCCACTCCCCTGCGTTTGACTCAGCCACTAGCTTTCAGCTGCTGGGATTTGAACCCCAAGACGATGCAAAACTGATGCATTTGTCCACGCGCTCTTCATTTTAATAATCAGCCTACTTGCGATTGGTGACATTGAATGATAAATACTTTTCGTTCAGCCACAGACTTTTATTTGAAATGACTTGTGATGCAAAACAATGAAAGAAACAAAAAAAATAGTACTTTAATTTATTCAGTAGCCATACCTCGGGGAAAATCCATTAATAATACATCATCTTAATTGGATTCGTTGAATAGAAAACGTACTCGTATGTGGCGATGTAGCATTCAGAGCTACCGGCCGTGGAATCAACCGTTCATACAATTTATAATTCATTATTCTCTCTTTTCTTTCAGCACGGTATACGATGATACGGTTGTAGATCTAACTAAAGCTTACATTGGTGGCCGTATGGTCTAAGGCGTCACTCTCTAAATAGACTGCACTGCCAGTGACGTGGAAGTCTGGGTTTGATTCCCAACCAGATGTATTGAGAGCAGCTTTTCCTTAATAGTTTCCCCCTATCCCTTTGCTCAATTGAGTTTAGTTCCTATAAATTATACCTTATTAATCATCAGATTAAATTAATATGTATATATTTCTGATATGAAGTAAGACCGGGGGGGTGGGGGAGTGAGTTGGGGGAGGAATAAATGTAATAATTAGTTATATTAAATTTAGAATAGAAAAGCATTTACAGATTTCCCAACTACATACAGTACAATGTGTTTGGGATAAAATTCATAAACTAATTTTAAGATAAGCTTACTTATTGAAAGCCCCCTAAAGTTGTAATTCTAACGACGCCACTGGTCACGAGTTTAACTTGTATGGTTGGGACTTTTTATTTAAAAAAAAAACACTTAGATCATAATTTTAGTACATGATTCAGAATGTGTGTAAAAACAATTGTCAAAACATTTGTGCTTAAATTTTGGACAGCCGGAAGTGATTGATGCTAATTATAGATTCTGCCGACGCACGAATTAAAACCCAGATTTAATGCACACCCATGTAAGGAGAGCTCACGAAGTAGCCACCTACTAAAAAAATAACAACAAAACAAGACACGACCCCCCCACCTCCACGCTTAGTCCTCACTGATCATTCATTGCGTGTTCATTAAGCACTTTTTAGTTATGTCATTAATACTTTGGAGGGAAACTTTAATCTGGTAGCGGCGCCAGTCTTCTAATGATGGGTCCTATGATGAGTTTGGTTGAGTGGTTAGGGGCACAGTCCTCATAAAAGTAAAAATACACTCAGGTAAGGTTTGGGAGAGCCACATGCCTCTTGGAAATCGATAAAACTTAAATACATAAAACATACAAACTTAAATGAAGAATGTGTTTTTTATTGTACTATTCATTGTATATGTCAATAGCTAAAAAAATCTAATTAATTATTATTTTAATATCAACCAACAAGATGCATTCATTATAACTTCCTATTGTAACATAGCTTTGTCAACATTTCAAATAATAAGCCTATATGGTTTTTGGTATTTCAATATAATATTGGAGAACAAAAGGTTGACTTCAGAACATCGTAACCTAGGGGTCACGCTGCCAGTTTCGGGGCCACGCGGGCTAAGACGCCGGGTTCATCACGTACCAGTCTTGGGGGCTGCCACTTGAGCCCAGGGAACCTGGTTCGGCGACTATGTAGTGACCACCTAGGAGTCAAACAGGTCATCGGGTAAACCTCATAGCACCTCGTTTTGTCACACGCTTCCTAATATTCTCAAAATTCTTTCATCTAACTTCACTTCTAATATCACATTTGTAATAGATATAGTAGTCTCGATAAACCTGTTTAAAAGCCGAGTCTAACGTCAATCACGAACCCACACAAGTATTTAATATGATCCCCGCCAAAGACATCCTGACAGATCAACAGGCCCACACAGCTAAGATACATGAGGGGGTAGTGACAATTATTTAAAAATATTATTGTATTTAAAAAAAATGATGAAATAGTTTCACTGGTTTCAATTCCATTATTTCTTAAAGTAGAATATAAAACACTGCGCTGCGATGATATGTTTGGTTCGAGCTGTATTAGCCACCCAAATCAGGTTCTATCAGTGGGATGAACCGGGCTCATAGGCTAACTCCTTTCCTTCTTTCCTGCACACTTGATTATCTTTTTTAATCATTTGGATGTCACTTTAGTAATAACTTTAATAACTCTTTGTGAATGATAAGAGATCAAGAAGAAACTAAAATATAATTATTTGGAAACCCGCCTCGATGGCCGCATGGTCTAAGGCGTGAACTAGACTACCGATGATAGGGAGATCGAGGTTAGAATCTCGGTCGGGTGTACAGAGGGTGGTTTTATACAAAATTGTTTTCCACTCTCCTTCCAAGTAAATGCGGGTACACTTTCTATAAATATAACTTTACTCAACCCTTGAACCATTAGCGTAATTAGTACATAGGTGTAAAAACCTAACTGGTAGCAAGATCCGGTGCTAAAACAAATAAATAATAAAAAGAACTTTGAACAATATAAACTATTAATTACAGATTGGAGACCGCCTCACCAATTCAGAAAAAAATGGATCCCAAGCATTTATAATTGATTAAGCTGCAAGATCTCACAATAAAAGCTTACTGGATATATAAATTAAAGTGCTACAAGAGGCTTCGACGTTTAGTTTTTGTGATATGTGGAAGAACTATACCGAAGAAGTCCTTGCAAACATAATTGCGTCATCGACCGGAACATGTGGTATCTTTCACATAACATGAAAGTTTTCCCATGAACAACTCTTTAAGTTAACTGCATCTTCCATTTAAAATCACAATGAGAGACTTTACATTATTTTAAATGAGCGTTGAGTTGATTTTGATCCTGGCATTTCCATTTTGTCCAATGACAGCAATGTGAAGTGTGAACTGCATTCCTATTCCCAATGTAAAATCTAGATTGTGTTTGTTCTAGAGTTGGGTCAAATCCACTATTTTACTAATCCGAATCTTTGAAAATTCATGAACACAAGAGAAAATATAAATATAATGGAGTGATAAAAAGTACAAATAGTAACTAAATGTTAACAGTCTTTCTGATAATCCACTCTACATTAAGTTAAGTGTTAAATTACTGGTCTGAAACCTGATTGTTAAGTTCATCCTATAATTATATTGGTTTTGAACCACCGATAAGCAGTAAAATGTAATATATTTTTTAAAGGATTTGTGTCTCGAATTTTAAATATTCTTAAGGAATTGAAGGGTTTGAAAGATTCAATGGCCCATCCCCAGTTTGTTCCTCTCCTTTCTTACAGCTATATAGTCAACACAACAACATATATTACGCTGTTCTAAACCACTGTTCTAAAACAAGGACTACTCAGTACTTTACAAAGAGAATTTGAAATAAATATAATTATTATTTTTAATATGGGGCGTTCAAGTATTACATAAGCACATTTTTGGTAATTTTTAACTCCTCCCTCCCCATTGTAAGCAAAAATAAGCAAATGCCTGACCCCCCCCCTCCCCCGCTCTTATTTATGTAAGATTTGTCGAACTTTTTTTAATTTGTTCACAGGAATTATTCTTCTTTTCATACAATTTTGCCTATAGATTGGACAAGTAGTAGGACACATTGACAAAAAAATTAAAATTCATGCAATTTATAAATTGCTGGTAATTATTAACAGAGGTGTAAATCAATATTATGAAATAATTGACAATTGACATTGATATACAATGAATCTAAATTTATTGATCAGGTAAAATTAAAACAAGTTTTAACATTATAAAAGTTTAAAATTTTAATTTACTTTTAATTAAAGTTATTAAAAAGTAGTTAGTGAATACATGAATATTATATTTATATAAAATCACCCTAAACTTCATTTAATCCGATGACCAAGGTCCTTGAATCCACGTCTCAAAACTTTCAACTATTATGTTTCTATTTGGGGGGTAGGTCACTCAAGCTTTGGCTTACTTCTATAGTATTCTCCACTTCTATCTCGTTTAGCCACTAAGCACATTCATTGCCGACCGAAGTCCAAGCAGCTTGCGATGCGCCCTCCCACAATTTTACCAGTCTTTCTGTATTATGTAAGCATTGTTCTGACCCCCCCTCCAACCCCCTTGTCAGCAAAAATAAGAAAGCTCGAACCCCCTCCCCTACTAAGGTGCTTACGTTATACTTGAATGCCCCCTATCCTGTGTTTATTATTCCAGGGCAAATTCCTTAATAATGGCTAAACAAAACATTGTACAGGCTGTGACGCCAAGACACATCATATATTGGCCCTCTTATGTACAGAAGTTGGCCACTCCTGATATATATATATATTACTAAGAATGTTAAACTTGATTAAATGATACCTCAATACTTACAGCTATAAACATAACCTAGAATTAATAATACAGTGATATCTCCCTTAACAGATACCTCTGAATAGCAGATGCTTCTTTTTAATGGACAGTTTAACTTTCCCCAGCAAAATAACATTGCCTTTTACGGTGAAACAACTTCCCAATAATGGACGCAAACACTGCTAAAGATGCATATTTATGCATAAAAATGCCTTAACCGCTGACAAAAATTGAAAACACCAGTCCATATACAATATTTTACTGTAGAAATGTCATGAATGCCATTGTCTTGCGTTAAGTGAAGTGTGCAAGAGGGAGGAGAAGAATGGAAGAAAAGAGAGGAGAAATAATGAAGGAAGGATAGAGAATGATGACCCGCCAGTCTGGAAAGAGTTGATGATGATGGTGATGACTACTAAAGTCTGTTCACCGTAGGAATTGTTTTCTGAAAGGCCTTTTTCCCTACTAGAAATCTATTATATAGAAGGATGTTGGTAGGAAAAAAGACCTTTCAGAGAGTAATTCCTACCGTGAATGGAGTATACTTCAAGGTTGAGCTTTCAGCAGTTTGGTTTGTATTTGTGCACACATATATCCCTACAGTTTAGAAGGCCTACTGTTCACATTTCATTTTATTTGAGTGTTGTTCTTTGCATAAACCAATCTGTACAGTAAGCTATGTGCAATATTTATTCACTTGTCATAACTATCCTGCATGTAAAACTGCAAAATGCTATAGTTAGATTGTTGCAGTTAATATCCACAGATAGGTTCACATAGATTAAACTGTGTTCAAACACTGATTTAAAAAATATATTTTTTCCCAAATAACAGAGATTTTAATAAATAATCAAATTATTATCATGACATGCAATTCAATTACTTCTGCTATAAGGAAAACCTCTTTTCGCTCTATGAGTTAATTGTATTATATTTAGAAGAAGGTACAGGAAAGGTGGATAGAAACATATAAAAGGAAAGGATATAATATGGCTTTTACAATGAAAAGAAGAACACAGTTCACACATTACATTTCCTCTTTTAGGAAGTTATGTTACGCGTTTCACACTCCTCCCTGATCAGTTCCGATAGAATAAAACCTAGGTCGGGGGATTGGGTGGTAGCAATTGATTTTCTTCAGGAGGCAACCACCTCTTTGTCCAATGGTAGTAATGTAAAATGTGAACTGTGTTATTTTCATTGTAAAAGCCAGATTGTGTTTGTTCCAACTTTCCTGTACCTTCTTCCAAATAAAATTCAATTACTTCAAAAATTTTCATATTATTATCAATTTGTAACAACTTAGAATGGTAGTAATTAAACATAAATGGAGTAATTTAGTTGTCAATATTACGTTTGATGAAGCTTCATAATAATTCTCAACACTAGCTTTTTTTTTTTAAACTAAGTCCAAGTTTCACAAACCCCTACTTTTTGGTTAATTTTTTTTAACATATTACAGTTCAATCTATAAATAAATAACATATTTGAATGAAAGGTTGGATTCATGTAAAAGGATTAAACTGGTAAACGTTGAGAAAACAATAATCATGACATCTCTAAATATTACAAAAAAAACATGTTTCCATTTTGATTTGTTTCCCCAAATTTTTGGGTTTGTACATTGGTAAAACAGTATGTGTGCATGCACTCCAAGTCTTACTCCAAGTGTTGGTACTTTTTTTTTCAATGTTGACAAAATTCTTAATCAGCTTGGCCTGATAGCATAAAAATAAATTATATACTCGAATTACCCGAATCCAAGACGACCACGAATCTAAGATAAGCCCCAGTTTTTCAGTCGTTCTGGATAGATTTTTTTAAAAGTGGTATTTATTTTATCATAAATGAAGAAAATAATTATTATGTTAGACTTATTTTGTAATACTAACAAATTGTTTTTTTATTCTGAAAATTGAAAAATGACACCTGGACAAGGGAATCGAACCCGGGACCAGGTGTCATTTTTCAATTTTCAGAATATGATATCTAGATGGAGTAATTCCCACTAATAAGCATAAATAATAGCTCTGGCTATTAATTCTTAAATTGTTTTTTATTTACAAAACAAAACACCTATGTTGACTTAAAATCTAATTAGGGTTGCAAAATTGCTAAGGAATTTTTTTTTTGTCGTAAATATTGCTTTTGCATAAGAAGGTTAACTTTGAAAAAGTTTCATAAAAACAATGAGAAGTTAATTTTTACTATGACAAATGATAATCGTTAATGAACATTTGTGTCTCGTACATACCTACTCTCCTAAATACGAACATTGGACTCAACTATTAACACGCTAGCTTCTAAAACGTGTCACTTTCACAATGATATACAGAAAATAAAATAATATAAAGTAGAGAGATACCTATTGAAAGAAATTGAAGGGCAAATATACAACAAACTGTTGCTTTTATAAGGAAAAGATAAACACATGTTACAAAAAATCTAACAGATGAACACGTCTGCTCTGAACTACCGTAAAAGTCAGCTGCCATGATAGCCAAGCGTAAATAAATATTGATAACCAAACAAGCATCTTTATTCTTATTTCAAAACCGATGATCTAGGAATAGCTAACCAAAGATAATAATTTACTTGATATTGTTCAAAAGTTAAGATATTTTGTGGAGTTTGACAAATTAAAACTAAAGTTAGGCATCGCTAAAATTGTCTAGTAAACTCTACGTATTATCGATTGTTAGTTTAGAATCAATTCGAGTTTTCTCCTCACATCTTATTTGACAAGCGCTAGCTATGTAGGCAAAGTTTTTAAAAATTAAATACATAACAATTTGATGATTCACTATTGGTTTTTAAATCTCTATCTCTCTCTCTCTCTCTCTCTCTCTCTATATATATATATATATATATATATATATATATATATATATATATATATATACACAAAACACACACATACACACCAAATAGATGTCACATGTTTTTTTTTTTTAGATTTTGGTTTTTTTGTTCAACCTCAATTTTTCGATTCTTGGTTTTGATTTTTGGATATTTCTTGTTTCATTATTTTTCCAAGCATCCAACCTCACAAAAAACATATTTATTCAACTACATACCATAACCAAATAACTAGAAAATTTAATGTAATGTTAATAATAAAGAACCATTCATTTTTAATTTTAACAAAGAAAAAGATCAATTTTAACAAATATTAAAGCATGTATTTTTTACTACAAATAAAGCCTCAGTAAGTCAAACATTTATAAGTAATTAAATAATTCACCAGATAGGGTCGTTAAGTGAGCCAAAATATATAGCAAATACCGACAAATAATTTAATATTAATGATAATTGATCACCACTCATTCTAAATTTTGTCGTTTTGCTTAGTTTCCAGTATTTTCATTGAGAGATTGAATCTAAGTATTGAGGATCGTACTATTAAGATTGATTCTTGATTCTTTCAATATGAGTAAGAATTTAGGGTATCAATATATCAAAGAATCGAATTTGACACCCCTAAAATAAGTATAGGTATATTAACATATTGCTTGAACACAGTTAATCTATATGAACCCATATAACTACAATAATCTAATTACTCCATTGTGTAGTAATGTTGTATTCAGGGTGGTTACGATTAATGAATAATTCTTGTACGAAGCTTATTTTACAAATTGCATAGTATGCAGACCAATATGCAAATAAAGTCAAATGTGAATAGTAGGCTTTCTGCATTGTACATGTGGACATGAACACAGACTAAACTGCTGGAACGATGGCTCATAAGCGATAGGACCTATAACAGTGAAGTGGCATTATCATTTAGTCATTAGTTCATTACTACATTGTCTATTTTAGAAACTTTCATTAGAGGGGGAAGGCGAGATTGCTCACACTTCATGTGAGACAAACACATTCCTGATATTCCTGCAGTAAAATACTGTATATGGAGCAGTGTTTTCAATTTTTGCCCATTGTTTATAGATTGTTTTGCATAAATATGCATATCTAATACTGTCCGCCTTTGTTATTGAGTTAGTCCATAATTGGGAAGCTATTTCACCGTAAGAACGTCCGCAACAAACAAAGATCTCCACTGAGGGAGATTTCTCTGTGTAATAAAATTTACCTCAAAAAAGGAAAAAAAGAAGTTTTCATTTAAAGAAGCATGTTTAAAGTAAAAGTTTTTTTTATTTTCCGTTGCTTCCAAAGGGCTGTTACCAAGGAGTGGGGAGTAAAAATAAAGAGGAGAGTGGAAACAGCATCACACCTGATGGCACATTTTGAATTCAGCTTTGTAAAAAAACAATGTACCATCACATTCAAATAAATAAACAAGAATTGAAATTGAACAAGAGCATTATTATTTATTTTTTTACTTTTTAATATCAAGCTGTACTTTAAATGTAGACACAATTTATTCCAATGGGAAGAAAATAGTTTTTTTTTATATATATTCAAGGCTTATATGCATCAAAACTACAGAATATGAGTGGAATAAACATTTCAGATTTAATTATTTTTATTTTTATTTATATATGTACATACATACATGGTTTATTCATTTAAATGACAAGTTTCAAATTCTTATTTAAAAATATATATTGTTTACTCTAAGGTTTATGTAGATTTCTTTCACTGACCCGCATATTTTTTTTAAATGGTACTTTCCGATTATTCTTTAGAACTTTTCATGTGTCCTTTTTAAAATAAACTTAAAGGTCCTTTCATATATGGACGGGCACATTACTTCTAACATCTTGTAATGGTTATGGATGCATGTCAAACTGCAACCATAACTTTTTTATGTAAATTCTTTAACAAGTATAACAAAAGAGGAGCTCATACTCCTGACAAATATTTAAATGCTGATAATAGAATCTTTGACTAAAAATGATTTATTTTACAATGCTAATACAAACAAAATTCTACAACGCTATAGCAATATACACTAAAAATCACACAATGATTGTCACAATTTCTACAATAAAGCAGGGAATATATGTCAACAATTTATTTTTAGCAATTAAAGTACATTTTACCCTTTCAGAATAAAATCATACCAGCTAAGATGACCTGTGTCTTATAGATAAAAAGGTTTTGAAGCAAGATTCTTAATAAATTTCCATACTCTCACCTAGTAATTGAAACATCTAAGAAAGATTAAAAATGGCTTTGTACACTTTTTTTTTAATCAAAATCACACATAACTAAGCAAGTTAGAAAATTTTGTGGAAATTCAAATGTAATTTTCTCACATTAAAATGGCATTAAATTCAAGTCAAATCGTTTGTTAATAGTGAGGCTGTTCAAATAATATCTATGTTCTAAACACGGCTTTGTACACATTAAAATGTATAAATCTTTTATACGCAACATACCAGTGCTGTAGTCGAGCCAGGGCGGTCCCCTGGTACTTTCTTAGCTTCCACGCACCACTCAGGTGCTAAAGGTTTATAAACGTAGTTTTGAAACCAAAGTTTGGCACCAAACCTGGATGTGATGAGGCGTCACGATGCGTAATAGATACGAGTCCTGCTAGAGTAGTCACACATTCAAGATATTTTAGAGTGCATGTGCTACTGTAGTTATTTTAGAACAATTACCTATCATCTACCCCAGCCTTAACAAACCTTTTCTCCACATACCCCATAGTAGCGGCGAGCCTAATTTAGATGAGGGTTTGACTTAATAGAATACCTCAAAGTAATAAATGAAGAGAGGAAATTATTAGTTATAATTGACGAGACCACAAGCTTTAATTAACTTCCTACACTCATAGTTTACATAAGTACTACAATAAATAAATGTATTTTTTTTAGTTTGACTAAAATTAAATATCAAATAGCAAAAACAATTTAAAAAAAATCCCTCTTATTGTGTCTTCAGTAATCTAAACTTATTGAAGAATATGTAAAAATATATTTAATTTGTTTTGAATATAATGGTGAAAAGTGGGTTTAGCAAAAAAAAAAAGAGGGGGGTGGGGGCGAGGGGGACTGCATTAGGACATTCCACACCGGCTACCATCAGTCAAGAGGTGTCATTTTGTAAGTAAAAATGATAAGGAAAAGAAATGAAAATATTATGAAATATATTTATAATAGTTTTAATGTCAAAGGATGTGCCAGCATTTTCAGCCCTTTGTTAGCCTATATCTTTAACATTAGCCTGTCAAATGAAACATTTCCTCTTGCACGGAAATAATCTGTCGTCATACCTATTTATAAAAAAGGGGGCAAAATCAAATGTTTGTAACTATAGACCAATTTCTCTCTTAAACACTTTCTCTAAAGTATTCAAGAAAACTATACATGAGCATACTTTCCACAACCTTTAAAATAAACTTTTAGATAGTCAACATGGCTTTATAAAAAATAAATCTACTGTCACTAATTTAGTAGAATTTCTTGGGCATGTTGCCCCTCAAGTCTCTGCCCAGGTCAGGTTGATGCTATTTATTTTGACCAAAGTAAGGCATTTGACTTGTCAGCATAGTATTATTCTCGCTAAACTTGGTAATTTTGGCCTTTCTCATCCATATGTAAATCTTTTCAGCATTCATTTGCATGAAAAATCATTCACTATTAAAATTGATTCACACAACTCCAATATATATTTATCCCCCTGTGGCATACCACAGGGTTCTAATTTAGTTCCTCTTCTCTTTAATGTGTTTATTGATGACATTGGTAACTATTTAAACTCGTCTATTTATTACTCTTTGCTGATGGTAAAATTATTTCAAACTATCAAATCAATTGCAGATTGTATAGATTTACAAAATGATGTAAATGATATTCTACAATGGTCTTTGGAAAATGGGATGTCTATATCTTTTACTAGGAAAACTTTCTTTTTTACTTAAAAATTGACCAATGATAACATAGTTCGCACCCTTTATATTAATGATCTTGGTGTTCTCCTGGATAACAAACTTTATTTACACTATCATGTTGACCATGTGATTTATCAATCATTGAAATTACTTGGACTTGTTAAATTTATTACGTCATCATTTTAAAAAGTTGACTGTTTTTTTATGTCTGTGCTACGCCCTGGTTAGTTAGAATATGTAAGTGGTGCTTGGAGTTCCAATACCTTAACTGACTCTCTCAGGTTGGAAAACGTTCAAAGAAAATTTGTTGCTGTGCGCTATGATACATTTTTTACTAACCGGATTTATTATGATTATGATAGAATTCAAAACCTCTTAGGGCTCCAAACTTTCTTCTCCCGTGGACTTTATTGTTATGCCCTTTTTACTCTTACTTCTTAATATTTTCAATAGCAAAATTTCTTGCAAATTTGCCCTTACTATTATTAATAATAATAAATATATAATTAATAATAATAATAAATAATAATAATAATAATATGTGCTATATTAGAGATTCACTGCTTTGACTGCCTTTTATTAGGTTGAATTTCATTACAACACTGCCTTTTTAAAGGATTGGTTTCTCAGCCTTATTTTTATTTATGCTCTTACTAAGCTTCCTACACTGGGTAGCGGCTGCCTTAAGTGAAACCCGCCCTGCACATCAAATGCTCTTGCTATGCCACTGATGGTGGGGGTGGTCAGGAGTGGCAATAATTATTTGTGAAAGATTTCCTATAATTTTAATTTTATGCTGTTTGAATAATGGATTTAAACTGGCAATTATTATTAACACTATTGATAACATTAAACATTTATGAACACATATGTGTATGTGTTATTTAGTCAGTTTCCTAAGAACACAAAATAATAGCTAGCCATCACATCAACACTTGGAGATCACTAAATGAAATTGGTTGGATGCTAGATGGAAGGTGGTTGTCTCACAGTTTTCGAACAGCTGAGTCCGTTTGGAACTTCTACCAGGCATTAATAGTTTACTTTAAGGCTTAAGTCAAAGACTAAATACAAAATGCCGTTGGAAAATTAAAATGTTTGGGAATGTTTAACTAAACAAGATCAAAAGGGTTTATGTGTGATGTGACGCACTTTAATAACTTATGAGTCTTTCAGAAGAATCGCAAGAGATATGTCTTATTCTGATTAAGGCTGATACGTCGTACAGTAAGAATGAGTGAATCAATTAAACCCAGACAAGGCGAAAAAGTAAAATAAAGTTTAAAAGCAGCTGAGAGTGGGTAATTTTGTGGCGTGGATTTTATTGACAAGTCATGACACCAATCATCAAATCAGCTGCAATTATTTTGAGTAGCATTATGCACATTCTGATAGTTAGATGTTTGTCAACATTTCAATCTATGGAATAAAAGTCACATTTGTCAAGGCAAATATTCCAAACTTTTTAAGGATTGTGAAATACTTAACTTAATTAAACTTGTGGCCGAATAATATGGAAGTAACAAAAATCGAGGACTTCATAAAAAAACAACGTTGTAGCCGCTTTGGAACAGAACTGAAAACAAATGTTTTGAATGTATTTCTAGATTACATTGGCTGTGGAGGAAGACGTATTTTAGAGTTTCTTAAACTTCCGGTAGATTGCTTAAAATTACTTCTTTGTTGCTGTTTTGAGCTGGGGTGTGGTTTTATTGTAATGATCTTAATAACTACTCCATTAGGTATACTTTTCTATCCATATATCATGTTACATCATTAATGCTTATCAAATTAAATGGTCCACCTTTGGAACAATGCGATGCAATGTGTTTGTATCGTCAGTGGGATGAGGAGACAAAGTTGTGTTTTGTGATGTTCCTGAACACAATAAAAATTAATTCTGTTCTTTGCTTTAATAATTAGCATAAACCTAATAAATTGCATTAAATTACTACTATGTGTTTATATGTTACAGTCCAAACTCGATTTCCAGGACAAACTAGATCGGACTAATAATAATAATAATAATAATATTTAGCACCGCGTCTTACTACCCGTTCGGGTTATACGCTTTTTTTAAGTACTAATTACTCTAATGGATTAGGAATTGGGAGGGTTGAATTTAGAGGAAGTGAACCCGCATTTGCGTGGAGGGAGAGTGGAAAACCATTTAGGAAAAACCACCCCCAGTTCACCCGACCGAGATTCGAACCTTGATCTCCCCGTCCTCGGCGGTCGAGCTCAACACGACTAGCGCGTTAGCCAACTACGCCACCAAGGCGGGTTAGATCGGACTAAGCCAAACTGATACATCCTGCTGCTTGTAGGATAAACCTGATAGGAAAGCCTGATGTTTTTAGGCAGTAATAGTTTTCATTATTCTTAACCCATACAATGAGTCGACCTTGAGCAGGTTTCATCATTCACATTTGGGCACAAATGTTGTCAGATAACCTAATCTAGCCTAGTAAAATTGTAGGCTATACTAATTCACCCGATGAACTAGCCAAAATTTCCATATTAATGAATTTAGACTAGGCTAAACTAGTACATCCTGAGGCTCTTGGGATGTATCAATTCGGCCTAGTCCGATCTAGTTTGTCCTGGAAATGGGTTTGGACTGAACGGTATATATATTCTTTGTAATTTTAAAACCTTTAAAGTATATTCTTAAATTTTAAATGTTATATTGTTAATCCAATTTTTCACTTAGTATGCTTAAATATAAATAAAATTTGATCTAGGAGAACAGCCTCCTCGGTGCCTTTTTTTTCGAGGACTACCCCACTGCAAAAGAATAATCTGAAGTGATATTAATTATAAAACAATATTTCAACCTAAGTAACTGTGATACAAAATTACATAAGCTGTCAAAATTGAAATAGCATATGAATTTCTTAGCATAATATGAATCATGAAATGTTGGAAACCAAAATAAAAATATAACAAAGTCTACCTTGAAATGGAAAAATTAAAAATAACAAATATAATACGGTTTTTTTTTTATCTTACAATTGACATATATAAAACCTCTGCTCATGTTTAAGCTTGGAACACATCTCATAAATAAAATTTGAAATGCATGGTTCACACTTTCAATATTGCTATAGCTTTGTAGACAAAACTGTTAACATGAAATAGTGCAATTACAATAATATGAATGTCACAACACACTGAATGATCAAGTGCTAAGTGAATATATCTTTATATAAAATAAAATTGGCACAACTTATCTATCATGTGAATAATGCACTAACTCTTTTGCTACAGAAAAAAACAAAACAGGCTGGTTTAAATTTGACATTCTTCAACAGGCACAAGAAATCAGCACAAGCACATAAAACCAACAACAATAACATTATTTATCGTTTTGATATAGTCAAAAAACACTTTGTTCCCATCGAATTTAATTCTAAGTATTGATTAGTAATTAGTTAAAATACTCAAAACATTAATTACATTTATATATATACATCTTATACTATAAAAATAAATGGCCTAACCTGACACAAAAGAGTTAAAGCATCATGCCACAGCCAACAATAGGTTCAGAACTATTAGAACTACTAGAACTATTAGAAAAAGGTAGTAAAATATCAATTTTCTCACAGTGTTTTACACATTTAGATTTTAAAAAAAGTTATATAAATACTAAACATAAAATGGTACAAATAAAGGCATACTTGTAGCAACAATACTTATACATACACATCAAATTAAAATAAGTTACTTATAGTAAATTGTGATGAATTATCAGAACATTACATAATTTAATCACTTAGTTGTTATTTATATATATATATATATTATGTTCTGACATGTAATATGGCAAGATGCATCTCCGACGAATCGATTTAAGACGCTAAGCACATCGGAGATGACAATGAACTGCTTAACATTCCCCAAAAAACTCCAGAAAAAATACACCTACAAATATTTAACATTTGTATGACAATATGTACAATGAAATATTGGTGAGACTACACATGAGACCACTAGGGCTGTGCACTGGAAAAACATGTTTGCATGGTCTGACAAATTGTAGAAGAAGAATAGTTGTGTTGGGAAATAACAGCTATTGTTTATCCAAAACATATATATGTATAGATTGGTTTGTTCTGCATGGCAATAGTATGGAATAGGTGCAGGACTAGTAGTATGTGCTCCTACCATGTCAATCTGTGAAGTTCAATTTCATGTCTAGCATCACCAAAAGATTTTGATCACCCCCGACTCCTTCTATGAGTACACAAGTTTAAAAATGCATTGAAAATGCCTGTATTACCAACCATCCCAAATATAGTAATAATTGAAAAAATATGTCACCTATGATAAGACTTTTTTTTTGTCATAAAAAGAGAGCCTACATCAAATTTAACTCACCCGAACATTAAATACATTCAAACAATGACCACTATCATTTTATTTTTTGCAATGGTTTTCATCCAGATAATGTTTGTGTTTACGCTAATACAATAGTGAATGTTTTATCAGTTCAAATAACATTTGTTCATTAAACAAGACACCACCCAATTCACTTCTTTGCCAAACCAAAACATCTAACATTCTTCTCTAAAATATAAGGAATTTAAAAAAACATGTTTTCAAACATATGCTAAAGTATCAGCATTTCGAAAATGTCTATTTGTACAACGTCCTGGATTAAAATTATTTGTCTGAACAATAAAATCTGAGGCGAAGGGGCGCCTGTTGGTGGTGGTCTGCCATCTTGCAGAGGGATGAGGTTGGCCGTGGCGGTAGTCTCCGTCCATCCAGTCACAGAACCGAAACAGTGCCGCCTGGTGGCCGGTCATGGAACCCTACCTTCGAGTGTCCCTAGAGGAAACAAGATAACTTAATGAGATAAAATGTGATGTACAAGTAGTTGTATAATAATGAGGCTATTATATTATAAAAAGTGGAAATTGAGTAAAACAAGAAAATAAAAAGACTAATAGATGAAAAAGCCCACCTTGTAAAAGGGGGGCCAGTGTGGGTAGAATCCAAGTCTCAAATCTTAATCTCAGAAAGCAGCTTAAAAGATTAACTTTCTCACGGTGAAATTATTTTACTTTTTTCAATTCTTATTTTTACATTGATTTTTAGAGGCTTTAAAAAATAGAGATCAAAGCTAAATGATTACTTTTTCCTTATAATTAGAAGATGGGCCACTCAAATCTTCGAATCCTCGAGTCAACAGAATTCTGACAAGTATTCGAGATTCAAGGATTCAGTGTTTTACTGGATTCGATGGTCCAATCTTTCACCTCTTAAACAAAGCATAATATTTCGAGTTCAAAAATTACTTAGTTAAGCCTACTTGAAAAGCCCAACTTAATCCGTAATCATTATTTTGTCGGACAAAAGATATAAGCATGAATAAAATCATTATTTTTTTTAAAAAATAATAATTGTAGGTGTAGAAAATCTACACTTACCTAATACCCTACCCTCCCACCCCTATGGGAAACTTGGACTCAACCGTTACAGCGCATGCTCACTTCTGAAATTTTTACCTCACAAACAATCTTGTAAATATTTTAATGAACACATTAAAACTCTTCAAAAACTGAAAATCAAAACTAGAATTACAAATAAACTTGAAATAAATAAAAAAATTACGGCTTTTTTTTATAGCAGAAATAACTCATTACACACGATACAAAGTAAGCCACCATGATGTATATGATTACTCGCCAGAGTGATGATTAAATAAACATGACTTAATTCTTACTACCTAACTGGTTTTAACTATCTAAAACTATGCAAAGAACCCCAATTTATTTCATATGACCCTCAAGTTATTTTGTTGGGTTTCATGGAAATTAATACTGTCAACAGTTAGACACCGATAAAACTGTTTATTTAGGTATGCCTGCTGGCCTAAGTATTGTATATCGAATGTTTATTTAAAATTGATTCAGGTAAGCTGATCACTTAGGTAATTGCTATCAAGTTTTAAGAATCAAATACTGACTTGCTAATTCATAATTTGTTTATAAATTGATTTTAACTAAGAGGTTTTTTTTAAATACGTTATTGAAATAATTGTAAAAATATTCAAACATAGTCCTGCCTAATAAAATGGGAATGAACATATTGCAAGAGTTGAAAATATGTTCATGTTTTAAATAAAATGTATTCTCAGAAATCGATTTATCGCAAGAATTGAATATATTTCTTGTTTTCTATGCGAAGATAGATAATAGATATATAAGAAAATAATAATAAAACATACTTAGGCATTATTGAGTTCACTATTTCCAATGTATCTTTAATTGTTAAGCATGTTGTTTTAGTCTTCTTTTTTTTTAAATCTGTTTGTATTTTTATTCTTGCTTTCTCATTAAAATAAATTATAATCCGTCAATGATGATTAAAGATGATCAAAAGGTAACTAGACCTAATATGTTTTTTTTAGAAACTTAACTCATTCTATCAACACTTTTAAGAATAACTTAAAGACACTCAAATTTTTATTGATTTGATTTTTAAACAATAATATGAGTCTAGATTGTTTGATTTGGTTGGATTTTAACCTGTATTTTGTGAGGGGTGGTTGGGGTTGATTAAAATTAAAAGCATGATTGAAATAAATCTTAATTTACAGTTTAGGCCTATATTGTGTAATGTAGGTCTACTTGTAAACCATTAAAATTTTCAACAATTTGCTAGGATTCGGATTAGATATTGGGTATTTGAAAATGAAATATAGATTCGGATTCGAGAAATAGTGGATTCGACCCATTTCTACTTATAGTATGGATTAACACTCAGTTAAGAGGAAAATTAATGCTGTGAGGTCTGGTAGAGTGGTTCGTCATTTAATATTGTTGGACTAAGGCACTCTTTAGCATCATAATAGCTCTAATTAAATTCAAATTCAAAAGGACCCATTCCTGGTGATATCTGATTTATTTCTAGTGAGTTTTATATCTTCTGCAGTCTTTAGTAGAACAAGTTACACCCAAATCCCAAACAAAGGATCAATACATATTTTTGCCTTTTTTTACCTTCAACAAACTCAAAGATAGAGTTGATCTATGGCAGTTACATGTCGTCTAAGACCAAAACGGCTGAAGTATTTATTAAATTTGTGTTTGGGATCTTATCCATGTTTTCACACCATTTAGAGGTGGTCTTTATTTGTTGATGAACTATGAATCACTTTATGTGACATTAAAATAAACCTCTGCTACTATT
This sequence comes from Timema podura, assembly GCA_033556935.1. Taxonomy (NCBI): domain Eukaryota; kingdom Metazoa; phylum Arthropoda; class Insecta; order Phasmatodea; family Timematidae; genus Timema; species Timema podura. The sequence continues at coordinate 73,386,408 of JAVRXN010000008.1, read as the reverse complement.
TTGTTTTTATTTGGCAATTTGATGTTGTTTGGTTAAAATAAGATAGTCACTCAAATTAAAGCATTATCATGATAAATATATTTTACTAAGCTTACCTATATTGTTTGAAACAAGCACACCTTTTTATTTGCTTGGAAAATTGCATACATGTTGAAGAGTAGTATACAATCTTAAAACAAGTTATAAACATGAACATACATCTTTCTTATAGAGCACTAGAACTAACTTCCACCAAGGATGTAACTGAACAGCTAGCATGCCTGACTGACTCAGGGAGTTATAGTTAAATCTCAAACAGTTGTAACGAGGATAGTTTTTAGCAAAGTGGTATCGCATCTATCCCTTTCATATTACATTAAGCTACAAGCCCAACAGCTTGCCTAAGTCATAAGAATCAATTACCAGTTGGGCAGTAATTTTATCGCTGTTAAATAAATATGCTTTGTTCCATTTCACTAAGTACAAATTTAATTTTCTAATAAAAGGTTGATTGGTTTGTTTTAAAATAATTTTTGGCTTATAAGCCAACAAAAGTATAATGGAGTGGAAAAATAGAAAAAAGTCACTAACAACCCTGTATTAAAATGAGTGATAGCTTGGTGACAAAATTTTACTGATTCTGATATTACATCTATTATTTTAGTTCTTGGTTTAAAATTCCACTCAATCACACAAACTAGTCTAAAACCATTTGGTCTCCCTTGATACACGTAAATGTGACATAACTACCTACTACTAGTTATGTGTAAATCACATATTTTCAAAGTAAATAAATTATTTACTAGTTTTTATTGAATGGTTGTACTAATTTTATTGTGTTTGTATACTAATAAATTATTTTTTACATCTTTATAACTAAAAATCAAGGGATAGGCAACCTATTTATAGGAAAAACCTGTTCTTAAATGAACTAAGATAACAAATAGCTGATTGACTAATCCCTGATAAAAAAAATATGAATAGTATATAAATAATAATAGTAACGCTCTTAAAGGCATAGCTATCGACAATTATATTGAAAAAGCCAGACCAATAGCTAGTTTATCCATCCAGTGCAATTTCTGGAGCATGGATAGACAATGAGTGAAAAGAAAATAGTCAGAGTTTAACAAAATGTATGTGGAATGTCTGGTGGGCTGTCAGTAATCCACTGAATAACATTCTAAAACACCACTATAAGTAAATGGCCGCTCAAGATGCCATGCAAAGGTTGCAAGAAATAGGAGAGTTGGAGAGAAGAGCAAAGCAAGCTTACCCGGGACCAGGGTAGTAATACGGTGGAGGTCGCTCATACTCTGTGGACAGAGGGGGGCTGTGGTAGCGAGGGGGACCCTCATTGGGGTAGTCCCAGTTCCTGGGAACACACAGAGCAAACCACAGACATTCAGTAACACAGACAAGACAATGGGGTGAGGGTGTGGGGGTAGGAGGGTAACAACCAAACATGTAACCGCCCCCGCGCCTCTATTTGATCCTGTTTTTCTATGCTGCAAATAATATACAATATATTTAAAATCTGTAAGATAAGCTTACTAAGAGAAATGGTCATGTTTACAACCAGGGGTGTGCAAAGCCAGTATTTTACCTTGAAGCAAACTGAAAGAGAATATTTGAAAACAACAGTACAAAATTTCACAACTCAACTATTACTGTATAGAAAAAGACTAGTGTTTATCAAAATTAAAATAAGTGTCTTTCAAAGATTGAAATGAGATATTAGTTTAGTTTTTACTTTGAATACAGTTATAAAATAAAAATGTCATGTTAAACTAGTGGGGCACTAATCTGCTTAGTAAAACAATTTAAAAATAATAAACAAGTTTTAAAAATTCCAAGGAATATTTTATGAAAGTTAATAATTTTCATTGTTTTCAAATTGTGTGCTTATTGTGGTGAACACAGTTAATTTTAGGGTACAAAACAACATAGAATGTTTAACATTGTAAATAAATCTGATTCATGATGTACATTTGTTTTTGATGAAGCTCCGTTGTTTTTGACTCCTCTTTTCATTTGGTCTAAATCAATGACAAATATTTGATTTGGCTTTGAACACCATCATCTAAATATAACACTTAGATGATTATTATTAGGATCTATAAAATTAAGACCTAGTTTAAATGTTTGGACTTTCCAGAGCAATTTCTTAACTGACATTCAGTATAAAATTTCTTTAATAAATATTTATCAGCACCTGAAACTTGACATGTATCAAGATAAAGGTCACCTCAAATTAATCTATTTTTATAGTCACTTGAGGATTAAGAAGCTTTGACTTTGAAAGAAGTTAAAACAATTTTTTTTAAATATTATTAATATTAAGAAGCTACCAAACTTGAACATGTTAATTAATACTGTTCATCTTTTTTAATTTGTAAATTCTTCTTTTCTCGAGTATTTGATTTTAATTAATTATCTATTCAGGGTGGCTATAAAACTCTATGGTATTATAAAATTATATGACATTCTAAGTTAACCAAAGATTCTCCATTTTTTTCTGACTTAATTATTTCAAAGTTTTCCTTGCTGAGTGGAGATATATTTGTTTCTTACATTGATTACATACTTAAAAAAAATCCTAACCCCTACTAAACATTGCCATTTTTATGTGTTTTGTTTTTTAGTATTAAAGTTTTGGGTATAACTTGTGACAGTTTAAAAATGTGGTATAACAAATAAAAACTCCAAAGTCCACAGTTAACATGCAATAAACAAAATATCTCACTTTCGTTTCAGTGTTTAGGTGTGAAATTAATCGGCCTTTTAGCCTAAGATTTTGATTTTCTGGCTTTTTTTGTCAAATAATAATGCTAAGAATCGTGCTAATAATAATGCTAATCGATAGAAAAAATTATAAAATGTCTAATAGGTTACATAGATCACACAAATAAAACCAAGGATGCAAGGAACTTAGCAGATTCACAATATCATACAATTTGTGAAAAGCAACCAAAATAAAGGGTTTTTTTTATTACATGGTTTATGGATGACTCCTTTAGCCTTAAATTTCATAATAACAATTTAATCTTTTTTTTTTTTTTGTTGTTGTATGTTTTATTAAGAGTACAGTGGGGATTCCATTAAGAGGCAAAGATTCACAATCTCATACATCTTCAAGTAAGAAGAATGCTGATGCGTTTGAATAGTATCACAGACCTGTTGGCCATCACATTATTTGAAATAACAACCCTCTTCTCCCAGCTCGGTAATCTAATATATACAAATCCCAAATATATTAGCTATTAAAAATATGAACCACTTAAAGACCAAGGAGTTGTTAGTGAATTTTAAAGTAACTGTACTAGTTTTATCCCCTGGAATAAGTAATAAAAACTACCCTCCAGCCCCCCAGTAGAACTGGTCTGTATTAATCCTGACTTTTTCCTAGGAGGAAAGCATACTTTACAGGTGCATATTTCATTAAAGTAAATATAGTTCCAAGTATTTCCCCTGAATAAACATTAACAAGGTTCTACAGTTTGCCTTCTTCGCTACCTCTGAGCTCAAAACGAGTATATTATTTGAGGTTAAAGCCATAAACATTAAGTTTCAAATAATACAAATATAGACATTTTATATATAAATGGATCAAATCCCTTTTTTTCTTGCATCCAAATCTTATTTTTACCTACAAATCCTTAATCTTGAATCTACATTATGATTTTATTCACATTGAATATTTAGTTGATATAGAATAGAAATGGTTTTAATTTAGATTCACATTCACCAAGAGGAAAATTAATCATCTGGAATCTAGTTGTTAGGCTGGGCTGAATCACTTATTGTTCATGCAGAGGCATAACTAGAGTTGAATGCGCCCAGGGCAGATAAAAAATGAAGAAACTTGAAAACTCTTATTGAAATTTTTGATGAATTCTTATATTAGTACTCAAACTGGTTACCTGGTTTAATAATGGTTACAAAATAAAATAATAAAGTACATAAACATTGTTAAAAATTTGAGACTTCTATTATTGCTAATAAATTTGGCGGCTAGGGCATGTGCCCCACCTGCCTTAAACTAGTTACACCACTGTTTTCTTGTCCATCAGTCTCTCGACTGGTTTGGTACAATTCTCTTCATCTCTACATGCTTATTATAGCTCACATCCGCAATTATCTGCTTTACACACTCTAATGTTTCCCTTCCAATGTAACCTACATTAACAAGTTAACCAAGCCTATATACTACTTCAAAATGCGCTCCACAATCCAGTCACTCTTTTTTGTAAGATCTTTCCAGAGACTTGTTTCATTCCCTAACATTTTTATAAACTGAACATTTTATACTTTATCACTAGTAGGCATCATAATAACTTTTAAAAAAATCTGAATTAAAATTTGAAAAAAGAAATATGCCTATATATATATATACATTTTTTTAAATCTTGAAACTGAAATGTTTACAAATCCTTAAATATTTAATATCTCTAAGAATTTTAGGTATTTGAAGATTCAAAGGACCCATCCTTGTTTTCATTGTAGTTACTATTTGTTAAATTACACATAATACTGTAGAAAGATATTGTTTGTTTCTATATGACTGGACAAAATCATGAAATGCAATTGGCAATAAATAGCTTTGGTTAGAGTTTTTGAATGCCCAGCCAGTGAGTGCTTGAAAGTTCACAGACTTGTTCAGACTAATTTTTAGGTTTCCCGGGTCCCGATTGAAACACCAGTAACTTTTCTTTGCCTGTTTAAGAAAAACGTTTTAGTATATATATTTTTTAAATCTACATTTAAATTTTTTTTATTTAAAGTTTTAGAGATTAAAATAACTAAAAATTATTGTAATCCTGTGTTTTTGGAATCAAAATATGTACTTTATATTAAAATTATATTTAGTTCAACCTGAGTCAAGATATCTACAACAGTGAAGACTTCAATTCAAGTAAATAACACTGATTTGATTAAAACTAAAAAGGCGCCTACAGAGCCACCAACAATAACAAAATGCAAGATGTATAACAGTTTTAACCAGGAGTAATTTCAGGAGTGGGGAAGAAAGAAAGACAAGACATTGTACCAACCCTAATCTTGTCTTTGATAGTGATGTTAAATTTCAGTTTTAAAAGCTATAAAAATAACTTTCTAAAATATTTTTTTTAATATATATTTTCTAGGTATGGGACACTCGAATCCTCAAATCCTTAAAGATATTCAAGTTTCAAGAATTTGACTCATTTTTTTTCCAAGTGAAATTTGTTTTAGAGCTTTAATTTTGTTAAGTGTTGGTTCAGAACCGATATTAATTATAGGATGAACTTAACAACCTGGCCCCAAACCAGTTATTTAACACTTAACTGAATGTATGAATGTTATAGTGAATGGGTTATAAAAAAGAATGTCAACATTTAATTATTATATGTATTTTCTATCATATTTATATTTCCTAAAATGAACGTAATTTTTTTCATGATTCAAATTTGAATTCAAAGGTAAATTGGAGATTTGGATTCGTAAAATATTGGATTCAACCCACTGTAATATTTTTTATTTAATTTTAATTTCATGCTATAAAACATTCAAACGAGGTTATCAATGGCTAGGAACAAACTTCGAGTACACTATGAATTTATAGTATTTTGCCTGTTTTCACAGCATGAAGGTACTACATTTATTCCCCAACGGAATTTAAACACAACAAAGCACAAATCCTTAACAATATTTACTAGTCAAGAACTTTAAAATGTATATTTTTAGAATATTAAAGAAGGATCCCTTCAGATTCTTTAATACATATACATTTTTACATAAGAAATTATGTAATGCTCGAGATTCAGAGAAGTGATTAAGGTTCAAGCCCGGGCCCAATTCATTAAGGACTGTTTTCCACGTGTTAATTCCCCACCCCCTTCTTGTGAATCAGTTCTAGGCTCCACTCCCTTCGAATTCAGGTTGTTATGGGCCCTTCTAGAGGAACAATATTTCTCAACACTCTACTTGTTCTAACAAACTCAACCCTAATTGGTGGAAACATACCATACTACATTAACAGACAAATTTTACTTTTCCATTCAAGAGTACAAAATGACATGCAGATAAAATTTAATGAATAACATCAAATTGATTATCAGCTCAAACTATGTATCATGCTAAATCATGTTCTAATGGCACCTGCAGTCAATACTATGTTTACACAGGTTTCTCAACCACTGTACTTGATACATCTGCATGTAATACTATGTATCTATGGCCTAAATCAGTGTTTCTCAACCACTGTACCTTTGATACATTCCCTGTGTTCCATGTCAACTTTGATATGTAATGTCCTTATGTCATTTAGAGAATTACTAGTAGTAAAAATATGTTTTGTGCTTAAAAAATTGACGGTATGAAAATTAAATATTAATTGTGTGTAGCCCAAACGGGTAGTGAGAGACTTGGAAACAACAATAAAAATCAACTTTTAAAAATTAAATGTGCATTATTGATTTCTTTTTAAGCATCAATTCTTACTACCTGTAACATAACATGATAACATGAGATGTGTTAAGATGGAGAACGGGTAGAGTGAGTGGTTCCAAATAAAAATTGGAGTGAAGCAGAGGAGTGCTCTTTCACCACTGCTCTTTGTAATGTTATTGGTCATAATAGAGTGGCAAAGAAATTCAGAGAGAGAATGAGATACATTATCTTGGAAGCTTGATTGAGCTGAAAGGTGGGAGTAAAGAGGATCTAATGAGTTGTTCTATAGGTGTGCGAGAGACCTAATATGGATAAGAAAATGCTCTTGAAGTGTAAAAAAAGTGCTCTATAGGGACTAGGAAAGTGGAAGCCATGGGAACGAAATTATCTGGGAAAGAATTGGGGTACAAGGAGTACATGAAATAGAAGAGGAAGCAAGACTGAGATTGCATTGTCATGTAATGAGGATGGAAAAGGAAAGAATAACAAAGATAATCATTGAGATGGAGTATCTAGGAGAAAGACGGCAAGGGAGACACAGAAAGATATGGGAGTAGCAAATAACAGAGAGTGTGCAAGTGAGAGGAGAAGAATCAAAGCAATTAAAGCAGAACAAATGGTGAAAGGATAGATGGTCAAGAGGCTGGAAACAATTTATGATGTTGATGATGATGGTGATAATAATCTTTATATGAAATAAGAAAAAATATTTTACATTTATTTTAGTTCAAGTTATGTCAAATAAATTGCTAGAAATAACTTTTAATAAACTATTTTTGTTTAGTAGTAATAAAAAATCTTGTTTAGAAGTAAAAAGTTTCAAGATTAATATTTAATTGGAATATAAATGGAAATATTGTATATATACTTACTTTTGTTATGGTTAGTACTTTTTTTTTAAAGATCTATGACTACCTTTATTTAACCCATAGAAGTAGACATATGGAACTGTTCTGTATGCTAAGAAAATGGTCCAACGGCAGACTTAATGAAGTGTTTCGTCACTTTAAAGATTACAGGTTTATTTTTTTCCACAAGCTCTAAATTGTATTATTTCATATTACTTTATGGCCTGACATCAAGTAGGACATGAAATTGTCATTTTTATAATGAGCTTGTTTATTAGTTATTAGTAGGTTTGTTTATAGTTTAGTTATCTTTGGATTCAATCTAAACAAACATTGACCATAATTGCAGGAAAAGTGTTTTGCTAGCCAAATAAATTAAAGATTTATTAGATTTATTAAATTATTAGTAATTATGGGATCCAAAATTGAGATAAGTAGGGAAAGTGATACAGAAAGTGTTGTGGATAGTGTGTGTGTTTTTTGTGTGTGTTTGTGTGTTTTGTGTTGTGGACAGTGTCACATACAATGATTCAAGCAGCGAAGAAGATGGAATAGAGTTAGGCTAAGCTTACAAGCTTGGCACACACAAATGAAACATTTAAAGTGGTTTTGTGTCATTGTGTGACATTTAAAAAATATATTTAATGAAATTTCAAACAAAATAATAGATTCAAATAAAAGTAAAAGCCAGAAAACATTTATTTTGAAACGCTGCAAAAATATTGTATTTTTATGCGCATTTAATTCCTGTCACTATTTACAAATATGTGAAAAAAATATTACAACCTTAATGGGTTAATGAATCTGTGTATTGGTTGTTAATAAATAAGGTTCATTCCCACAACACGTTACATTTCATATTTTTTAGAGCAACTACTCAGTGGTCTCATAGTTTAACATGCCAGATTGCATATGTATGATGGTAAGTTTATGTTTTAAATATTGGCAGGGTGTGATTCTCGCCCCCCCCCCTCCCCCCCTCATCATATGGTTTATCTTTCTCTCTTTGTGCAAATAATGATATGATATATTTACTTTAAATTACTCTTTCATCCTTATCTAAGTGAAAATATTCTTATGAATTGTAAAGGAAGTAGATTGAATAGCAAAAAAAAAAAAAAGTATTTTGACTAGAGATGGGTCGAACCCGAATCTTTAATTTTCTTTCAAATTTCTAATCCAGATTAGAATCCTCGAATCTTTAAAATTGTATAATTTTTATTTAAATGAAAAATATTTAATATTTAAATTAAAAAATAAGTTGTTTAAGGCTTCTTGTCACTTACAAAAGATATTTTGTTTGTTATATCTATAACATCCTTGACAACAAAGAATATTTTTTTAGTAAATGAAATATAAATTTGTCCTTTTTTTGTTATGTTGTTACTCTTACAAGTACACAAGTCTGTATAATTCCTTTTACCAATTGTTTAAAATTGTTAAATGAAGTAAAGATTTTCATAAATTGTATTTGAGATACTTTTTTTAAAAATTTACTAATCTCAAATTTCTCAAATACCTCAGGATTTGAGGGCTTCAAGGAATCAAAGATTCGAGCGTCCTATCTCTAATTTTAGCTAGATTTGATGAAAGGCTGTGTCACCATGCCTGGAATGTCTTTACCAATTCAAAACAAGTAAATATCACTTAAAAGTACATCATGACCAACACAAACATTTAACTATCCTATCAGAATTTAAACATTCCATCCAACATTTCAACAAGATGAATTGCCTCAAAGCTTGCTGGACAAGATGCAACAACTATAGTGAGAGGGGGGAAAAAAACAAAAAACTGTCACCAAGCGAGCGATTGATGAATAAAACAAACACATGAAATGGAAAAAAGAAACGAGCGACAAAGTGACCCCCTGTACTTGCGAGAGTTTATTACTTGCGCCAATGAGCTGGGTCCGGCCATCTTGGGGGTGGTAAATAACCTCGCTTCATCGAGCTGCAAAAAAACACATTGCCACATTCAAACAATGATAATGTATTTGGGATTGAAGAATTCTCATCTGTGAATCTATGGCAGAGGTTCATGAAGGTGGTGGCTTCTACATTAAAAAAAAAAAGTTTAACATCTTGATTTTAAAATAATCTTGCATTATTCCTTTTTTTTTTTCCTGTATTTAATAGTGTAACACTATTTTTGCTTGGTTTAGTTTTCTTACAGAAAATAAAGTGTTTATATTTTTAAATTCATTATAAAAAGCAGAAACACCACATACAAACAACAGCTGATTGACTTTATGGCCATTGCCTCGGCAATTTGGTGTTAATTTTTTAGTTGCTAATTGCCAAGAGATTTCAAATTTATGAAAAGTGTCAAAACGCTGTAAAGTAATAGTAATTATATAAGCGGTAGGGATGGGGCAGCCAACCTGAAAGGACAATTGGGTCAGGCCTAGATATAAACAAGATAACAAACTTCTAAACATGACAATTTTTAATTTTCTGAAAGATTCCTTTAGCCTTAAAATAAACAAGAAATATTTATGAAAATCGAGGTAGTCGTGTGAAAAATAATTTTGATGAAAAGATGGAAATGTGAATAAATAATTTAAAAATTAAGACAGAAGTTTGTTTTTATTTAGGTGTTAGCAATTTTCTTCCATGGGAAACCTGGTCAGGCCACCTCCATGAGGCCCTCGCTGGGCAACTCAAGTTGAAAGATCTTTAGAGGGATTTCTGAGGCTAGGCGCCTGACCAACTTCGGGGGGTTAACGACCCAACATGAGAGTCCAGCACTCGTGGAAGGAGGAGCCCACTCCTCCCACCAAGGCAGGAGGTTTTACTCAGTTGCCCGGTAATGACAGGGTTGTTGGTCCCTCGCAAGAGGTGTTTGTTCCTCAGACAAGTAGATGCCAAGCCCTGACACGGCAGGTGAGTTTCCACTCTTGAAAAGTCTGATTTGTATTGGGTGCCAGACTAGTAACATAAGTAGTTCTTTAATGTCCATGTCATTGGGGGTAGCATGGGACAGGTGTTCTCATTGCAGACAGACGTGCTGGCCACTAGTAACATAAGTAGTTCTTTAATGTCCATGTCATTGGGGGTAGCATGGGACAGGTGTTCTCATTGCAGACAGACGTGCTGGCCACTAGTGGCACCTGCATTTTGCCCCAAGGCTCACCCAATGGGTGGGTGTTTGAAGAACCCTCTTTCTGATATAGAGAATCATGCCAATCATCAAATCTGACAACCCTCAGGCTATGTTTGTCAGCCCTGATCAACCAGGCGGGCAACTGAATCCCTATGAGGTCACCTATGTTGGAATGGAGGAAGGTGAGAGCCCCCATCAGTCACATACTAAGCGGTTGGTGGTGCGTACCTGGCTTAGGCCAAGACACCTCCACTAGATCTCTGCTGGAAACTTAGGGTAAAGCCTTGGGCAACCTTGGCAACCCCTAAGTTTCTAAGTTTCTCCATAATTTCTGGCTGTTAAATATGGAGGGGTAAGCTCCTCTCTCCTATGAAGTCACGCTGGGGGCATAGGGGGCATTCCCCAGATATGATGACAGACAGGGGTTAGTGGCTCGAACAACCAAGGGTTCGTGTGCAGTGGGTTAAGGGAGCCTCAGGATGCAGTGGCCAGAGGTTCCGCCGTTAATTCGGTATTGAGTGGTCACCGATGGCTAAAGAACCCCTGGTTCAGCTAACAGTAGCTATGGTAGTCCCCATCATGGGGGTGGACCACGGCCATCCTAGTCCCCTTTATGTTTGTGTCATTATGAGCTAAAGTAGCAACTTAAAGAACTATTAGTGAGTTCTGAGACATGTTAAGTTACTATTTCTTCAACACGAATCAAGCACAAAAGATTAATATTAATTCAAACACTGGCCGCAAAAAGCCCTCATAACAAATACAAACCATAATGGGAGACTGAATCAAAGGACATTAAAACACAACAAAGACACACACACAAATGCAAATGAAAACAATGAAAGCTAGGTCTCCATACGGAGAGAAAGTCACACTGAGAAAGTATTGACAACATATTAAATAGTTTGCATGAATCATATTTAAAAGGAAGGAAAATACCCTGCTAACTAAAGATGGCCAGTTGAGAACTTTCAGAGATAAAATTAAGGACTTAATGTCAATTTGTTCTACATGAATGTCAGCTCTAAACATCATTTAATCCGCATGACTAGTAGTCTTTTCAATTGACGGTTTTGAACTGTTTCTCACGTATCATAACAAAGAAAAAACAAAGACGAGTTATTCGTGTCCCAGTGTCAACTTTTTCCCCCTAAAGTTCCCCAAGCGTTTAAGCTGCCAAGCAAGATACCCTAGTCGTGTGTACTTGGGAGCCATATCGGTGTATCTGGCATCGTTTTGGTGGGCTGGTGTGGTGGACCGTCCTCCTTCACCCCTGTCTCCACGGCCCCCGCGGTCACGCCCCAGGTGGGCGCTGTAGTCACCCATGTAACCAGTCGAGTTGTCGTACGTCTCGTCATATCTACGATGATGGGCTTTCTTGTCATGCACGCTGAAAATACAACAGGAAACTAGTTGTTACTCAGTTTATCTTGTAAAAGGGGAACTTTGAACTTATACACAAAGATTTTCAATTACAAATAATTGAAAATAAGAAATATCTCAAGTGTGGAGAATATTAAAAGTAAAAAAATATTATTTAAAAAATTTTAAATTGAAAAAAAAAATGTATAAGGGTTAACAAAGCAAGTTGTACATTATATTGTTTCTACTCGAGTCTTTTAACAGACCCTAGCCCTATCTTTTGTCTGTTACAGTGAAAGTTTGAATAGTAAAATGTGTTTGTTGGTTACTAGATGTTTAGGAACATTTGAGCACCCACTGATATGAGCTTAACTCCTATCAATTTAAATTTAAAAAAAAAAATAGTTATGGTGCTATAAATGAATATTTAGAAGATATTTAATTAAGGATGGTCTCTTGAATTCTTAAGGATATACCAAATTAAAGGATTCGAGAGAATTTCAAATTTTAGGCTCAAATCACTAAAAATAAGTATTCTTTCTTTTCGATTCAAAAAATTAAATTTGTTTTAGAGCTTTAATATTGCTTATTAGTGTTTCGGAACCAATAATTATTGCAGTAGGATGAACTTAGACATGCACCAGACAATAATTTAAAACTCTTAACTGAATATATGAATGTTATAATGGATGTTAACATTTAGTTACTATTTGTATTTTCTATTATTCTATTATATTTATATTTACTCTTATGTTCATAATATTTTCCAAAATTAGGATTAGAGATTCGAAAGATAATTGGCAATTCGGATTTGTAAAATAATGGGTTCGACCCAACTTTACATTTAACAAATACAGCTTAGGACAGCTCCTTTGAATTCATTAAGTTATTTGGGATTGTATTCTGAATCTGATCTTTAAAAAACTATTGCAATGCTTACTAGTGGTTTAATTTAACACAATATAATTATAGGACAAACTTAACAATACGACCCTGATTCATTAATTTACCACTTAACAACTGGGGTTTAAGAATCAAATAACCAAAGGTATTATATTTGTTTTAGTGAGGATTTACTCGCATCTAGATATCATATTCTGAAAATTGAAAAATGACACCTGGACATGAGAATCAAACCCGGGACCTTTGGCTTAGTACGCCAATGCTCTAACCACTGAGCTACCCATTTTCAGAACATGATAACTAGATGTGAGTAAATCCTCACTAAACAAATATAATAGCTTTGGCTATTTGATTCTTAAATATGTGATCCCTAACAACTCTAATAATTGTACAAACGGCAGCAATAAGCCAACTACCAAATCGAAGATGGCTGCGTTATCTGATAGCTCGTGATCTAAATAAATCACACATTTGTAGCCAATGATTTCTGCACGTCCATCATAGAGTCTGCCTTAAAATATTAGTGAAGAAGGACCCTTGGCACAAGACGATTACTGGATAGCTCAGTGGTTAGAGCAATGGGGTACTAAGCCAAAGGTCCCGGGTTTGATTCCCGTGTCCGGGTGGCATTTTTCAATTTTCAGAACTGGGATTTGGTTGGTAAGTTTATCCTATAATTATAATTGGTTTTGAACCACTCATAAGCAGTATAAGAACTCTAAAACAAATTTTACTTGAAAATTTGAGAATAATTTCATTTTTAAAGGATTTGAGTCTCAAATCTTGAATATTCTTAAGAAGTCAAGGGATTTGAAAGATTTGAGGGCCCATCTCTACTATTATGATAATGTTTCTAAGATTTGTATTTGGATTTGACAAGTCTATACAACTAACTTACTATTAAATAGCTAAACCATAAGTCCTGTTAGAAAATATAATCAAGCAAAGGGAACATAAATAACCATGTATTTCAAAAACAATACAGAGCACCAACAGTAAAAAACAAAATAGAATCAGCTTGTCTCTACAAAATCCACTACCAGTACAATTATATTTTATTTAATATATAATTCAATAAATATATAAACCAAATCCTATTAAGAAAGTATAGAAGCAAGAAACCCCAAAATAATACAAATAGACTAAATGCCATTTCCAAAAATATGAATGATATAGCTAAAATACTTCAAAAATATACAAGCCAAAAGTATATAACAAAAACAGTAATAGATGAAAATATTTTTGCTTAAAAAAATTATTATTTTGAAGCAAAATTGTTATAGACCAAATATGTTTTTAATGAAAATTAACTTTTGGTTAAAATTGTTAATTAAGTTAATTTGATCCAAATATTATGATTACCAACATTTTATGAAATTACTTTGTTAAAATAGATTGAGATTAATTTACTAATTACACTTTTACACATTAGCCTGATTCGAAAATGAGTCAATATCCTATTCAACTATACCAAAATATGTTAGTAGAATATTAGTTCAGGCCCAAAACTAAATATTTAGCGAGCAGAAAGGAGAAAGAAGAACAATGTTAGTTATTTATAGTTACAGTCCTATTCAGCTAAAAAACAACTTTAGTGATAGTTACCAGAGTTACCTAAGTCACTAAAGTTATTTACATACATTTATACATCATGTCCTGTCATTTTCAATAGATATTTGAGCACAGAAAATGTGCTAGTATTTTATAAAAGGTTCTTATACCAGAGTCTGACTAAAATTTATTTTAATTTGTTTAGTTACTAAAATAAATTTAAAACAAATTTTAGGATTGATTTTTATTTGTAAGATTGTTAAGTCTCATTGTTTAAGTACCTATGTATTTACAATACCAGACATAAAAAGTGGAAACTTACAACTTAGTTTAATTAGACAAAATTTAATATTTTAACTAAAATATAATACAGTTTAACAAAATAAGAAATGGCTTTGAATAAGATTATTCAAAAACAAATACCAAGAAACGGCTTTAACTAAGTAAGACTATTCAAAACAAATGCCTAGAAATGTCTCTAAATAAGATTATACAAAATACATATCAGTATTTGGAGATGTAATTTTCCAACTAAATCTTAAACTTGGATAACAAATTTTAATTTCCTTAACTTTACTGAGCAATTTTTTGGGTCTTGACTTTTCAGGTGTAGGGTAAATATGTAATCCTATTTTGTTAGTAAAAATGTCCTCTATACCTCATGTTTAAAGCTTTAAAAAAATTATGTTCAAAGTTCCTAGATTATCATTATTAAACATTATATATATATATATATATATAATTCCCAACTTGAAATTTGAGCTGCCTGCACAAGCTTAACAAGGTACATTTAAAAACAAACCAAGCTTTGCAACTTACTTTGCAAGCGGAATGTTATCACGGTCAGCGTACGCATCGTACAAGTACTCACTGAAAACAAAATACATGTACAGGGTTACCAAGGTTAGTGGGGGAATGAAAGGGTGCTACCAACATGCATAGAAAGTGTCAACTTTCTCAATTAATTTCCAAAACACTTAAAAGAGGGGTAAAACAAGGTTATTAGTACAGTAAATATTTGGAAAGATATTATGTTTAAATATGTTAAAAATAGACAGCTAGACAAAAGAATAAAAACTCGGTGTTTGGTTCAACACATCAATATTATTTAGATAAAACCAAAGCACAAAATTGTTTTTCACTCATATGGTAGGACTGTTGCGGCATTTTGAATTGGCAGCGCAAAGTTTATCTTGTTTATGGTTACTGAGAAAAACAAATGTATTGATAATATTAGATAGATATGTTTCTTTGTAAGTGTGATTAGAACAGGGCGAGAACCTCGGCCATATGAAAAATGAGACACTTATGTCTTCGATTTTAATGTCATTGTTGCAACCGTATTTTGTAATCTTTTCAGAATGTTTTTCCCCCCAATATCAGTGGCTAAAACTGACTATATTCTATGTACTACCTCATTCATCTCAAATTATGTAAACCCTCATTTATGATCAATTTACTGATCATTTAAGATCTTAAGTCACCTTTTATATCCTATGATTTGTGTTTGTGACCATTTTATGATCAATGTATTTTGTTTGGTTTCAGATAGCTCAGATTAAATAACGATCATAAATGATGATTTACTAATTCATTTTGGGATGTTTTAGCAATGAGGAGACCCAATGGCTAAATGATTTTATAAAATGTAAATTTAATAATAAATAATAATAAACTAATAAGTTCAAAATTAATGAAGGCCCACCAAGAAAAAGGGGGAAAATGTGGAAAGAATCCAATGCACAAAGGTGACATCTTCTTCCTTTCTTCGGTCTTTTAAAACAGAAGTAATCTCACACGCGCACACACACACATTTAAATACAAATAGAGTAATATTTCAGCATTGTTGCCTTTATCAAACGAAAAAGAAGGAAGAGGAAATACACTTTATAGAACATTAAAGATTAGGTGTTCTGAATAATCTTTGGTTGGAATCAATCTTAATTTGTAAGCAACGTTATATTATTTATTAAGTGTCATGTTTATTAATGTTTTATAAGTGTCAATCAGCTTTTTTAGAACTTTAATTTTTCATTTTTATTACTATATAATATTTTGATGTTATATTCCATTGTCTACGTAAATGGCGCTATACATATATATCAATAGAGATAGTGATAAATAAAGACACTTTATTACATCCATTACTGTTTCCAGCCTGTGGCAGTTTTTTATTTAAGTGTTTTATTTTCTACTACCCCTGGTAGGCTGTCGTAGATTTGTTTGCTTTATAATATATCTTAAGACTAGGACAAGCACAACATCCAGTCCTCGGCCGTTAATTTATCAATATGAAAGGGTAAGCCCATAATTTCATCACTGATAAATGTTTAGTGATGGAGTGAATCGAACCTGTGACCCTTAGCTTAGTAGATAGACATGCCACAAACTGAGCTAAGGTGAAATACCCTATTTTATGCTAAGTAAATATTTTATTTTTTGTTGGTAAAAAAAACTTGAATTTTGGTTCAAATGTTATAAAAAAAATGGCCTGAAAATGGTTTTATAGCACCTGTAAAAACCAAAAAGATTAAGTTTTGCTCACATTTTAAAAATAATTTTAGTAAAAAGTTTTTACGAACTGGTAAATCCTTGAAATGTATACATACTTTTTAACACTCCGTCGGGCGCAACTGATCTATTAGGCACACCTCGAATTCTTTAGTTTGCCACGCCCCCTCAATAAGTCATGTCCCCTTCTCCAGCCTGGTAGCTTTCTCACTTCGAGTGTTACTCACAGTGGCAAGGTCAGTTAGTGATTCTCTTTCTTCGTTTATGGCAGACAAGTGAAAAGATCTAATAGGCTCATTGCGCCTGATTACGTTGCAGTTTGACAAGTAAGTTTTCTCATTCATTTGGAATACTGTATCACATATTTACATCAGTAATTTCATTTTATGAAATATCTCATGATTATCGATACATAGGAGTGTGTTTTTTGGCTGTGTTCTCTCAAGCACATTGCGCCCGATTATGTGATTTGTTGCGAAATGTTTCAATATTTTTTCCAGAAATTATTTACAGACATACACACAATAAACATTCATGATTTTTTGTTTGTTCTAGACAAAAAAATGTCGAAGAAATTGTACAATCCAAATAAACCCGAAGACCTAGCAGAAATTCACCGTTTATTGGAGGCATCTGATGAGGAATTCAGGGATGAAAATTTTGAAAACGAAAGCGACATTGATTCAGAAGATAATGTTGAGGAGCGTGAAGAGGGATCGGAAACTGAACAAGAGTGTAGCAGTGAAGATGAAGACGAAATTGAAGAAAATCGCGACTTTTATATGGGAAAAGATAAAGTCACAAAGTGGTATAAGACTCATCGACAAAGCAAAGTTCGTAGGAGACCTCAAAACATCCTGATTCACTTACCTGGGGTTATTGGAGCAGCAAAAACAGCAAAAACTCCTGTGGAATGTTGGAACTGCTTATTTACAGAGGACATTCTAAATGATATTGTAAAGTATACTAATCAGTACATAGATAATATCAAAGAAGCATTTTCCAGAGAACGGGATGCAAAACATACAGATTTAGTTGAAATACGAGCATTTATTGGCTTACTCTACTTGGCTGGTGTTTATAAAGCGAATAGACTATCCCTCGAGGAATTATGGGCAACAGATGGCGACGGCATTGCCAAGTTCAGTCTTGTCATGAGTATCAAGAGATTCAAATTTCTCATACGGTGTCTTCGATCTGATGATCGAGAAACAAGATCCGCTATAAAGGAACTGGATCGGCTCACACCAATACGTGATATATTCACAAAATTTGTGACTAATTGTAAAGTTAGCTACTGTGTTGGTGAAAACGTCACGATAGATGAAATGCTCCCAGCATTTCGTGGCAATTTTCCTTTCCGGCAATACATCCCTTCCAAGCCAAGTAAATATGGGATTAAAATTTTCTCCCTAGTAGATGCGAAAATGTTATATTTGCTCAACATGGAAATATACGCGGGAAAGCAGAACGAAGGACCCTTTTGCGTAAGCAACAAAACACCAGATTTTGTGAAAAGGTTGGCGGAACCTTTGTTTGGCTCAGGAAGAAACATAACGGCCGACAACTGGTTCACACAAGTGAGTCTTCTAAATGAATTGAAACTAAAGAAACTCTCCTATGTTGGAACCATCAGGAAAAACAGGAAAGAGCTACCAAATGATTTCATAGCCACCAAAGCCAGAACACAACACTCTAGTATTTTTGGTTTCAGTAGTGATGGTGATACATTGGTATCCTATGTCCCAAGAAAGAACAAAAATGTCCTCCTTGTATCATCATTGCATGAAGACGAATCAATTGATGTTTCTACTGGCGAGAAACAAAAACCAGAAGTAATCAGTTTCTATAATTCAACTAAGTTGGGAGTTGATATTGTAGACAAAATGTGTGGTGCATATAATGTGTCTCGAAACACAAAACGGTGGCCCATGGTAATTTTTTTCACAATGCTAAATATTGCTTCAATCAATTCCCAGGTCATATATGTCGGCAATGGTTTTGCAGATCTGAGAAGGAGACTGTTCATAAAACAACTCTCTAACGAACTTGTGCTTGGTCAACTTGCTCGACGAAGTCTCAAGTCAATTGGGATGCCGTCGAACCTTCAACAAAAACTGAAGAGATTCGCTCCGACTCAAGAACAACTGAATGAAACAGAACAACAATTACCTCCGAAAAGACGCAGATGTGAAACTTGCACCTCAGAAACTCATCACAGGAGATTAAGTAAATATGAATGCAAAAAGTGCCATACTGCTACCTGCCTCTCACATGCTGTTTTCATGTGTCCTCAATGCTATAAAAGAGAGGTAGAAGGACATATCGATGATGAATCAGATTAATGACCAATTTTCTAGTTCCTTATATTCTTGTTCTAATTCAATGCAATTTTCATTATTATAGCTCATGGAAAAATGTATATTCATTTTCTCAAATAAACTTATGTTATTTTCGAAAAACATGACAAACTGTTTTATTTCTCCTCTTTGGTGTTTGTAGTTGACAATTTTTTCGTAAGAAAATGTGAACATGCGTAGAAAAAATTAGTAGATCAAAGTGTGCTTCCCAGGCTCAATGCGCCCGATCGTGTTCTACAACATATTGCGCCTGACGGAGTGTTAAAGGCCTACAAATTAAAGCATGGGCTAAGTAAATATTTAAATTGTTTTTTATTTTAGTTCAAATATTATTAAATACATAGATAATATCATAGTAGAACGTATTTAATGTATCGACCCCCCCCCCCCCCCCAAAAAAAAAGCTGTACCCTAAAATTACATCATTTTGATATGTTTCTATCCACCTTTCCTATATCTTCTTCCAGATATAATCACTTTGAAAGGAAATAAATACTTTTGTCTGAAAATGAATCCTTTAGCTTTCCTAATGTTCATATTATGAAGAGTTTACATTCTTTGTTCTTACTAAGTCTTATCAATGGTGAGAGATACTTTTTAAATCACGCTCTACAATTATTTATTAATACAGCAATTTAATTCTGACTTCAAAAGTGAGGTAAATAGGCTATTAAAAGGCTTGTCTTTTTTTCAGCCCTATTTATAATTGCGTCTATTGTTTTTTCATATAATATGTAAAATAAAGTTAAGACTTGATATTCATATTTTTATAGCAAACAAAATTAAAATAGATTATCAAAATAATTATTCAAGTAACCAAAAAAAACTGAAATAAAAATGCCAGGCCTCTACCGTGGTTCGGATTCCACGTTAAACTGTAGGTCCTCCATTTCATCTCACAATCACCCTACCATTACATATTAGCGTAAGTGCGTATAACCCGAACGGGTAGTAAGACACGGTGCTAATAATAATAATAATGAAATAAAAAGTCTTTTAAAGAATGTGTGAATAAGTAGTAGAAGTATTAAAAATTTTGACTATTTCATTTTGTCAGTGATTTTGGCTTGAAGTTAAATTTTTAATGTTACAGTCAAGGTCAATCTCTTTTTAAAATAGTTCTCGAAGCATTTCCTGTTGTGGAGATTATAAAATATGTATATACATGTATTTGTTACATATTATCCAAGGGTGCGATTATAGGCCGCAGTACAAATGAAATTTAGCCTGTAAAACATGAATTTTGTTTTAAAATAAAAGTACTACTAAGAATTCATGAGAAAACTTCAATTTCTTGTATAAAATAACTGTATCATTTATTTCATCAACTCAAAAATATGTAATAATGATTTCTTTGAGCTCCAAACAAGTTTTGGTCTTTTTGAAATTACATTTTCAAACCTTTTGTGAAAAAATGGTTCACAAAATGTTGGTGTCCTTAGTAATGGGAGATGGCTGGCTGCTAGCCAATTTACTCATTCTGAACTGTAGTCTCTGGCCAAATTTTTAACTTTATTAAAAGTCTAGGACTGAAGTTTGTAACTGTTGTAACAGTTTTGTGATCGATTTCATGAACCGCAGGTAAACACCGGCAGTCAGCCTGTGTGTGAATGTTGCGAATTGAAATGAAGGCCAGATATGTCACAGTCTGAGACTGAAGGCCAACTGTATGTGAACGGTTACCATAAGAGTTTCTTTTTGAATTCAAAATGGAGTAATTTAGTGTTTGTGTAAAGTAGCTTTCCTCTTTTCTGTTTGATAAAGGCAACAATGCCAAAATATTACTCTATTTGTGTTTAAATGTGTGACTACATCTACTATACAAGATGTCAGCTTTATGAATTGGATTCTTCCCATTTATTAGTTTATTTTTCCTTTTTCTTTATTTTTTTATCAATTACCATTATTTTAAAATCATTTAGTCATTGGGCCTCTTCATTTTTAAATTAAATGTGTTTTAAGAAATATTTACATCAAGTAGTTGAAATCACATTATTTTTGCTAATATAATGCTGCTTATTTACATACCAAACACAATATGTATAAATAACTTCATATCTTGTGGTATTTAAGAATTTGAATAAAAAATTAGTACATCAGTACGTAATTAAATAATAAAGAAAAAAAATAGCGGCATATAGCTGGATTCACCAAAGAATGAAAGGGTATTGAAGGGAAAGATCTACACACTTTACCAGAAAAATGTAGTCAAATGTTAGGAAAAACAGCTCCTTAAAGTGATTTCCAACAAGACTTTGGGCCTGTTTCATAGTAAGATTTAGTACGCCTAAAGTGCGAGTCGATACTAAATACAGGACGACACCTACCTAGACTAAAATGGAATGGGCCAGTTTCGCATATGAAACTGGCCCATTCCATTCAATTTCAGGTAGGTGACGTCCTGTATTTAGTATCGACTCGCACTTTAGGCGTACTAAATCTTACTATGAAACAGGCCCTTTGGCTTGGAGTTGATTACTATCATTTTTAAATGGGATTTTTTGGATCTATATTTTTCTGATAAGTGTGTAAGTCGTCTACCCACCTTTCAATTTTTTTACAATTAGTATTATGTTTCAGCTCCTACATGGTACTTTGGTATGAACCTAAACCAAACCTTTAACTGTCATACATGCATGTATTGAGTGGGAGGAAAACCCCTCAAACATCCTTCTCACCTAATGTGTATATAAATTAAACAAAGAGGTGTAATATATTAAGTTTAACCAAGAAAAACACCATTACTTAGTGGGAAGAGGTGATAAATATTGTGTGTGTTATGTGGATTCCAATTATGTTTTAATGAAAATGATACAACATTAAGATTAAATAGTTATAGTTTTTTTATTGTTAGACCATGTGAAGTTTGACACCAGCATCTAATACCAAACCAAACAGATGATAGATCCCAGTGAAAGTAATTGAACTAAACCCATGCAGTGTTATGTTGAGATCACATTAATTAAATACCTGCTGTTTGAACCTTGATAAAAAAAAATGTTACTTACGACTCAACAAGTGGACCAGGGTAGGGGTCGGACTTGTTGTATAGTGATGCCAACATTAAACAAAGTACAATGGCGGGAATGAAGAGGATGAGCGACCAGCCAATACTTGCCCAGAAACCATTCTAAAATGAGAAAAGACAAAAGTGTTTACAAATTTTAATTTAGTTTTCAGTTGTACTCAGGACTTTCTCACTCACAAACTTTCAACCACCATTAGCTTTCGCCCTAAGTGGTATTCAAAGTGATGACTTACTATGGGAGGAGAAAGTATATCTGCACACTCATTCATGGCAAAGTAATGAGCCATCATAACAAAACTTTGTATTGGAGTTGGGCGCATAGCACAAAAATATGGGCCACGTTGGGTAATTTATGCAATCCGACTCGACCTTACTTATGTACGTTTGAAAATTCCCAACATCAGAAAACCGCTAAATACCCAACTTAAGTTTTATTTAACTAGTTTATTATGTATGAATTAAAGTGTCTTAGTTATTAAATAATGTCATCAAAATAGGTTTGTAATAATATGTTTTGAGTTTTTTATTTTATTTGTGGCATCACAGTATTGTAGTATTTCAAAAGTTGGCAAAGATATATTTTATACTAATTTTAGAATCTTTAATCTCTAGTGGTCTGCAAGCTTAAGCTTAGCTTGTGTTGAATAAATATATAGTTTTAAAACTTAATTATGTAAATAAAAACAAATGTGTTAAAACTATTTCATTCTTTTAAATTAAATAAGACTCATATATTAAAGAAAAGAGTTTTTAAACAAAAATTTGTATGTTAAATAATTAAATATATTAAGTTATAGTAAATTATATGATTAAACTTTAAATATAAGTCTACTGTGAAAGTAACCGAAAAGGTGATTCAAGATCAGAAAAGTTTAAAAAGAAATCATTTATGAAAATATGTTTAGATGTGAAGATTTAGCTGTTCACTTGGTGCTGGCATCTTACCGGAGATAAATTAGAGTATTAATTAATTTTAAGATGTATACATAATACACTTTTGCATTAAGGTGTACTTTATACCATCTTGCCCTGAGCTATGGTGGAAAGGAATGTCTAGGTTAGGAAGGAAGGTCTGGAAGATCTTTTCTCCTACCAAACTCCGACTATATAGTAGAATTCTGACAGGGAAGAAGTCCTTTCAGCCCTTCCTACCCCAAATAGAGTATATGTGTTATAAAATTCATGCATATCTAAGTTTGATACTCTCTTACTTTCATCAACAAAACCTGTTTGCTCAGTTGTTTCAAGGTCATTTGCTGCACATCACTGTCTTTGTTAGGTTCCTCTCCCCAAACCCAGACTTTACTGGCACAAAACACGACCCAATAAGTATCTTCACAAACACAATACAAGGTAAAGAAAGAACCTTTCTCAAGGAGCTCCAAGTCCATTAATAAATCTTTCCAAGCCCAAACTAGAGTATCTATTCAAAGCTCAGCTCAAAGTACAAAACTCTAGAGTATTCACTGAGCCCTATTTAACTTAATTTTTTTTTAATCCTCAAATCTTGTTTTAACTCACAAATGGATCCAGTACTTGGTTGCAGGATGAAACAATAGCAGAGTTGTAAGCTGTAGCGAGTGGCCCGCTCAGACCAACTTTGTGCAACACGTTGTCAATCACGCGGTTCAAATATGACCGAATAAAAACAACAAATGTGTCCAGGAACTCCGTTACCAGCTAGAACAAGCAACAAATTAATATAAATTATAAAAATCATGTTGATTGGTAACATGGCATAGCATACTTTGGTCCAGGAGTTTGAATCCAACTGTGTAATATGATGATAATGATGTGACAGTAATAATATTTCAGACCAAAGGAAAATGGCGCCAGATGAATATATTATATTAAACAATGAAAGGTGGATAGAAGTACAAGGTCTACAAACTTACCAGAAAACTGTGAGCCTCAAAGTTCACAACTAAAAAACAACAAAACACATGATTGTGTAATTTTTGGAGTACATCAGTCCCCTTCTTCAGCAGAATAGAAATGATTTACCCCAAAAATTACATAATTATGTGTTTTGTTGTGTTTTAACTGTTAACTTTGAGGCCTACAATATTTAAGATCGTGGTTAGATCAGACAAATGCTATTATTTTTAGGGAGGAAGATAAAGGATTCAACTTTTATTTGAAATCCTTCCTCTGATCACAAAATTAATTTAATTGATACCTGCATTAGTGATCACATGGTCTAAGGCATCACTCTTGCAAAATACAAGATGGTCAGTGATGGAGAGATAGATATTTAAATTGCGGCCAGGTGATATGAGAGTAGTTTTTCCTTAAGGAATTACTAATATCTCTGCATGCAAATAGTGATACATTTCCTCATACCCACCTCATTGGTGTAAATAACATTTTGCACTCATAGGTATTTCGTGCTCCTAAAAGTAAAAATGTATTAATACACTTGCCCTTCCTTAGAAAAAAAAATGAGAATAATAAGAAAAAGCCTATTGTGTGAGTAGTGTGATACAATACAATTTATTTGCAGAAAATATATTCACTAAAACAGATTATTCTAAGGCGTACTCATCTATGTCAACATGCGGCTTAAAAGGATTTTTTTTTCTTTCTATTTTTAAAGGAAAGGGGTTATTTACTTCAGCCTCGAGCATGTAGCTAAAATTAATGTCAATAGGCATTTAATTTTTGAAAACTAGATACATTCTAAACACAACTTACAAACTAATTTAACATAGGGCACTAGGCTAAATCATTATTTAAATTAGGAGGGATAGCCAGCACACTTACCTTACCCTACAACCACACCTCCTGCTAAACCTACACCATACAAAAACCAACAAATTCATTCTCCAGCAACATAACTAAAATAAATTATCCTATAAAAGGCCACCATAGTAATTTCTCTCCTTTCTACCAGCACACTTATTATTACATTCAATGTCACAATAATAATACAATATATAGCAAAATCTATTTATTCCTAGTGCTTCCATCTATACAGTAATATCATAACTGAAAAACAGTCAGCTGTGGACAGTCAACCTTGCAGTTCAACCAAGAGCATCAGTCTCCTCTCTTGATCTGATGAAGCTATCTGTGACAGTGAAAGCTTGTCCTTAAAAATGTGTTTGTGTGTTTTATAGTGTTCTATCTAAACAATTTCTACTCCAGTATCACCAAGGTAAGTGTGCTGGCTATCCCTCCTAATTTAAACCAAAACTAATTTAACATTAACCACCTAGGATTTCATTAAATTGGTCTACCATACCGATTGGCAGGTTTGTAAACACTAATTTGATCAGTTTGTGAACAGAACTAACATTGTTTATAGTGTTGCTGCCATTTTGGCGAATGTAATCCTCGGCACTTTCCACGTTAGTGATCAGTTCTTCTATAGCGACGTCCAAGGATGAATGGTTAAACTTTATGTCCTCCTGCAATGCAGCAGTCTTGTTCTTTAGGTCCTGCACTGTGACAGTCATCTCCTGGACCAACCTGTTTTGAAGATCCTTTAGGATAGCCGACTGATTCCGCAGCTGAACGGCAAGCTGTGTCATCTAGGTAACAAATGATATGTTAAATAATCATTAGCGTATCTCATAAAACATACAATAAGAAACAATGATGAGGAAAAGATAATATAATTGGTTGCAGTGTGGAAACTTAATTAACCAAGCCCACCTTTTAAATGTTCTAATTAACACCAAAAGTGAGCCTAAAACAATGAGTAGGATTCTGAGTAACTATAGTTTTTGATTGTCTAATGTAAATTGTTTAAAATATATTACAAATTATTGTAGTAAGGTGAGTTGGAGTATTTTAGAGGTTCTGGTTATTGATGTCAAAGTGTTTGTTGTTCTCTCAGAGAAGCTGTATGGAGTATGTTGTTACATGTGGAAAGGGAAAAGCGGTTTTCCTTAAAGAGAAGCTGTAGAAAGATATTTGCTTTGCAGTCGGTACACCTAGTTATAAGCTGCACAGTTGTGATGGTCAGCTTTCATTTACATTTTTGTAGCTTTTATGTCAAAGATGGTAACTGGTAAATTGATTCTGCAGGTGTTGCAGCAGGGAGTCTCAAAAGGTGCCCCTTCTACCAGATTATTTTTGAGTAAGGTAGTTTATGGTGAACTATATTGTTGTGAGAGGGTGTATACAATTACATCGCATATCCATTACATCGCGTTTATTGTACAAATACATTGCAGGTCCATCACGGCACATTTCCCCCCCACCTCTCTACACACAAATAACCCTACTCTGACGTACAACCAATAGGAATGAAGGGTCTAATAACTCCCCTTGGGAGGGGGAGTGTTTCTAGCTTGCCAGAAATCTAATGTCCTTAAAAAAACTTGGAGACTTGAATTTGTAAATTCAAATAATTGTGGCGCAATGAAGAGCAAAGATGAAATAAAAAAAGAATATAATCTACAAATTAAAAATATACCTTTTTATCTCGACAATTTTTTCCAGAGAAGTAAAAAACAAAATTATGGTGTATTTATTTTAGGAGTGTTTTAGATACAGATGCCTAGGCATCTCGGTTATGGTGAGATTTATTTAAGTTTTGTTTGAGTTACCACCTTCAAAGTGGAAGTCAGAGGTGAGAATCAGGCACATTATCCTAGCAAAATGCGATGTAATGGTGGTCCCCCGTTGTGAGAATTGAGAGTTCACTTGAAATCAAGGTTTGGAGATGAACTAAGAAGGTTTGAGATTTTAATATACCATACTTATTCAAATGTAATGGCACCTTTTTTGGTCAAATCACATCATGAAAATAAGGGTGTGCATTAGATTTGATGGCGCATTAAATTCGATTGCAAACTTTAAAAATCCCACTGTAGTACGTCCTCGCTAGCAAAAGCTGGTTTTGAAAACCAAATATATATAAATATATAAAAAAAGAAACAACATGTAAGCTACTAATACGAAGCAAATTCACAAGCATGAAGATGGTGTCCAGTGACATAGAACAATCAAGCAAAGGTCAGACCCAGAATGTTTGCTCGCGCTTCTCTATAGTCAGTATAGGCCTAGCTGTGACCAGGCTGCAATGTCATAGCCGCGGCGCATCCACCTATTGAACCGTACCCCCTCTGAAGCTTGCATTGCCTAGTGAATTTCCGTTAAAAATAGAAACAAAAAGCTTTAAGGGCCGAGAAAAGATGATAAATCATAATTTTGACCTACAGACGAGAAGATAACATTACAGCTACTGAGTTATTGATAATACAGTATTTTAACTAACAGTTGTGTAGGAACAGTGTTTTTTTCATAAAATTGAATTCTCATTAAAAGATCATAATTGTAAGGAGTGCACATTTTGCCGATGCGCATTACATTCGCCAGCAAATACTTTTTTTGGTTTTAAGGTTGTGAAAATTGAGGTGTGCATTAGATTCGATGGCACATTACATTTGAGTAAATACTGTACGGTATTAGATTATATTTGGAAAGTGTTTTAGTCAGTGTGTAAGCGTAGGGAAGGTCATTCTAGCCAGGCCAAAATAATCATATGATTGTGTGATGAAAAGGAGAGGACCTTAGGTAGAACATTATTAGTCTAGAAATTTTTTATTAAAAACAAAACTTTCAACACCAATACCAACCACCCTATAAAATGGTTTGTTTTTTAAGTATGAAATAACAATTGTATGATCATTGACCAGGTTAAGTTTTTTGAAAAAAACATTGTAAGTAGGAAGCTTAAAAGTAGAACTGAAGCAACCTTCTCAAAAGGATCCTGATTATCAAGTATCTAGTGAAGTCTAGCTTATTTAAATAAGTGTATAAATTAGAAATCAAATATTGATTCAAATTATTTATCATGTCGATAACATTCCAACAGTCATCTGCAAACTACCATTATGTTGAATTCTTCTTCTACTCTCCCCCTACCTAACATCGACAAAATATTTTACTAACAATATCCTGACAAAATGAGTCTTTCATCCCCTGACCCACAGTATGTTAAAGAGATAGCCTTATATAACATTAATCCCCTGACACACAATACATTAAAGTAGGGCTGTCAAACTCAATTCCTCAATACCCTCGATTCTTACTGATATCGAGAGAATCGAGATTCGATCTTAATATTACGATTCTTGCTACTTAGATTGTTCACTCTCAATAAAACTCGCAACTATACAAAACAGCAACATTAAGAATAGATAATAATCGATTATCTCTAATATTAGTTTAGTTGCCATTTCACTTAAATGCCGGCAAATTGTAAATATACCGTATTGGCCCAAAAATAGTACAACCCTGAATATAATACGATTCTAACATTATGAGGTGATCGACATGAAAAATAAATGGTCTAGAATATAATACAACCTGACATTATGACAGTATCAAGAGGTAGAAACTTCACAACTTTGACATAATTTTTTTTAAAACAAAAGTTAAGTGAGATTGTCAGAATACATAGATCGATTCTAAACAAACAATCGCTATATCACACCGTGTTTATCGAAAGCTATGATATTTATATTAAATTAAGATGGCCACTCTCCTGTTATTATATTCTTGTCGCTTTTCAATTTTTAGTGGGTTTTTTTTCTTTGAATAAGTTAAGTTTAATAAAAATAGAATAAAAATCCACGTAGTTAATAAAAACAGAGCAAAAAAGTTATATTTAGTTTAATTCAATAGATTTAGAGCATAGTCCGATATATTTGATATATCGTTCCAAAAACTTCTTCACTAATTTCTGGTGAGCTAACGTGTGTTGGATCAATTATGGTGGACAACTAAAAATATTTGTAAAGTATGAAATGTGTTCTTCTTTCCGTTATAAAATCCGAAATTTGTTGTATCAATTTTGAGTTTATTTGAATGTTTAATTTTCAGTTTTGAAGACCTTTAATGTGTTTGGTAAATATCTATAAGATTGTGAGACTAAGGTTTCAAGCGAATTTGTGTTTTAATGGCCGAGTCCAAGTTTTGCATTGAGGGGAGAGTAGGGTATCAGGCACGTTAGATTTTCTATACAATGACAATTAGTAAATATTTATAAAAAATTGTTTTTGACTGTTTTTACTAAGGTAATCTCTTTTATTTGACATTTACAGTTTCATTTACGACAAATGTTATAGGCCTGAGAAAATATATTTTTACTCTATTATTAATTTTCTTACAATTTAAAGATTAAGTGATGTCTACAATTATTATCTTGTTTATTTACTTACTACCAGTGTGATACTTAAGTTTTATTTCCAATGTCATTAATTCAAAACAGTGCACTTTCATCTAGCGGTCCTATTTGGTGAATTGAATAGACTTTTATTCTCAAACCCGCCTCCGTGGCGTAGTTGGCTAACGCGCTAGTCGTGTTGAGCTCGACCGCCGAGGACGGGGAGATCGATGTTCGAATCTCGGTCGGGTGAACTGGGGTTTTTTTTCCCTAAATGGTTTTCCACTCTCCCTCCACGCAAATGCGGGTTCACTTCCTCTAAATTCAACCCTCCCAATTCCTATTCCATTAGCGTAATTAGTACTTAAGGGTATAAACCGAACGGGTAGTAAGACGCGGTGCTAAATATTATTATTATTATTATTTTATTCTCAACAACTGTTTATTATACTTGTTTTTTTTTTTTTAGAAATGTTTGATTCAATGAGGCTTTCTTTGTAGGTAATAAATAAATAATACATGTTTACTATAATGTAATTATAATTTATTATTTCCATGTAAGTTTTTTAGATTTTTGGTATGTTATAAAGTTGAATACCTAAATTTTTTTTATATGAGGTTGGATGCTTGGGGAAAAAAATGAAAAAAAAAGTTCAAGAATTGAAATCGAGCTTGAACTTAAGAATCGGAATCGAGAAAAAGGGGTAGCGTGACATCCCTACATTAAAGAGATAGCCTTATATAACATTCATCCCCTGACAAATCATCATAGTCGCAGCCTTATATAACAATCTCAAAATTGCCGAACATATAAAGCTGTTGAGTCTTAACCTGAGCTTTTATTAAAGGCGAGAGCTTGAAATTCAGCTACTCACAAACCATTAACATAAAAACCAGTTCCAACTAAACTAAGCTCACCCAAATCGTTACAGATCCATAAATGACTCATATCACTAAGTGAATGTCATCTCCTTTACAGTATCTTTAGTTTGAATCCTTGATGTGAGAACTTTAGTAAATTGATAGGTATGATATGACTGAATTAAAAGTTAAAACTATTATTTTTGGACTTTAAATTTGGTGAAGAAATGTATTACTAAGTTTTGGTCGCAAATGCAACCACCATCTTCTGTGAAGAATGTTTAAAGAATCAAATTATATATTTGGTAGTCAAGGTAAGAGAGTGTCATGACAGTTAATAAAATTAAAATAGATACTTTCATATATTCATGAGTTGAAGTATATGTTTACAAGTACAACTTTTGAGATATATATTGTGTTAATGCTGATAGAACAATTAAAATAGTATAAATAGGCCTACTTTGTCAAAATTGAGGGGAATTGAGTGCCATTCCACTATGGTATATGTATATAATTGGTATCTATAGCTCATTGATTGGGGGAGGGGGAGAGAGAGATAAAATGAGAGAGTAAGACAGACACATAAAATTAATATAGAATGAGGTTTCTTCTTACATCTGACTGTTTTTCATCCTCAAGTTGTTTAGCAGTATTGTCGAGTTGGTTGGCAAAATCATTCAAGTTGATGTTAACCACGGTGTTCTGTAACTAATTATACAACCCAAACAAATTAATATAAGTATGCATATATGTAGGTAATATTTATTTGTTCACTCACTATGTTTAGATAGTTAATAAATTGTAAAATATTAAGTTTTGATTGACTATATGAGTAAAAAAGGTTATTAATAAAAATAAGATGAATCCCTTATCAATGTGCTCAGTTGGTCTATAAACAAAGGAAATATGGCACCAAATGGCTATAATAAATCAAACATAGAAAGAAAAATAGTAGAGCAAGGCCTAAACACTTACCAGAAAATTGTGGGCTTTGCCCATCTATTCTCGTTTTGAAAGTTAATTCAATGTTCAGTTAAATCTCTTGTAAACAAAATAAAACATGAAACCATATTTCTAGATTCAATGAAAATTGAAGAGAGAATAGATATGCAAAGCCTAGACTAGGGTGTTCGTCTTCACGGATTGTATATATTGCTTTGGATTTTAGAGATATATAACACATAAATTATATTTGAATACATTCAGGAACACTGTACAATAATGAAGGAAGCCAACCTTAAAGGATAGTCAGGTTAGGCTTAGACAATAAAAACAAATTTAACACAATTAATATTTTTCTTTATATGAAAACAGAATAGTTCTGAAAATTCAAAACAATGTGTCACTGTGGAAGTTTGAAGAAGTGAGAAGTGTAAAAGTGTAAGAAGAAATGAAGAGAGAATTATGTGTTTGTTTCTGTCGAAGCCTAACCTTTCAGGCTCGCTTCCTGGACTATCACGTACATTATTGTACGGTGTTTCTACACTGTCTTATTATACATTTCCAAGACTTTGAGCAATAATTCATTTTAATATTTGAATTTTTCAGGGATATTCAGGATTTTAGACATGTGTGAATCAGTATACTTAATTTTTCACTTAGCATATTCCTATACAATACTAAGCTTGCAGTTAACTGACACAAATTCACAAATATTAAGGTATTAATTTTTAGATTTTCTGTGGAATTCACTGCGTTTTTCCAGACCAATAGAACAAAAATTCCTGTTTTTTTAGACACTTAAAATTCAGTTTTGTCTATGGTTTTCAAAAAGACAAAAAAATCCCCCGAGGTTTTCCAGATGCATGGCAGTCCTGGACCTCACCGATTGAAAAGCCCTTGGAGTACACTAACCTTATCAAACTCTAAGAAGTTGAAACTCGAGAAGGATGACTTGAGATCCTTGAGTTTGTTCTTGGTGGCACTCGGGAGGATGCTGAAGTTGGCATTAAAGGTGAAGGTGAGTGTCTTGAGATCGTTGATGGCCTCGGAGATGTTGTATTTGGTCTCCACATCGGACACCTGCGAGATGTTGGCGACATGTTCCAGCTGCATGACTTCATACAAGCTGCTATTCGTCTGGCAGGAACTGCACAGGCAATGTCATTATATTCAGTGGGGTTCACAAAAACATAATAAAATGGTGTGCATGGAGGGACAGTATACTGGGTTATTTTTGATTATTTTTTTTATCATCATGTCTTATTATCTGTTTAGGGTGTAAACATATATGATAATTACTTTAATGAGGTAGGGATGAGAGAGGAAACATTTTAGAGGTAATATACCAACATTTGCATGAAAAGAGAGTGGGAATCCATTTAGGGAAATCCAACCTCAGTCGAGCCAACAGAGATTCGAACCCCAAACTCTCCATCATCAGCAGGCCTGCCTAACATGAGAGTGACAGCTTAGATTATTCGGCCACTGAAACGCGTTATTGGGCAAATTAAGTAACACAAAGCATTTGAACCAAATCCTAGTGAATAGGAATAAAAAGTGTCTGAAAACCCTTATTAAAAACTAAATTACTCACATAATGATGGAACTGAGTTTTATGTTGGGGTTGGTGCCATTAGGGTAGAGGTTGTTAGTGTTGACCTGCTGGTCGATCCAAGATAACACCTGGTTGTTGTCGGGCTTCTTCAGGGTCTCGCATATCAGCTTTTCTCCCGCCACACCCAAGAGGAAGTGGACCAAGGTTGCCACCATCAGGAAAATCGAGAAGAGGAACATGAACACCACAGCACTGGACAGAGATTAAAATTGGTTAAAATGCTGTTGAAATGATTTAATTTAATATTTAGCACCGCGTCTTACTACCCGTTCGGGTTATAGCTTAAGTACTAATTACTCTAATGGATTAGGAATTGGGAGGGTTGAATTTAGAGGAAGTGAACCCGTATTTGCGTGGAGGGAGAGTGGAAAACAATTTAGGAAAAACCACCCCCAGTTCACCCGACCGAGATTCGAATCTCGATCTCCCCGTCCTCGGCGGTTGGGCTCAACACGACTAGCGCGTTAGCCAACTACGCCACCGAGGCGGGTCTGTTGAAATGTGTTCTCATCTTTCTTTAAGTTTAGTATTGTCAAATGCTCTGATTTAACACTTACTGATGAGACTTAAAAAAAGTCTATTAGTTTTGTTTTACATTTTAACAACTTTTATTTTATTCTCTTCATTGAAAATTTGAAGTGAAAATTAGTCTTTGGCTTCAGATTTTTTTTTCCCCTCCATACTTTTAAAGTTTTGCTTCAACTAAACGTTAAACCGTGATATTCCTACACACCTAGTGACATGAATATACTTTATATCAAGATAGGAGATTCAAATCTTCTATTCAAGATTTGAAATACAAACGAACCGAGAGAGAATCAAATCTTGAATCCAAATATTTAAGTTCTGGACTAGAAACAACCATTTTATCTAATCATCTAATCACATAATATCATAAAATTATTTACACTCAAATTGTTGGGAAAACTAAGCATTTTAGTTTCCTTTAGCTGAAGAATCAAACAAAATAAAAACATAAAATAAGTAAAAAATTGTGTCAAAATAATTAACTTACTCAAAAGTGTAATCTTGTTTTATTATTTATAAAGTAGAAAATATGATAAATAAACCAAAAGATCAATAATGAGTCATTCTTATATAAAGAAATTGTTTTGTACATAGTGCCGAGTTACTAACCAAAACAAAGTTTTATTTTCTATAATTTAATTTTAATTTTATTTATTTTTATATTCTTAGTAAAATTTTATAGTGTATGATTTAATGCTTCGTATATGAAACATATTTAATTTTAAAGAGACAGTTTTTAACTTACTAATGAAGTGAGTCAGGTGGTACCAAACAAAAATGTTCAACATCCAATTACTCAACTTAATATAGTAAGATTTGGCTGATTCAACATGGATTAATTCAAAAAATTGGATCATTTGAACCCATCATGACTCTCCATGAAATTTATATTTGGATAATTCAAAGTCTACACATTGTTAATTTATTTGAGTTGGTACTAATTTAAAACCTAGCTTTGTGATCTTTATTAAACAACCCCAGATGCCAAGAATGACAAATAATGTTGAAGTTAGACTGATGACAAATAAAAAATGAGAGGGCAAGGAATTGTGCACCGGCGGCAAATGGGTTTCCTAATATAAGGCATGTGTTGGCTCGGTTTTCAACAATTCTGATTTAAGTCTGTCATTTTTGTATGCTAGTTTTTCAAAGTTTTTATATTTTGTATTTGAATTTTTCTTGTTTATTTATGTATGTATTTAGTGTGTATGTGTGTTTTATATAGAATATATAAAATGTGTGTTTTTATATGTAATGTATTTTAAGGTTATTGATTTAATGTGTATGAGCTACTTAGAAATTAAGGGAAAATGGTTGGTTAAAAAAAATTATTTTGAGTTTTTTTAGATATTCCTTGGACACAGAACTATATAAGTGTTACTGTATATTGTGCATTGGATGTTACTCACACTATGAGGAAGCGAGCGCCAGTGCCCCGCGTACAACAGTCACCCCCGTACTCGTCCGGCCTCTTCCCACAGAACCCAAAGAAGAGTCCCAGAGTGAGGCAAAGGAGAATCAAGAGGAGGGTGGAGCTCAGGGCCACATCCATGTAGTACCTGGGAAGATTCGACCATGGGAATATCCTTTCACAGAATATACTCACAAAAACACGTTTTCTAGGGGTGGGATTTACAAATCCTTCAAGGTAGTTGAGATTTTTAAAATATTAAAGTTGAGGTTTAAATAAATTAAAATATTGTGTGTGTGTGTGTGTTAATATAGTATTATATATATATATATATATATATATATATATATATATATATATATATATATATATATATATAAACATATTCAATTTAAATAAAAAAGAAGCTTTAAAAAATTCAAATTCTGAGTCAGAGATAAGATCTGCTCTTTTAGTGCCTACTATCAGTTTAGCCTAGCATAATAGCATAAGATAAACTTAACCTCCAGACTTCGGACAATTAATTTAGCACTTAGCTGTAAGAATGAATGAATGTCATTCAGAAAAGTGTGCTAGCTTTACCTGCTACTTTCAAACAAGTGTTCTAGATTCAGAATTTGAATATATTAAATAAAGATTAAGATTAGAAAAACAAAAGTGGGTTCAACCCTTCTCTAAGAATAATATGGTTCAAAGAGCTAATTGCCCACTTTGTTAAGTACCTGTATGGACCCAAATTAATAAATGAAATGTTGCCAAACAACCCTTTGTATTCATTACCTTAAGTTTATAAAAATACTCTTTGAAGTATACAATATTACACATGAAAAGAGGAACACAGTTCACACTTTAAATATTTGACACTGGACTAAGAGAATGGTTGTCTCCTAGGGAAATTTGTTATTCAATTTATTGAAACTCTTCAAGAGGTGGTGTGAAGGACACAACACAACTTCCTAAAATAACATATCGAACGAAATACAAATGGGAGAAAAAGGAAATTAGTAAAGATTAAATAATACATAAAATGAAATGATTCATATAAAAGACAAACATGAAATGTAACAGCAAGATCATGCACCTTATTTCATGAATAGTAAAATGTGGAAAATTAAGTCAGTGTGAGCAGTTAATTCTCAAGGGTGATATAATAATTATTTCCCCTCAAACATGTTTGGAAACATTCAAATAGTGTTTTATTTCTTTTTTCTACTAACAGTGCTCTACTAATACTCCAGAAAATAAAATAACATGCTATTTACATAAAAACACTAATTTACAGCCTCCTTACAAATGTATCTGGTTTGAATACTGAATGTATACCACCAACAGTGAAGAACAAGGAGTTTACTGTTCTCATTCCCCTTTGAAACCATCAAGCAGTGTAGGGGGGAGGGGGGAACACATACTTCAATACATTGATTCAGTATTAAACCCAAAGATCTCAGTCTCCAGCAAACCTCACAAGACGAGACTGTCTGCGTGCCCCCCAATGTAGGTAGCTAGAATAATTGTTAACTCACCTGTATGGCGAGTACTGCTTGATGTATTTCTGGCCAACTTCTAAGTAGGAATTTGTTGAGGAAACATAGCTCCTAGTGGTGTTTAACACACTGGAGATCTTGTCTGCAATCACCTTGATGCTATCGCCTAATAACAAGGAAATTAGCCAACTAAGAACCTCTTATAAACTATTTTTTAAGTTCCTTTCCATGAAGAAACATTGGATTTTAAAATTATTTTACTTTCCTAGACAAACATGTATGTTTTTGAGTTGATAAATTAACTAGCAACAAACATTAAATTGTTTTCAAATAAAATTTACTCTTGTGTGATTTCTATCACTATCACGAATTTAAATTTTGGTTTAAAATGGACTTGCATTGTTTCTGGACTAAATCAAACTAAAATAGATGTATTAGTTGTTAAATAGGTGTATGACATTTATTTAAAGATTTTTTTTTATTTCAAGTTAAGCTCTAGTGTGTTTTTCAAAAAGTTCTTGAGTGATGAGCCGAGCTTGAATTAAATAAATATATATTATTTCAAAAGTTACTATTTGAACAAAAGTCAAATGATTATTTTAAAAAACCTGTTTTAAAATTAAAATAGGACTATTATCTATTTAAAAATAAAATGAAACATTGTTTATTAAATTAAAATAGAATTCATGATTTTACAATGAACAGAACTTATGCCCACTGCACATTTTACAAACATCCAAACAAGTAAATAAAAGAGACAGTAAATTATCCACCACTAAACACACTTATTATAGCACAAAAATAGCTTTATACTAATCTAAAAC
The DNA here is from genome assembly GCA_033556935.1 of Timema podura. NCBI lineage: Eukaryota > Metazoa > Arthropoda > Insecta > Phasmatodea > Timematidae > Timema > Timema podura. The sequence continues at coordinate 73,349,543 of JAVRXN010000008.1, read as the reverse complement.
TTCAATTATGAGCTTATATTCAAGATCCAAGCTTGAAAGTTGAGTACATACTAAATACTAAATACTAAATAATGAAGCACATTTGTAGGAAATTATTAATGGTAGCACATCAACAGCTGTACACAGGAATTTATTTAAAAATAGTTGATAAATGACACCTGGACATCGAGTTTGATTCCCTGCCCAGATGTCATTTCTAAACTATATATAAATTTACATAAATTTGTTAAAATTATAATCCAATCAAGGAATTTTTTTAATGTGGTTTTTAAAATCATTAATTAAGCCTTCAAAGTGATATCTTGATGATTTTCCTGTTTTTAAGGTTGTGAATACAATATTTTTTAGTTTATAATTTCAGGTCAGTACTAGACACTGACTTTTGTTAACTAGCCTATAAAAACAGGCAGGATGAAGGTAAATTTTAAGAAAATACTCTAGCATTTTGGAGAGTAGCCTGTCTGCAATGGAGTCAGGTGGGATCGTGACCTGGTTTATCAGAGAAAGTCTGCCGCACTTACACAACTCCTAGAAGAAATACCCTTACCTGCTTGACTCATGGTATTCTTGATCTCTGGTATCTTATCATCGATGTGTTCTTGAACTTGTTTCTGCAAATCCTCAAAGTCGGTTTGACTGTTCTTGATGCTGTCCACAAGCCCTGGTCCATCTTCGTTGCTGAATAGATCATTCACTATCACCAGGCTGTTGTTGATGGACGGCAGCTACACAAAGTCACAAAAATTGGGTTTAATGTGAGGACTGTTGAAGCTCTATACTTGCTGCAAAAACTAAATTATGACTAAGGGAATGAAAATATGAAATGCCTGTTATTTGATTAATGGCCTATTATGTGTGTTTTGGTTACGATTGTTTTCTACAAGCAGTGGTACAGGAACAGATACTTGGATCCAATGGCCCCATCCAAATCTCGACTATCGGTAAATATTGTAAATTGTACCAACTTAAGATAAGATTACTAACTATAGCTTCCCATAGAAGTGTAGTGTGAGCTGTGTAAAAAGCTTTATTTTAATAATAAGTACCTCAAATTGCCATGAAAACATATTTTAAATAACTTCTAGGACTATGGTTCTCAAAGGGTGTGAGTTTCTAGAGGTGTGATGGGCTACAAAATTTTGAATGTTATGTTACCGAAAATAAAAGAAAATTTATAAATAATTTTACTTTAAAAAAGCAAAGCCAATCAAACTTGCTTCATACAGGTATGCACTAACTTCAAAACACAGCAGATGTTAAATTATCAAAGAACTCAACAAAAATGGCCGCTCTTAACGGAGAGAAACATTCAGTGTGCCGCGATTCTTACGGTAAAGAAAGTCTAAGAAACAAAGCGAGGATACTACATTTTAAGGAAATGTAAGAACATATGCCCTACGATGGAAAATCACATTGTGAAAAAAGTAGTTACCAGTATATTTGGCCAGGAATATAACCCCAGTCTTACGGGCAAAGTTGGACATGCCAACAGTATGGCCAAATATAAATGTGTTGTCGTGTTAAATATATGTATAAAAAATGTCAATATTTTTTGAGTCTAGGACTGCTAAATTAAAAAAAAATGATATATTATTATATAATTATATATTGAACAATATTAACCATAATAAGCTATTTGTCATGCAAAGCTATTAATTTAACACCTTTTTTACTAGCACCAACACATTAATAAAAATAAACTTATGTTAATAAAAAACATTCACACACCAAAAGTAAGACTTGAAGAGTAACAATGATCTTATTATGGATCAATAAAAGAAGATATATCTGCACCATGTTATGGTTATTTAAGTATTATTTATTTAGTAACTAAATATATAACCATTAATTCCAAAATATGGACCCAAATCCGTTACCACTTGTTATAACCATGCTACTGTTAACTAAAGAGCCCAAAGTCAGACCTAAGCTTTCCACTAAGATAAAGTGAGATAGATCTAAATAAATAACAAATTAGCAAGGCCTGTGCAGGATCCTGAACTCCAGTAGAAAAACTCAGGAAATTGGACTTGGAGTTAAAAAACAATCATTAAGTTGTGTGTGTGTGTGTGTGTGTGTGTTATATATATAATAGTGTACTTAAATACAAAATACTCCAATGATTTGCATCTAAAGAAAATCAAACAATTTTGTAAAAAAAAATGTATATGTAGGCCTACATTTAGTAGTGCTCTAGTTATATCTTTGAAAAATGAGTACGTAACAGGCCAGTAGACATTTTTTTAAATAAGTAATTATTATTTTTCTATTACAAATTTTCTGAAGTCTTAATTTGCATTTACTTTCAGCCTGAAATTTACATTTTCAAATTTTAGCTTCTCAAACACAAAAAAAATACTTATAATCACACAATTTATTCGTATACAACATTTATAATAGCATTGTCATTAATTAATTATTGATACCTCATTGCAAGTCACTAATGAACTTATCAACTCGGATCAAAACACAGAGATGTATTAACAAATGGAACAAACCAGAGCAATTTTCCATGGTAGCGGAAATGAAAAGAGAGGGGACATTTTTAGCATCCCTGTCCTCCCCACACATACACATATACATACACAAAGCAGATAGTGATGGTAAGATGTTTTGAAGAGCCGTGTGCCCTTGGCAAATATTTATTGGGGGACTGTGCAATGGTGGATCATATTTGTCCTGTAAAAATAAATATCATTTGTACTGAGAGTGAGGGATCAAATAAGACCTTTCGCAGGTGCAACCATGAAGAGTTATAGACCTGACTAGTGGTCAAATGGTCTATAACGTCCGGCTCGCAATAGAATAGATTTGGGCTGATGGGTAGGGCAAGGTTTGAATCTCAATCTGGGTGTAGTTTTTAACCATGTAATTTGTGATTGTGATTTTAACATTCACTTTCCAAGTTAATGCTAGTACATTTCTTTAGTTCATCCACCCAATCTGTACCGGGTGGATCCCGTTATTAATATACTTGGTGGTGTTGAGTGTACTAATAAAATAAGAGTTATGGGGTGAAGAGGGAGTTAAAAAATAAAATTTCTCCTGAGCACAAACAAGTATATTTTAAAGAGAGAGGAAGCAGGGGCCATGACCAGCACACATCTTAAAATACATCCCTGTGTTCAAGCCACATTTGCAATCAACCTAAAGAAAGATGAATGAGTCACAGGTTAAGATTGGGAAACTATACTGCACGCTTCAAGCCATGCTATTTGAATCAGAATAACTCATAGAGTAATATAATACCTCAGGGAAATATCTTGCAAGAAACTGCACCATGGAAAGAAAACAAAAAACAACACAAACAAATATTAGACACCACAAATATTAAAAAATAAGCACTTGTCAATATATTTTTGAGCAATGAACAGAAAAGGAACAAATATATTATGTGTGTGAATTGTTTCATTAAACTATCATGATGTTCAGCGTTTAATAATGAGGGAAGTTTGAGATTCAATAATCTGAAAACTGCTTTTACTCTAAATTTAAAAAAAAATCTAATATTATTTTTAAACTCGTATGGTTTAAGTGGTTAATCCCAACATAATTTTAGGATGAAACCAAACACTATAGCAAATCATGTTAACCTCTAAGTTTCATCCTCATTTATTACACCAACTTGATACACACACGAATAAAATCAAAATTGGGGTGGGGGTTGAGGGGATCACACAAATTCAGGAAGTAGCTTGTGATCAATGTGTTATCTAAAGCCAGTCCCTCACTATTTACGAATGTGGACGAATATTCGGATTTCAGATGACTCTTCTAGAAGTGTAGTAGGTACATGAATGGGGAATGTTAAGTAGTCGAATATTCGGGATTTGAGGAGTTTTGCTCTGGGAGCAGTTTGTGGGCATGAATCAAAGGAAGTGAATGCTCGCCACTATTCAGCGTAAACATTTGCGAGAGAAGTGTTTGAGGTCCATAGAAGACGAATATTTGTACAGGTTTCATAACACAAGTGTAGGCGAACATTCTGGTGAATATTTGGCCAAAACTTTCATCCACATTCGTGAATAGTGTGGGATGTGTTTAAGATTAGGTTTAGCAGATATAATAATAATAATAATAATAATAATAATAATAATAATAATAATAATAATATAATAAAATATAATAATAATAATAATAATAATATAATAAAATGTGCTGTCTTATTTCACATTAAAAACATTGATTCGACTATCTGTAGTTGTTTAAGATGTTCACTGTTTTTGGCAAAAACTGTTGAATGTTGGCAATATGACGACTAAATGATGTTTATCTTTTCTAGGGCAACACTTGATGCAATATCTGGGATAGTTCTGGCAGTGCTTAAAATATTATAGTTCAATTAAGATATTATGTTTCATTTAATGTATAATATATATCCCAGTGTCAATAAATTTAAATATTTAATAATTTGTACACATACACATTACCAAAGTTATAAGTCAAATATATTTTTTCAAGTAGTCCCACCATATCATGCTTTAATAAAGAGTGCTGAGAACTCTAATTTGGTATATATTGGTGTATCAAGTGCTAAACAATTACAGTCTCCCCAAAGTGTTAAGTTTGCCAATTTGTCTATTCACCTCATCAAAGTTGGCCGCAGATAAGTTCTTTGCTTTCTCCAACAGTTGACGACAGTCTGACAGAACTTGGCACTGAGCAAGAATTCTTTCTAACTCAGATTTGACTCCTCCTAAAGCTGTAAGAAAATAGAGGGTAAATATATTATAATATTCATCTTCATAGCCCATGAAGCAGAATTATAACTAAAAAAAAGAGAGAAAGTTATTTTACTAGCCTACCCAGCTGGAATATCTCCATACACACAAATATGGTAGGGAGAGAAAGGTAAAACGTTTGCATGAAAGGAGAGTGGAGAGACAACCTTAATACATTCAGCCAAGATTTGAAGCCTGACCTCCACATCATCGGCAATCCAGTCTATTTCCTGACTGATACATTAGAAAATGTGATCACCAACAGAGGTTACTTTTTATAGGTCTTAATAATATTATTTAGAAATATATTTGGTTGTTTTATTTTTCAATGGAAATAATATAACTTGTAACTAATGGACTTATTAATAAAATATCTTTATGCTAGTTGTTCCATGCTAAAAGTAGAACAATCGGGTTCTTACTCGAGTTGAGCTCGGCAGTGTTGGATTGAAGAGTGGCGACGTAGTATGAGATGTTACTCATGTCATCCTTGATTATGTTGAGGGTGTCCACAAGGTTGGTAAGATTGGTCAAGATGGTGGCATTGGAAGCCTCCTTCAACTGAGCTTGAACAGTTTTGCCTGCATCTGGGCGGAAATAAACAAGACTGTGTGTAATGGTTTTCACTCGAATATTGGCAAACTAAGCTAATTCGACAACACTGGACATATGCACTAAGTTTGCCCTGAATAACAGTAACCACAACCTTGAGTGATTACACTATGGCACAAGCTCATAAGCTTCACAATAGTGGAAATAAGCAAGGTATGCTTACTACCTTTCAGTGTAAAAGGAAGGTAAACTTTGTTTAGATAAAATCTTAACAACTGTGTACTTTTTTTAGCACCGCATCTTATTACCCGTTTGGGTTATACGCCAACTGTGTACTTAAAGTAAATGCAACACAGCTGTTACTTAGGCTGGTGCTACATCTGTGGTGGACGACGGACAACTACCATGTTTCTAGTTTCTCAACACTTATTCTTAAGGAACATGCAGCCACTGGCAACCACCCATGATCAATGCATGAAGTGGTCTGGTACCGTTTCTGCTGTCGTAAAGCTAGTTGTTGTTTTTATAGCTATGGTTATCACCACCACCATCATCATCATTATTATTATTAGCCGTTCGGGTTATACACACTTACGCTAATGTGTAATGGTAGGGTGATTGTGAGATGAAATGGAGGACCTACAGTTTAACGTGGAATCCGAACCACGGTGGAGGCCTGGCATTCCACACATTCACAAGTTGTGATTAATACACGTCTTGTCAGAGGTGAAGGAAGGGTTTGGCAATCAGATAAATCTGTGCTGGGGGCCGCGGATTGAACCCCGGACGCCCAGCACAGAAGTCTGACACCTTACCCCTAGATCGCCAGGTCACCTTTAAAGCTAGTGGTTTTTACAATAACAAATAAGTTGTTTATTGTTTGGAACCAAAACCAGACAAAAATATATTTTAACTTATTCTTTTTAGAAATAGGTCCACAAGCATTTCACTTACTATTAAGAACAGTGATGAGTGTGCTCTGCAACTCTTCATAGTTGGTGACCAGCAAGTTGGTGAACTCCTAAAGAAAGAATATATATTATGTCAGTAAATACCTGGAGGAATGATTACTTTATTTAGCATCCATTTTTACAAAGTTAAATAACATTTAAATAAAAACCAGAAAAGATTCACTCCAACATGGTTGTAAATTATCACTTCAAGTCTTTTTTTTTAATTTGTTTTATCATCACTATAAAAATATTAAAGTGCAACTAGTTTAAAACACAACAAAAACTATCACCTATACAATAACTTCCACAAATTTTGGAAACTTTTTTGAGTTTAAGGTCATACTTAGGTTGGTTATAGGAAGTGAACCTGTGTTGCCATGAACAAAGGCCAGCAAAACCACAATGATAAATCACACGTGGAGAAAAAACTTGTTTTACCAAGCCCATATTCAAATTATGACCAAAAGCTATGGGAGTTTTAACACATTTAACCATGCAAGCTTTCGGTGTATCAGCGATTAATTTAAGATAACAAGGGAGGGTGGAATTTATAGAAAAGCACTGGTGTTTACAAGAGAAGACGAGAGATTGCAGTGTGTGAAGTAATCAGAATCGAGCTAGTTTAGACACAACTAATATTGGCTTAGTCACCTTGTTGGTGTTGTCCAGATAAAGATCTGTATCACTCAGCCCTGTTCTGAGTCTGGAAGGCAGCTGCTTTATTCCATCCTCCATGTACTGGTTTCGTCACAAAGGCACACACCACACCAAAACTGTAAAATTATCATTCATTTATCATAAAAACAACTTTTAGAGAAACTTCATTTAAATTTTCATAAAAAAAAGGCTTTTGGAATTCTTTTTACTGACCAACAATGATAACATTTTACTAGGCCTATATTATTTTACAAGTATTGAAGATATATAAAACGTAACAGTTGAAAATCACATGAATATGTGAAACCAGATTTATTAACATTTCTAGTTGTTAGATAAAGTTATTATTATGAAAATTGGATTTTTGATATAAACACACAAGAGATCCAGGCAAGTATTCTAATGGAAGTCAGTAATATGTTGTTATAGATTATGATTAATACTGCTTTCTAGCTAGGTTGTTGTTAATGACATAATCTAAGGGTAGAAATGAGGAAGCTAGTTTGGAGGAAGTGGACCAGCATTTGTATGGCGAGAATGGGAAAACCACAACGAGTATTTTATTGAGAGAAGTTCCCCTTTCGTTATGAATTAAAATAATCTAACACTTTAGCTCAGTCGGTAGCGTGTATGTCTACTGAGCTAAGGGTCCCGGGTTTGATTCCCGGCATGACCGAAAAATGTATCATTGTTGAAATATGGGTTTACCCTTTCACAGTGATGGATTAACGACTGGGGATTGGATGTTGTGTCTGCCCTAGTCTTAAGTTAGATTTTAAGGCATATGAAGCTACGACAGGCTTAGAAAGCTGGCAGTGGGAAATCCATGGCTTGAATAAAAAAGTGACCCAGACCTTAGGCTGGAAACAGTAATGGATGTAAAGTCTTGGATCTTGTTGAGATGTTCAACCTCAAGATGAACTAGGATAATCATGCTCACACAAGCATTCAATGAATAAAATACAACAGTTAACCAACCTCTAAGTATAAAATGAATGCATTTGCGGCAAGGAATTGTTCTCTTTAATTTGTGATCTCGACTATCACCAGATACTATATAGAACTAAGAAATATGTTTAAAAATAACAACTTCTCAGAAAATCTGCCAGACCATTTAAAACTTCAAAAGGGCAACATGTGTTGAAATGCTTATAAACATTGTACGCCATTGTGTATGTTTGGGGACAAGAGAGCTATGGACTAGTATTGTACCTTACTCTAAAGAGATGGATTATATTTAATTAAAGCTGTTAGAGCTATTTCTAAACTTTTTTTTTGTGCTCATTCATCAAGCTAAGTTTGTTCATGTGTCAGCATTATTAATGATAATTTCCCAAGATAGGGTATACATAATATCAAATCTGAGCCAAAATCTGTCAAGCTGGTAAGGTACTAAATATTTGCACAGACAAAAAGAAATATACATTCATACATTAAGATGGTCAACATTTTAGAAAAATAAAGTAACATATATTTTATTTTTCTAGTCAAAGTGTCAAACTTTCAGAACAAAATGCTACACAGGAATTGATAAAAGCCATTCAAAAATTTAAAATACCTAATTTGTTAAAAAAAAAAGAGAGAGATTATCCAAACTCCTTGATCAATTACAAATTGTCTCGTGATTTCCCTGATTATTTTTAAACCCCTGAAAATTCAATAATTCCCTTGAATGTGACCAACTTGCACCTTTTAAATAGAATCACAGCAACATTACTATATTCATTTACTTACATTATAATTATGCATTTAATTTTTTACTTGTTTGGGATGTACACATATTTACAAAAATGGGGTAATGATGAGAAAGGTAAAAATACAATGAATTTGTAACTGCATTTATGAGTAGGGAGAGTGAGAAATCATGTAGGAAATAAGGAAATACGAGCTTAAACATAACTGGCCAAAATTCGAATCTCAACAAGAAATCAGACTTTACGAGACTGGCACCTTTGTTAACGTACCCAACAGTGTGGATTCCAAAATAAAAATATGTTCTTTATACTTCTGATGTATGAGAAATTAAAATGAAAATTTAATTTACTTTTCCTTTAAGTGACAAATGTCAGAGATGCATAACACAAGACTGTTTGTTTTTAGTTGTTACGTTTAGCCGCTAGTTATTAATTGCTTGATTGCTTGAGATTTACAAGTGAAAGAGATAAATGTGGTTACATAAAATGCACCCGCATTGTGTGAGGCCACAGTGATGAATGTAATGTGGAAAAGCAACCTCAATGCATCCGGCCAAGATTCGAACTTTGACCTCCCAGTCTATTGCGAGACTGACGCCTTAGACCATGCAACCACAAGTCTCACAGGATAACGATGGTGATGGCGGACAGGAATATGCCCAGAGTGACGCGCCGGCAGGGGTCCCTCTTCTTCTCGAAGGGCTGCGAGCGGGCCCCGCACCGCCCCGCGCACCTACAGCAGCACACAAACAGCCCCACGAGGGGGAGGAGCACAGCGAAGAGGAGGCCGACCGCCGCCACCCCCACCACCCCAGCGTAGTGGCTCAAGATGGGCTTCCAGTGTGTTGACAGCGCGTCCAACAGCTCGGACTGACTATGAGAGTTCAGAGCAGTCTCCAGCTCTGGAAAAAAACAGAGGTACCAAGGGACCGTCAGATTTAGACATTAAGAACAGTGTATTGACAATTTATATGTCAAGTCATGTGGTCAGCAGTAGAAAACACTATTATAACTCGATTATAATATATAAATAACTAGAACACTTTTTAAATCAGTGAAACATGAAAAATAAACTATTTGTAAAATGGAGGAGGGCCTATATCTTGATTGTGGTGATTTGGTTGATTGACAATTCGGATGGTTGGCCTTGGTGTACTTATGAAAGAATGTGGGCCACTTTTTTTTTATTTTATTTTTTAACAGAATTATATTATAACTTACAAGAACCTGCTTCGGTAACAGAAAAGTCTAAAGCGGTGGTTTACAACCGGTGTGCCGCCAAACTTTCCTAAGGTTTAAATTTGGCAAACCGCCTCATGAATCTACTACTAGTTCCAGTTTTAAGCCTCATAAAGTGTTATTGCGAGATATAAAGATAGCTATTTAGTTTTCGGTTTCGCTAAAGCAATGAAACAATCAATGGTTCCAGGCAAAATGAAGCGGCATCTAACCACCAAACATCCCGGTGAGTGCCAAAAAACCATCATTATTTTGGCCGTCTTTTTAAAAATCACAGTACAAGACCACAACTAAAATTGGGAGCGGGGAGTGAGGGAGAGTAGTTTTAGTTATTGCACTTTTGGGCATAGGGAAAACTGCGCCCTCGCAGGTGGGGAAAAGTTCGCCACACACATTGTTTTACACGCTTACAAAACCAGTACGCCCAAAGACCTAACAAAGTGTTTGAAGAGTCTAGCCTAGATTAAAAAAAAATTGAGTAAAAGTTCGTCAATAACTAGTTTGGTAACTTCAATTTATACGTTCACATAAAATGCTTACAGATACACACTAATCTTTATTTCGTTGAAAAACCTAACCTAACCTAACCTAAACAACAGGCAAATAGAAAGGTGCGATGAATCGATGCACTTTGACCTCCTCAAGTCTCATGATGTGCGATGAGTCGATATGAAATACCCAACCTCCTAAACAAAAGGACGCGATGAACCGCCGGTGAAAATGGTAAGATTGTGAGGAAAGTGCGAAAAGTGCGCCCACAAGACCTTGTTAAAATTATTTAGGTGAGACAGACAAGGTCGTGTGGACGCACCTTTCCCACCTAATAGTGTGATGATTCATGGGAGGGCGCGGTTTTACCCGACACCTAACCTTGAGCGTCATTCAACGTGGCTGAATTGATAGCAAAAAACATGAAACCACATCAAGTGTGCCGTGAAGATATTGTCTTCAACTAAGAGAGACCCGCCTCGGTGGCGTAGTTGGCTAACGCGCCAGTCGTGTTTAGTCAGACCACTGAGGACGGGGAGATCGAGGTTCGAATCTCGGTCGGGTGAACTGGGGGTGGTTTTTTCCTAAATGGTTTTCCACTCTCCCTCCACGCAAATGCGGGTTCACTTCCTCTAAATTCAACCTTCCCAATTCCTAATCCATTAGTGTAATTAGTACTTAAGCGTATAACCCGAACGGGTAGTAAGACGCGGTGCTAAAATTAAATTTAAAAAAAAAACTAAAAGAGCCCTGAAGTTTGGGAATCCCTGGTCTAAAGACGTCTCTCTCGCAATATACTGGACCACCGGTGAAGGAGATAGGATGTAATGAGGGTACTATTTCCTATGTGGTTTTCCTCTCTCTACACACATTAATTTGCGAACATGTTTATACAAATTCAACCCTTCTCGTCCTTAACACTAGCGTGATTAATAAATATTAGTAGAGCCCGAACGGTTAGTAAGACGCGGTGCTAAAAGAAAATCCAGGATGAAAATTTTCCGATGAATTCTCAACAGTTCAAGTGAATGGAAAATTTCCCCAGTGGTAGCTTTGAAGTCCTATTAAATAAGGTTGGGTTATGGGAGGGGAGATGTCCACTAGTCTATTACGTATTGAGTTATGGGAGGGGGAGATGTCCACTAGTCTATTACGTATTGAGTTATGGGAGAGGAGATGTCCACTAGTCTATTACGTATTGAGTTATGGGAAAGGAGATGTCCACTAGTCTATTACGTATTGAGTTATGGGAGAGGAGATGTCCACTAGTCTATTACGTATTGAGTTATGGGAGAGGAGATGTCCACTAGTCTATTACGTATTGAGTTATGGGAGAGGAGATGTCCACTAGTCTATTACGTATTGAGTTATGGGAGAGGAGATGTCCACTAGTCTATTACGTATTGAGTTATGGGAGGGGAGATGTCCACTAGTCTATTACGTATTGGGTTATGGGAGGGGAGATGTCCACTAGTCTATTACGTATCGGGTTATGGGAGGGGAGATGTCCACTAGTCTATTACGTATTGAGTTATGGGAGGGGAGATGTCCACTAGTCTATTACGTATTGGGTTATGGGAGAGGAGATGTCCACTAGTCTATTACGTATTGAGTTATGGGAAAGGAGATGTCCACTAGTCTATTACGTATTGAGTTATGGGAGAGGAGATGTCCACTAGTCTATTACGTATTGAGTTATGGGAGAGGAGATGTCCACTAGTCTATTACGTATTGAGTTATGGGAGAGGAGATGTCCACTAGTCTATTACGTATTGAGTTATGGGAGAGGAGATGTCCACTAGTCTATTACGTATTGAGTTATGGGAGGGGAGATGTCCACTAGTCTATTACGTATTGGGTTATGGGAGGGGAGATGTCCACTAGTCTATTACGTATCGGGTTATGGGAGGGGAGATGTCCACTAGTCTATTACGTATTGGGTTATGGGAGGGGAGATGTCCACTAGTCTATTACGTATTGAGTTATGGGAGAGGAGATGTCCACTAGTCTATTACGTATTGGGTTATGGGAGAGGAGATGTCCACTAGTCTATTACGTATTGGGTTATGGGAGGGGAGATGTCCACTAGTCTATTACGTATCGGGTTATGGGAGGGGAGATGTCCACTAGTCTATTACGTATTGAGTTATGGGAGGGGAGATGTCCACTAGTCTATTACGTATTGAGTTATGGGAGGGGAGATGTCCACTAGTCTATTACGTATTGGGTTATGGGAGGGGAGATGTCCACTAGTCTATTACGTATCGGGTTATGGGAGGGGAGATGTCCACTAGTCTATTACGTATTGGGTTATGGGAGGGGAGATGTCCACTAGTCTATTACGTATTGGGTTATGGAGGGGAGATGTCCACTAGTCTATTACGTATTGGGTTATGGGAGGGGAGATGTCCACTAGTCTATTACGTATTGGGTTATGGGAGGGGAGATGTCCACTAGTCTATTACGTATTGGGTTATGGGAGAGGAGATGTCCACTAGTCTATTACGTATTGGGTTATGGGAGAGGAGATGTCCACTAGTCTATTACGTATTGAGTTATGGGAAAGGAGATGTCCACTAGTCTATTACGTATTGAGTTATGGGAGAGGAGATGTCCACTAGTCTATTACGTATTGAGTTATGGGAGAGGAGATGTCCACTAGTCTATTACGTATTGAGTTATGGGAGAGGAGATGTCCACTAGTCTATTACGTATTGAGTTATGGGAGGGGAGATGTCCACTAGTCTATTACGTATTGAGTTATGGGAGAGGAGATGTCCACTAGTCTATTACGTATTGAGTTATGGGAAAGGAGATGTCCACTAGTCTATTACGTATTGAGTTATGGGAGAGGAGATGTCCACTAGTCTATTACGTATTGAGTTATGGGAGAGGAGATGTCCACTAGTCTATTACGTATTGAGTTATGGGAGAGGAGATGTCCACTAGTCTATTACGTATTGAGTTATGGGAGAGGAGATGTCCACTAGTCTATTACGTATTGAGTTATGGGAGGGGAGATGTCCACTAGTCTATTACGTATTGGGTTATGGGAGGGGAGATGTCCACTAGTCTATTACGTATCGGGTTATGGGAGGGGAGATGTCCACTAGTCTATTACGTATTGGGTTATGGGAGGGAGATGTCCACTAGTCTATTACGTATTGAGTTATGGGAGAGGAGATAGTCCACTAGTCTATTACGTATTGGGTTATGGGAGAGGAGATGTCCACTAGTCTATTACGTATTGGGTTATGGGAGGGGAGATGTCCACTAGTCTATTACGTATCGGGTTATGGGAGGGGAGATGTCCACTAGTCTATTACGTATTGAGTTATGGGAGGGGAGATGTCCACTAGTCTATTACGTATTGGGTTATGGAGGGGAGATGTCCACTAGTCTATTACGTATTGGGTTATGGGAGGGGAGATGTCCACTAGTCTATTACGTATTGGGTTATGGGAGGGGAGATGTCCACTAGTCTATTACGTATTGGGTTATGGGAGGGGAGATGTCCACTAGTCTATTACGTATTGGGTTATGGGAGAGGAGATGTCCACACTAGTCTATTACGTATTGGGTTATGGGAGAGGAGATGTCCACTAGTCTATTACGTATTGGGTTATGGGAGGGGAGATGTCCACTAGTCTATTACGTATCGGGTTATGGGAGGGGAGATGTCCACTAGTCTATTACGTATTGAGTTATGGGAGGGGAGATGTCCACTAGTCTATTACGTATTGGGTTATGGGAGAGGAGATGTCCACTAGTCTATTACGTATTGGGTTATGGGAGAGGAGATGTCCACTAGTCTATTACGTATTGGGTTATGGGAGGGGAGATGTCCACTAGTCTATTACGTATTGGGTTATGGGAGGGGAGATGTCCACTAGTCTATTACGTATTGAGTTATGGGAGGGGAGGTGTCCACTAGTCTATTACGTATTGGGTTATGGGAGGGGAGATGTCCACTAGTCTATTACGTATTGGGTTATGGGAGGGGAGGTGTCCACTAGTCTATTACGTATTGGGTTATGGGAGGGGAGGTGTCCACTAGTCTATTACGTATTGAGTTATGGGAGGGAGATGTCCACTAGTCTATTACGTATTGAGTTATGGGAGAGGAGATGTCCACTAGTCTATTACGTATTGGGTTATGGGAGGGAGGTGTCCACTAGTCTATTACGTATTGGGTTATGGGAGGGGAGGTGTCCACTAGTCTATTACGTATTGAGTTATGGGAGGGGAGGTGTCCACTAGTCTATTACGTATTGGGTTATGGGAGGGGAGATGTCCACTAGTCTATTACGTATTGGGTTATGGGAGGGGAGGTGTCCACTAGTCTATTACGTATTGGGTTTATGGGAGGGGAGATGTCCACTAGTCTATTACGTATTGAGTTATGGGAGAGGAGATGTCCACTAGTCTATTACGTATTGGGTTATGGGAGAGGAGATGTCCACTAGTCTATTACGTATTGGGTTATGGGAGGGGAGATGTCCACTAGTCTATTACGTATTGAGTTATGGGAGGGGAGATGTCCACTAGTCTATTACGTATTGGGTTATGGGAGGGGAGATGTCCACTAGTCTATTACGTATTGGGTTATGGGAGGGGAGATGTCCACTAGTCTATTACGTATTGAGTTATGGGAGAGGAGATGTCCACTAGTCTATTACGTATTGAGTTATGGGAGAGGAGATGTCCACTAGTCTATTACGTATTGGGTTATGGGAGGGGAGATGTCCACTAGTCTATTACGTATTGATGTAGGCGGCCCGTTAAATATAATTAGTAGAAAATATTATTTTATGGAAGCTTACGCTACACAAACAGATAAAGGGGCGTTCTAGATTCGAATCTCGGCCGGATGAAGGTCTACTGAGGGGTATTTTTTTCCACATGTGATGGATCATTATAGTTTTCTCATGCCCTCTAAACGTTAATGCATGTGCAATTCCTCAAATCTAACCTTATTTTCCCCATTTGGATTGAGACTTGTTAAAGTTAGTTAAAACGTGTGAAATAAAACGAAAAGACAAAATATATTTCTGTTTGAGGAGTATTTGTAAATGTTTTATTTTGATCAGCGTTTGCTTTAGGTAAATAATTTGGGTGGGAGTGTAGGAAACAAGAGCTATGGCCAGTAATTTTGTAAGTTTTATAGTAAAATTATTTTTTGGACAAAATAAATAAAATATTGCTTCGGTGGATACATTTAGTTTACAGAGTAATTTCAAAAATAATTGAACATTTCTCATGGGCATCGTGGAATTCAACTAAAACTCATTTTCCTTTTTATTTTAAAAGATTATCAAATTCCACTATGCCCACTTGACAAATATTCAAGAACTTTCTAGATTATTACTCTGTGTAGAAATTCAAGCTAAATGTATTCACTGAAGCTATATTTTATTAGATTTTGTTAAAATAAATTACTTTTGCTATAGTAAAAAACTGCAAAAATACCAATACCGAGCTTAACTCGCGTTCCCTTCAATCGCACATGTCTCCGCTCGCAGCTATACACCCAACGCTCGCCATGGATGATCGACCACGAGACAACAGTCGAGATAACTCGTTTGTTGTAACTGTAATTTGGCTGGTAGTGACGTCACTCCGGTCAATACACCGACTGCCATTCCGACACAATACATGACACACCACGGGGACCCCCTGACCCACTTCGTGGTGTGCATCACTTCCGGTAAGTACCCCCACATAATGAAGAGCAGAGCTGCTATTCTAATGACACTGCGCGTTCAACAACAAGAGTAAGACATTGGGAAAACCACCTCTTTGTGAGTCCTTCTGAAATACGAACCCTGAATTATCCTGTCACGGGCAATCCTATATCACGTGAACGCCGAGACAGGTTTGTGATTTAGAGATGAGCAGGTTAGTCAAGAGGAAATGTTCCAGCATTAATTGTCTCTAGAGGTAATAGACCCATAAAAATCAACGTCAGAAACCACCCTCTGAGCTCCATTCCAGCCTCCCGGACCTTACCACTACACCAACCCTGCCGGTTATAAACGTCAGGTTGTTACAGTCCAATTTTTTATGTTAAGGGCCTTTTAGAAATACAAACTTTTATGCGACCCAAATTGATAAAGTTCCAGTATAATTGTTTTAAGATGGTATTGGTGAGTCTCCAACCGGAAGGTTGGTTGCATGGATGCGCTTCCCATCCATCCGGAACTGGACGTGCAATAAGCCGTTCGGCTGGTTAGTGCTGCCCGTATTATCTGGTAGAAAGCTCAAGAAAAATACGTCGACCCCGAACTGAGTTTCAACCCACGAAGATCGAGGCGAGCACTTTTCTCAGAGTGGATGTCGATCAACCCAATCAAACAAATTCAGACACACAAAGATCTTAAAATATATACACTTCATTATTTGTACGATTTAGTGCCAGTAATGGCTAAAAGTAACATAAAGCTATAAGAATTTTAAAATAAGTTACTGCAATAGCATTCGTTTGAAGAGGAAATGGAAAACCACATTAATGAAAATTCCTTATCTCCATTCCTGCATCTACTACTTCTTCAAAACAGCGCAACTAGTTGAAATCCAAATTCCACAGGTGCGCTAAGCGCTTCCCTAACTCCCTCCCAGCTGTCAAGATGGTGCGTAGCAGAAGTAATTTCCTCACATCGTCGAAACTGAACAGAGCCAATACCGGTTCGATGACAGCAGACTGTGTTGGAAATATTGTATCTACATCCGACCAGTCAGGATAGTATAGTAGCAAGACAAAACTTTAAAGAGAACAGGATGAAGGAACAGCAAGACGCCATCTTCAGAGATGCAGACAGAAAGAGTGAAGGAACAACAATTAAATATCCCCAAATTGACACAATAAAGAAACAGCGAGAAAACATCTCCAGACAGACTGATGGAAAATCAGATTCACAGTTGCAAGAGGACTGTGTGGCAGTGTCATGTCGATAGCAAACACGATTGTGCGCCGGCCGACCATGCCGACTGTTTTGGTCATCGGTAGTTTTAAACAGGGATAAAAATAGAGGAAATTGGATTGTTATAATTATGTGGTTTGTATCTTATCTCACAAGAGTAAAAAAAGGAGAAAACGCCAACAATATAATGTGTTTATAGCATGATAATATAATTGGGTGACTCGATGATGACCACTATAGGAATCTTAATGCTACACTCATTCTCTTGGACCGAAATTATCAAGACGGATAAAAGTCCGTCAGCGAAAAGTACTTCAACTCAGCGACAAGGACTTCCACTAGACTATTTGCGCTAAAGCAAATGACCGTAACCTCTAAACGCCCGTACATTTTGTATTATTTATCCTTGTTTACTTCAAGCATTAGTTGAAACTATTTTTAATAGTCAGTATCATAAAATATTAATACGAACCACGATATTCCTTCACTAAAATGTTTTTCATGTCAATTTTATATCTTACTGTCATTTCATTTTCATGAGTGTGTCAGACCGTAAAGATGTAAGACTATTAGAAATTACGGAAGGAAGACCCCTGTCTAATATACTGGTGTGGCTACTAGTTAGTTCCAGTGATTAGATGTTTTTCAACTAATATTAAAGTGAAAAAAGGCATTTAGTTCATAATGGCAAACATCGACCGTTGCCAAAAACGCGATCTTGCAAGCCTTGGCGTTGAAGTGAGTTTAGGCGGCCTTGCAAATATATTATTTTTCTTCCGTCACCAGCATCTTGGCGGTCCATTATTTTTATATAATATTAAACATTTTATTTTAAAAATGTGTTCATAAAATAAATGATTGTTGATTCAAGGTAAATATTAATTTTATAAAAAAAATTAGGATTAAAACTAATTTTATTTTAAAATATTTACCAATCATACTTTATGGTTAATCAATGTAAAATATATATTTCTTCTATAACCCCATATATAATTTTAAGATTTTATGTGTTAAAAACTTTCATGTAGAATATGTAATTTTACTTGTAATTTGATTACGCTAACTACTTTTTATATTGTAAAAGTATTGTGTATACAAGTCTCGAATTACTAGCAAACTAAACTTTTTTTTGGTATTATTTACATTAAATATAAAAATATTGTTTGTATTTAATTTTTCTTGACATTAGATTTATACTTTTCACGATTTGTTGTTCTCAATTAGTTTGTATTTGTAAAGTATTTCATGTAGTCTACAGCAACCGTCCTTTTATTTGATATGTATTTGTTAATAAGTACCTTTTTTTTTTTTGTGTGCTGGGTTAGTTATTAAAATTGTCTTTGAAATATGGAATAGCTCGGTGCTTGTGATCAATTTTTGTTATCACTTATTTTATATTTGTAAAACGTTTGCATAAATTTGATATTAGCAACACAATGCCAGTTGTAGATTTTTTTATAATCATGTAAGTTTTTGTTGTGTTTTTTGCAGGGGTTCTTATGAAGTACGAATTTTTAATTAATGTTGTTTGGGGAGGCAGGCGGATGTACTTGTCGAACCTTTTTACTTTTCTAATGTTTTTGAGTTTTACTTGTTCATAATTATTATTAGCTTATTACTCACAAATAGAATTATAATTTTCTGCATTTAATATAAGATCATAGACAATGGTGGTGTTACGGACAAGCACCCCCCGCGAACGCGGGGTGGCGCAGCAGGTGTGAAGAGGGATTAGGAAGCGCGATTTTAAGAAGGTTTTTTTAGAGACGCTAGTTTTTAAAGGAAACAAGAAAAATATAAAAGGGACAATTTAATTTACCACAACAAGACGGGTTACATAGTAGGCCTACTACGTTTTTCCCAAACTATCAGTGAAGGCGAGATACGTAGATATACGTTTTTTCAACCAGCGCAACGTGGCGTTTTATTTCCGAAATCCTAAGCATTCTGTGATTTTTCTGTTGAACTAATGTTTGATACATGATCTAGAATCTAGAAGCTTCAGGTAAAATTTCTAACAAAAAATCAGCTATTATTATATTTTTGTAAAAAATAGTTTTTTTTACTATAATGTTGGCAGTAGATAAGCTGTTCGTAGTTTTTATTTACATTGTCAAAGTCGACTATAGGGTACCGCATTTCAATTCACACTCGCAGGACTGAAACAATCCAGGACGACAAAGTCAATAGGAACACAGCCGGCGCTAGGTCCTGCGAGTGTGAATCCAACTTTAAGAAACAGCAAAGCAACTATAGCCAGGCACTGATGTTATAACATTCAAACCACATTCTTGCTACTCTACATTGTGTTTGTTTATAGTCTCTAAAAGGTTCTTCAAGGTGCGAGAAAAATATATATTATTTATAAATTATATGTGTTATTATAAATCCTCAGCACTGTTATTCCTGCCAATCTGCGGTGTGACCTTGACTTCCATGACAATATTACTGCTGCATATGCATGTTACAAGTATGTGAACTCTATGCATCGTCACATGTGCAAAATATATTCTGGACTGTAATTTATATTTCAACACTGGGTTATTAAGTGTGTTCAACACCACGTATAGCAAATACATCTTTTATTATTAAGATTATGTTTTAATTCAAGTTTCTTTAATTCCATTATTTTTTATTTAGTAGACGTTTTAACTAGCGGAATTAAAGTACCGTCTGTTCTTATAATGCAAGCCTGGTGTTTTACACCGCATGACCCCCGGTAGTTCATTTCTGAGTTATGTTGGGCTAGTTGAGAGGTGATGTTAACTGAAGAACCCTTTGATGCCCACACGCATGGCCGCAGGGGCGGATCCAGATCATTTTCATAGGGGGGTCATAGTTATAAATAACTTAGTTACTTAATATGTTATATTTATGTTTAAAGCCCTTTAATAATTTCTCATTTATATTTGATCTTATGTATGTTTTAAACCGTGGTCATCCTCTCCTATTTTTTTTAAATCAGATAGTTTTTATAAACTATTTGGAGTGGCCTTCTAACAATTAAAAAAAATTGTTCACTCTAGAAGTTATGATTAGTCTTTGCCTTTTTTTTTTAATGAGATTATTTTATAAGCCATAAGAAATTTTTGAAATTTGGATTCCCCTTGAAGCTATTTAGAGTGACCCTCATATTAATTTTTTACGATGATTAGATAACTCTATAAGATAATCTTTGAAGCGGTCTTCCACCGACACAATTTTGAAAATTGAATTATTTCAGAAACTAGGCTATTTGGGGTGGTCCTCACCTGAAAATTCTTCAAAATGACATGCACCTAGAAGTTATTTGAAGTTGTCCTTCCCTAGACATTTTTTGAAATTTGAATGAGCCTGGAAGCTATTTAGAGCTTTCCTCCCCTGACTTTTTCTGCCAGTTAGATGTCTCCAGTCTAGTAGTTATTTTAAGAGGTCTTCTTCAGCAAATATTTGACAATAGAATGCACTTAGAAGGCATTTGGAGTTTGACTTAAAGGCCATCTTTCAGCTTTATATTTGATAATATCAGAGGATTTGAAATATATCTAGGGGGGGAATTTATTCCAGGGAGGAGCAAATAATTTCCAGCGGGGCAGAGTCCCCCCCCCCCCCCCCCCCCCACAGTTCCGTCAGTCTTGCTGTCCACACATACTTTATATTCGGTGTTCGTGGATAAACTGCTCTCAGGCGATTATTAGTCTTCTTTGATGTGTTGTAGTCTACCGTCTCTATGCGGAACAATGTTCGTTACTCGCTAAGCACGACCAATATTCGTACATGAAAAAGAAGATTTTCTCCTCACTTAGGTGAGTCATATCGAACATTGAATAAACGTGGAAGAATAACGCACGTATGGAGCTGGCTTAAGAGATGTCTGCGAGTAAAAAGATTAAAAATTGTATAAAATATATCTGTGTTGTATTTTCTTTCTAAAATTTTTAATTTCATTTTGTTTTTTATATTACTTTTATAACCTTCACAGGGGGGTCAACTGACCCTTTGACCCCCCCCCCCCCCCTGAATCCGCGCCTGCGCATGGGCAATATTTCCATACTTAGTTCAGTATAAGTTAACTATTACCGTGTGAATGCCCACATATCATGGCGAATATCAGCAAAACAGTGTCTACTCATCTTTACCAATGAAATTCCCAACTTTTCCCCTGATTTCCCCTGATCATTTCCTAAAATTCACGACTCCAAAAGTATGTCACACCATTCCACCCCCTTCCCAATTTTTTATTAATCTTTTTATGAATAATAAGTTTTAAAATTGAATTAAACATGTTTTATTTATTTGTAATAACATGGTCTACTGAGTAAAACAACATTTTCCCGGATTTTTTTTTATAATTTACCAAATTCCCGACTTATATTCCCGTTTTTTCCCGACCACTTCAAATTCCCGGGTAGTTCCAGTAACCCCGTATGGAAGACACCCTGAAGTAGCTATCATGGACTCTTGGACAAAGTTTGGTAAAAGCCCAATTATAAATAATATGGCTAATATCTACGGTCGTCGGGCCAATGACCCCAACTATTCCTTTCGATTTGTTTCCTCTTCAGATCATCAGTTTTGACCTAAATGGGTCCTTTTAGCCCACAATTGGCTACGGTTCCGTTTCTTCAAGGTCCGGGCCGTGTTTTCAGTTGTTCAGGACACAGTGGGTAAGTCCGGAACTGCTTCTGATGAGTAGCTCTTTATTATAGACTAGAAATGTAAACCAAACACCTAAGAGGTGTCTCGGCTTACGGACACATATTTGTCAACCATTATGAAACGTGATTTCAGTGAAAGATTCAAATCCTGAAACTCATGACAATATTGTAATTAAAAGGTTTTAGATTTTTGATTAAAAAAAGGGGGGTTAGTCTTATTGTTTTATATAGAGGTCTTATATTTTCGTTTTTTAATATTAAGATGTTAAATTGGAGTTCCTTTTACTTAAGATCGTGGCAATATTTAATATTTTTAAATAGCCTATTAATGTGGTCTTTATGATCAAATTAGTTTGACAGGCCTGGTTTGGGGGCAGGAGTTGTGGAGGGAGGCGAGGGGAACTGCACTACCCCCGACCGGGATTTGAAACCGTACGGTGAACGAGTGAAATGAGAGATCAACGCCTAGAACCACATTTTTAGTTAGCGTTGCGAATACTTATTAAGAAATAATTCACCTATTGAAAGGAATTTACCAGGATTAAGCCCTATCATCAATCATTGAATAACATTAAAATGTAAAAGGTAAAAATATTGTAGACAAAGTTGGTCTAACCATTATGTAATTCTTTTCAAAAGTTGGATCTTATACTTAGGATCTTGTTTGGGCAGAAAACAAGCAACACCAAATGTGGCCTCCGTTTTTCAATCATAGAGTAATGACTAATTATAATATTTCGCCAAATATTTTAACATAATTAAAACATTCTTTGAATTGTTTTACATAAGGTATTTCTTTGGGCAATATACACAAGTATCTAACAACTTTTCTGGACTTCTTCCATTTCCTAATTAGAAATAACTAAAGAAAAAAGAATAAGGTTAAAAAAAATTCAATATGAAAAATATCAACAAAAAAAATTTAAGATTGAAAAAATCTCTAAACATGAAATTTGATTTTAACTAATTTTTACCATTAAACTTGAGCAAATGTATGTCAAATATTTGTTTTATAAAAATATATACAAATAAATAGTCTTGTGCAAGAGGTTGGTGCGAGACTACGCACTACCAGACCCTGTCACACCGGTGATCACGCGATCTAAGGTGTCAGTCTTGCAGCCTGTGACGAGGAGGTCGAGGTCGAATATCAGCCGGACAAGCTGGGGAATGAATGAGGTGTGAGATGGCAGGCATGTCAAAATTGCGGCACGCAATCCATGATTATGTGCAGCCCACGGATTTTTGAGTGAATACAAAGATTAGTTGTTTTTTACAAACAAAAAAAATACTAAGATGGAATTATTTTTACTTAAAATTCTGGCAAAATTGCATTTTGAGTGTGCCCCCATCCTCCCACTGTATTTTTAGTTTTCAATTTGGCCCCATGATAAAATGAGTTTGACACATCTGGTCTAGGACGTTACTCTCGCAATAGACTTCCGATGACGGTACGAATGGGGTTCAAATCCAGGTCAGGTGTATTGAAGGTGTTTTTCCCTTAATGTTTTTCCACTATCTCTCCATGTAAATGTAGAAAAAATTCCTCTAAATTCAAAATCCCTTGTCCATAGCCCATTGGCGTGAATAGTAGGCCTACATACACGTATAACACTGACGGGTAGTTGGGCGCAATGACAAAAGTAAACAAATGAAAATCCAAGCCCCTTTCCTTACCGCGTTGATGCGGGTGCGTTTCTTATAAACTACCTTCCTCGTCACCACCTCTTAGATTAAGTTGTTACTAAATAATCCAGACTTTAATGATCTAACTTTTGTCAAAAAAAAAAAAAACTAACCATAAAATGAGAGTAAACATTCAAAAAAGGAAATTAAAAATTACAAAAACTGAGACAAAAAATATAAACAAAAACTCGTAATGAATAGACATGAGTGAATCAAGCATGCACTTTACAAAACTGAAACTAAAAAAATATAATAAAAATCCTTAAATACTAAGCTCTTATATTCTGCTAAATAAAAAATTGATTTTCAAATACCCACTTCAAAAGAAATTAATACCTACCCCCTCCCAACGCAACCCTATCCAGCTTAAAAGCAGTGTCTCACAAGGAATGTGGATTGTACAAACACGGAAGTAATGAATGTACAAAGTGAACTTGAAGAGTACATTATCTTTCATTCCAACAATTTTGTATTAGGAAATCTTATATTAACTACTAGATAAATGCCTAAAAATTACTCTAAATTGAAACAAACTAAGAAAATATGATCCAGAAATTAAAAAAGGCAAAATAAATGACCAATAAAGTCCTAATGGGTTAATGAACAGAATGTATGTAGTAGGCCTACGTATAATCATTGGCTGTGATGGACAAAAAAAAAAATACCATGTCATCAAAATCCAGGCCATGATTATAGCCCTTGGGTTAAATGTAGGCCAATTAGCTGTGTGGGGGGGGGGAGGAGGAGGACGCAATAACCTGTGTAACTGGTGGTTCTAGCAACGGGTTTGTTGCACCCAGACTCTCGTCGCTAAGGAAGGGAAGAACATTTGCAAGAGAGAAAGAGAAGGAATGAAAGGAAACTAGGTTGCCCTGTCGGAGTAAGTTTATATTAGAAAGTTCGACCTCTAGAACCCAAACTGATTACATGCCAGTAACAATAATTCCCTTTGGAGTTTATTAAAAAAAATAAGAGGGGTTGGGGGGATTCACCCCAAACCCTGATCGCAGCCTGATTACATGCCAAGAACAATTAGCAGAGCAATCAACTATTAATTGGCTTACCGGTACATCAATCAAGTCTCCATTAGCGGATCCCCCTTTCCCCATCTGTTAAACGCGTGGGTGGGGGTAGTAGCAATTCCCTGTCGGTCCAGCGCCGAACCCGGTTAAGTACCACGAAGCGGGCCCAGCTGTAGTCTACCTACGGTGGGAGTGTATCTAAGTGATAGCTAAAACAAGTTTCCTTATTGCAAACATTGGCTTAAAGTCACTAACGCCAACCTATTAGGAATAAGTTATTATTTGCCAAAAGTGACAACAAAACACATCGCCTTGAGATTATGTGGTTCGGCGAATGGATACGATCTGGTAAATTTGCTGTCACTTACCTACACTCCTACCGTAGGCCTTGTTTTATTGTTTCCAAATAAGCTCCTAATAACAAGTGTACTCTACTACATTAAGGCCAGGTCATGATATAGTTGATCACCAATTTATCATTTCTAATAAATCGCTCTAATAACTAAACAATAATAAATATGTATGAGTTACTGTTGGAATGGTATAGTCATTATTATAAAGAATCCCAATGTGAAAAACCATCACCAGTGAATCTCGGCCGAGATTCGAACCTCGACTTCCACGTTTCCAACAATCCAGTCTATTTCGAGCTCCATTGATCTTAGTGTAGGTTCAGCCTACTTAAATGTGACTCTTGTATCACACATAAAAAAGTGTAAAAAAGCTGCTTAGAGTCCGTAAGTCAATGATAGTTTTCCATACTTTAATTTTTTTATTATCAATACAAGTTTTTTTATCATTTTAATATTATTATTCATGTAAGCATTTACTTCCTTGTACAGGCTATTTATTATAAGCTTATTCTAGTGAAAAGAGCGGTATCGCGACAAATGGTACCAGCGACATTTCGCCACTCGATTTTTACTCGACATTTCGTACCACCCTACCACCCGAAAACTGTCTACTAATGACTTCAAAATATTTACGATGCGACAAATGGTACCACTTCTATCTATTTAGCCTTAAAAAAAACACGACTAATATGTGCAAGCAAGGTTCATACTGGATAGTAGATAGCTGTAAGAACGTCCATATTTCAGTTAGTGAAAATTAAATATTGAGCTTAGGTTAGATAAGGTTAAGTTAGCATTAGGTTAAGTCAGGCTAGGTTATGTTAGGCCAGGTTAGGTTAGGTTAAGTTTATTTCAAATACTTGAAACGCTCCACTACTATTGCCATTCTCCTTTGTGACGTGACCTAGCATATCAGAGGCATCTTACACACTAATTAAATCAAATCGCCCAAATTAATTTAAATCTGATGCCCGGTACACCTTCCCATTTGTCGCATCGTAAATACTTTAAAGTAATTAGTACTAACACCCTTCTCAGGTAGGGTGGTCCAAAATGTCGCCGATCCCATTTGTCGCATATGTGAAAAGAGCAACATACCCCAAGCCATTAGTAAAAAAACAACTCCGCCAACAGGCACGCGGTGGAGAGCCGAGACGGGTATTAAGATGCGGAGCACAAAGAAATTGTCAATATTTCAAGAAAGAATGCGAGGCCCCTCTAGGCCTAACTTTCTGTTTATATTTAATTGAATCAAATTATCCTAATGAAAACAGGAAGAGGGTGAACTTTAGTGGCAGCGTAAGCATTATTTATGAGTGAAAAAAGGAAAGTAAGAGGGGTTTGGGGAAGATACAACCACTGGAAACAAATACCAAGTTCAGTCGGTCGAGATTGAACTCTGTCCTCTAGAGTTTAGAGGTAGGTTTAATTTTTTTTTTCCCCACGCCACGTCTTAACTACCGTTCGGTCAAACCACACATATGCACTTATGTAATAGAGACGAGGATCGTAAAATGTAGAGAAAATGTTTCCGCATTTGCATGGAGGAGGGAGTTTAAACCACCATGTATTGTGTGACTGATCTCAAGACACCAGACTAGACAGCTAGCGTCTTAGTCCGCGTGCCCATTGATTAGGAGTTACCCCGTATTGCAATCGTGTTGCACAGCGGTAAAAAGAATGGTTGATGAAGTGACATAAAACTCTGCTCGGCATTGATTGACCCCTAAAAGGTCACTTTACATGAGCACTCCATTCTCTCCACGTCCAGGGTAGGCAGAGTGCGTTTCAATGTCGCCAACCCTTGGGTGCAATGTGGGTTGCCATTAGGCAGTCAATTCCGCACGGGTTGGCACCCTTCAGGCGAGTCCCACTGACCTTATTCTCCAACATAACACATGCTTTCCCACGATCTTGTGTTCGCTGAGTAATGACGGGATCGGAACAGTTAAAGTCTGATTGCTGTTTAAAGAACCTCATCTGGATGCACTGGTCTAAATTTTGGGGGCGTTCCAAGTATTACGTAAGCACCTTAGGGGGATGGGGGGGAAGGGGTTCAAGTTTTGCTATTTTTGCTGAGGGGGGTCAAAACAATGCTTTACGTAAGACAGAGAAAGATGGACAAAATTGAGGGAGGGCGCTTCGCAAGCTGTTTGTACTTCGGGGCAGCAATAAAGACGCTGAGTGGCTAAACGAGGAAGAAGCGGAGAATCCTATAGAAGTAAGCCAACACTTAAGTGACCTAGTCCTCCCAAATACAAACATAATAATTGAGAGTGTTGAGACGTGGATTCAAACTTTGATAATGTTATAACGTGTTTTAATTTTACCTGTTCAATAAATTTAAATTAATTGTATACCACTGTTGATTGTCAATTATTCCACAATATTAATTAACACCTCTATGTGAATAGTTTACCATTAATTTATAAATTGCATGAATTTTTAGTGTTTTTTTATCATCGCGCCTGACAACCTGTTTAGGTTATAGGTAAAATTGCATGAAAAAAAAGTATGGGTATTCCTGTGAACAAAAAAAAGTTGACAAATCTTACTTAAGCAAGGGGGAGGGGGGGAGGCATTTGCTTATTTTTGCATACAAAAGGAGGGATGAGTTAAAAATGGCCAAAAATGTGCTTAAGTAATACTTGAACGTCCCCTTTATGCAAGAGCTGTAGTGTGTGAGAGGAGTAGTTTAGAAAGAAAACCTATGATCAATCACCTTGACTCATAATAAGTGTGGTTGGTGAATTTTTGGTGAGATTGACTTGTTTGCCTTGGGTTGATTTAAAATAATTGCCTACTCTTCAGTATCTTTTATTTTAGCAACGCGTTTACTACTCGTTCGGGCTATACGCAAATGTACTAACTATGCTAATATAAGAAAGGTTTATTTAAGTAAGTGTACCCGGATTGGCGTGGAGAGAGAGTGGAAAACAATTTAGGTATAACCACTCTCAGTACACCCTACCTGGATTCGAAAGCCGATCTTCCCATATATCGGGCAGTGGCGGCGAAACGTAATTTGTCTAGGGGGGCAGGGAGCAAGAAAAAAGTTAATATAGGGGCTTGCCTTGCAACCCCCCCCTTCCTCCCCGCACTCTAGTATCATTTTTGTAAAATGGATATTCCTTAAAACTATTTGAAGTGGTCATTTAATCATATATTGAATTTTACAACTAAATAAAATCATAATATACACTAAAATTATATTATTATCTTATTCAGCCGTTCTGGTGTTGCCTAAAGCTCAACAATAATATTTAGACACTTAAATCATGAACGAGAAATGTTACACAGCAATAATATAAAAAATACTAGAAATATATATATATATTCAATTTTATTCGACAAACAAAATTTAATATTACTCTAATTAGCGATCTTATACAGTTTAAAAATAGGAATAATAGAAACATATTTTTAGTCAAATATTTATACTACAGTAACTAGTCCTAAAACAAAATTAAAATATGTATTTACATTGTCACAAATAAAGTCTAAATAATCATAAATAGAACTAGACTAACTATGATGTGCATAGAATATCTCAAATTAAGTTTTTCTTTTGTTTTAAAATTTAACATTTGTGATGTATGGGTATGAATGCATTATAATTCATACAAAATAGGTTTGTCAAATAAATACAAGTTATAGCCTATATTATTCACTTTCCAAATACACTCACATGATATGTGTTAGCTTTGACAAACTCATCACACAACGCAAGATTATCAACTCGTTCGTTGTAGACATGCAAAATGTCCAAGTGATTTAACCGATCTTATCCATGGTGCTACGTAGGTATGTCTTGAGTCGCTTTAAGGTCGAAAAGGTTCTTTCAGCGCTTGATGTTTGATGATGGGACGACTAAAAGCAACTTCAAAAGCTCCCAAGTTACTGGAAATGATCGCCTTGTACTCTCAGGAAATCGCAATATAAATGTCAACTAGATCTTTCAAACACTTAGGCTGGGTGGGAGTAATTCGTGCCAAAATGTTTGCATCTAGTTCAACATCATCTATTTTAAACCATAATCTCTAAGTGTGTGTCGTGTTTCTTTGTCACTAGCCCATTCATCAACTGCTCTTAAAAGAACCCTTTCGAGTAGGCAAAGTTTCTTTGAATCAGTTTGAGTAAAGACGCCTCTCGATCTGTACTGTGACTGTATCAACTGTCTCGCTCGTAGTACGTTTTCCTCGTTAATTCTTTTCCACTGAGAATCACTGTCAGTTCTATGGTTCCTTGTTTATGCTCTAGTTTCCTTGGAACTTGCTTGGTTCGTGACAGGCAGGATAGGTATAACTTACTTTTTAGAATTCAATATAAAATATTTGGTGTGATAAGTGATAGGTATAAGATCATATTTTTGTTGGGCCTCTTCCATCTCACTCCACAGTGAATTAAACGTCTCTTCGGATCTGATACTCCTTAAATATTTTACAGTTGAGAGAGCTGCTTCCATTCCTCCATTAAATGTTTGTTAGGGTTCTATAAGATTAAGACAAGCTTTTCTGTGCAGCCGAAAACTTTTTTTCCTATTAGCATACCCAAATAAAGTTCACACTTTAAAAACTGATCGTAAAGACCTCGTGCAGTGCTCGACACATACACTGATACTTGACACACTGAGCTGTTCTAGCGCTCGAAGTACGGCTGGATAATGTTTAATGACACTGACAATAGATGAGTATCGAACGTCCACCGCGATCGTGCAGAGTGCTTTTGGAGTAGTGTTTGGAACATCTTCAAATCACTTGTGATGCGTAGAAATTCCAATTTTCTTTTACTTGTGCTCATAACTATGGCCACATCATTACCCATTGAGAACAGTCCTTCATAAGAGGGGTCGCACGAGCAGTGTCTTGCAGCGCTAAATTCAAACAATGATTAGTGCAATGCACATACAGTACATTGCTAACGGCGGTTTTTCTTTGATTTTGGCTTGGACGCCATTATGAGCTTCTCGCATATTTAAAGCGCCATCATAGACCACGAACATTCTCGGGGAGAGGTGAAATCGCGTCAAGGTATCCATGATAAGACTTGTTAGGACAGAACTTGTGGTTGAACTTGTCTCGTAGAGACCTAAAATGTACTCTCTTGGTTCCATATTTTCATTTACAATTCTTGCAGAGATTGAAACTTGTTCCTTCATGGAAATGTCAGTAGTCTTATCTACAATCAAACTAAAATGCTTTAAGTTTCATTCAATATTTCTCTTAGGACAGCGTCTGCCATCAATTTTTATCATTTCATTTTGGATGTCATGTGTAGTGAATTCCTTCGATAGAAAACTAAACTGTTTGAGTTCACGAGTAAGGCAAGAAACGCCTTATAGTTTCCATCACCGTTATTGTGACCTCGTATTGGAATGCCTTGTCTCCCAAGATATCTAAGAGACGTCATTTGTGCATGCAATGCCTTTCGGGCTACAATTTGCTGCTTTTCTTTTTCTTTATAAATTTGTTTGAGCCACTAGATCACGTTTTTCTTTTGTGTTGTTTTTCTCTACAGCCTCTTCGTGCATACTCCTCTTTGCGTGTATTTTAAATTTACTTTAGCTTTTTTCCAATTCTTGCAAACTTTACTAACGAGCGTGGTTTAAAGTTTTGAGCTGTAGCCAAAGATATTCTCATTCTTTGATTTCATACATTCGAAGCACAATATGGCAACTTATTTACTTTGAAAAGTGAAGCCAAAGAAATTCAGAATATCAGCGTTGAAGAAATTTATGGTCACGACCTTTGATTTTCTTATCACCTTTTGTGTTTGTCAGTGTAATTTGGCACAGGAATTGCCACAATAATATTATTACTTCCATCAAACTCCAAAGCTACATCCTCTCTTTTTGAATGACTGGGACCAGCAACTGCGTTATTATCTCCATCCTCATTTCCTAGATTAAAAAAAGGAAAAATCTTATTTACTAACAATATTTAACGATGGGAATACAAATTCATTTTTAATAAGAAATTTGCTATTTAATTTTTATTTATGGTCTTTTATGTAAAAATATATTTATATATTAAATAACATAAAGAATCTAGATTTCCGGAGGGAGGGCGGGCCCCTCAGTCCTCCCAGGCTACGTCCCTGAGGCCTAGTGTAATTTTATTAACGATCATTCATAGTGTCACAAAAGTTTGTTAAACTCACAAAATAATGATACTATACGCTTATATTTAACTTAATTTAATTAAAAATTCTAATTATATAGAACGTTTTTTAAATATCACATTGATTTCCCATTTTGTATTGTGTCACCGTGACTCAAGTGTAATCCTTTTACTTTTTAATATATCAAGTGACCCGCTTCGGTGGCCGAATGATCTGCTAACCTTTTTTTTCTGGCGTGCCACTATCCGAGATAATCTTGGGTGTGCTCCTCCACCCCAAAGTCTCTAACCTAAACTTATCTCCGTACCACAACAATTTTTCGAAAAATTGGTAGGGGAATATATATATATATATATTTTTTAAATTCATGAATGGTATAGGAATTTTGGATTTTTTTCCCCCCTATTTATGATGAGAAACAAATATTTTAAGACCGAGTATGGCACAGTACATAGCAGTCAGTATGCCACCAAACAGCAACTAAGGAATGTGTACAGGGTGGCACGTGGCAGTGTGAGGGGGTGTAGAGTATGTAGCGGAAGGGGGAGAGAAAGACAGCTTGAGTGGCGGGAAACAATACACACAGGCGGCCAACTTAATAGCTAGAATTCTCGCAATTTATTAACTTAGATGATTTATTTATTTTATTTTACATTGTTATAATTTAATACATTTAAAAAAAATCAACGGTGACTTAAGCGTGCCACGATTTGGTCACCTTTGGTCTAAGAGGTCAATCTCGCAATACACCGAACTGCCGACGACGGGGAAATCTGGGTTCGTATTCCGGTCAGGTGTACTGAGTGGTGTTTTCCTTAAATGGTTTTCTAAGCTTCATCCACGCCAATGCGGGTACACTTCCTCTAAATTCAACCTAGCTCATCAGCGTAATGAATTCATATGCATATAACCCAGAAAGGCAGTAAAACGTGGCAACAAAAAAAAATTAAATGATAAAGTTCTGATTTTCAAAATCAAGTACACTTACCTGATAATGTATTACATTCTTGAACGATGTTAATGGCCTTCATTACTGTTGGATAAGATTTATCACTTTGGAGATCATGATCGGGAATGACGCGAGACTCTTTCGCTTTATTAAAATAATGGAACTAGGATCTCCTCTTAGCCATTTTGCGATAGTTCGCAATAGAAGTATACCCGATGAATCGCAACTGTCCAATTACGACAAAATTATACCTCTATAAACACTCTATTTAAGAAAAACACTAGCCCCACATGCACTTGCGTTACACCCTAAATTCAAATGATAAGGGAGGTGAGGCTGCCTATTACGAGAGTGACGCCTTAGACCATGTGGCCACTGAAGCGGGTCCTCTGTAGCTCATGTAGACCTATGGATTGTTTTAGGGCGGTTAGTAACGTTAGTATTTTGAGACTTTAACGTTTTACACCTGCTTCGGTGGTCGAATGGTCTAACACTCTAAGTTGTCACTCTCGCAATAGACTGGACCGATTGGGTTCGAGTCGCGGCCGCATGTACTGAGGGTGTTTTTCCCTACATTATTTTCCCCTTTCCCTACAAGAAATTGCGTGTACATTTCCTTTAAATTCAACCTTCCTCATCCCTAACACCCTAGCGTAATTAATACATATGCGTATAATCCGAACGGGGTAAAACGCGGAGCTTGAAAATAAAGTTAACAATTTAGATTTAAGAGGTTCATGGATTATATTCTTTTGTTTTATTTTGCTTAGCAAATAGTGTATTTTAATTAACGATTTGGGAAACATATTGTAGATAAATAATTAATAAAAGGCTTGGTAAGTATTGTGTCTAAAATGGCTTTATGGTGGTTTTTATTATGCTCGTGTAATGTATTTTTTGCACCATTCAGTTGAGGTATTTAACGTACACTTTCTCAACCGACTGATTATATTGGCACACGGCTTATAAACTAACTTAAATTTAGAACAGCACCCATCCCCCGACCATTAATTCATCACTCTGAAAGAGTAAACCCACATTTTTCAGCTATGCCGGGAATCGAGCAAGGGACCCTTAGCTCAGTAGACAGACACGCTACCGACTGAGCTAGGGTGTCAAACTCGTGTAATGTAACTGCACCCCCTCATTAAATTTATTGGATGAAATTCCAAGAGGTAATGTCTCCTTTTTAAGCACGCGATTGTACGTTACGCTACTTGAACTTGACTTCACCGTTAGTCGGTAATTAACACCGTTAGACGCAAGTATATCTTCAACGTTATCACCGACCGAACAGCGGAAAGAAAGATTGACGACCCTTATTACTTGGACCCAGATTTTGATGACATCTTTTTGTATATATAGGCCCTACTTAATAATACTTTATAGAAAATGTTCATTTGTACGTATATTCTGTTCATTATATCCAGCTGATAGTGGAAACGTTTTTTGAAGGGTTTGTTTTTGTCATTTTTTGGGGGGGATTTTTAGGTAATATTTTCAACGTTTGCTTCATTTTTTTAGTAATTTCAAGGTATTTATGTTGCATAAGTATATTTTAAATACACAAATACTCAAACATAAACAAAAATCAAAATTAAGGAACAGTTATCGGAATGAGAAGATAATATAAAATGCTATGAACTTTGTATCTTTTTTTTCTGTACTGTAGGAAAACCCACATTCCTGGTGAAAGTGCAACTATCAATTAATCTGGAACGGACTGCGTTTGGAAGGGATGTATGTCAATTAATTTTATATCTAGCATAGTTCAAGAGTTTAGCTGTTAAAAGTTTTTACTCTAAGTATTTATATTTTTTAGTTTCCATTTAAAAAAAAAGTGTATGTTTTATTTAGTCGTGTGCAATCTGAACTTGTTTTGATTATTTCAAAGTAGAAACCCTGCTTATAACAGGGTTTTACCCGTCTTTCTACTCGTCCTGGATACCTTAGTATCAAACACTAAATTTTGAAAGTTATAATAAGTTTGTTTATATATTTTCTATTATATTGACTCCCACTATCGTTCAGAACACGGGTGACATACCATTGCTCAAGGCATCTATAAAAACACGTACATCTATATACTATGGCCTATCATAGAGGCCATCTCGATCAAGTGCATTGGTTAATGGTTCTGTGACAAACTGTTCTCGACGTTCTGCTCCCCCGTATACAGTTGATTTTAATTTGAAAAATCTTATCTGAGAACTCGAAAAGCTACAGATTTACTTCCACGCGTAATGTGATCTGTAGAGTTCACATTTAATAAATATATAAAACACTAATAATTTAGTAAAATGACCGAAAAAAATTCAATGGTAGTTTTCCTTGTGCAGAACAAAGAAGAGTGTTGCATTGTGGCCAACATGCCAGCATCTTCCACGCCCGACCACGCAGCGCTAGAATAGTCTAGCAGAAAATCACCAAATGCCATACAGCAAGTGGGTCTATAATAACGTTACTGAGCGGGCTTTCCAGCAGTAGGGGGACAAATAGGGGAATAATAAAATACAAATGGCAAACAATGTGTTGTGACTCCCCTATTAAATTACATAATTCGATTCATAAAGAAAGATCCCTTCTACGCTCCTATACCAGTTAACTTTGCTTTCCCGGGCATTTAGGTCTTATTGAGCATATGTATATTTTTTGTACTTTTCAGATTGTAAAATCTTATAAACTATGTTCACATCTACAGGGTAGTAGATATAGTTTTATGTACCTACCAGTAAACACCAAGCTCGTGTACAGTTTTGTCAATATTCAACCAAGCACAACATATGATTGGCAATTTCTCAGTCACCTAAAGTGTAAATTCTGTCTAAACGGTTATTCTTATAGCGATCCCACTATACCAGGAACACAAGAGCTAGATCATCAGAGAGGTTACTATAAAGCACATCCTCTGTCCACAACGCGGGCACGGAGCGCATACACGTCAGGTTGAGAAGGAACGGAAACAATTAATATCCAGGAAACATTTATAATAAACTCTAGTTTTTAAGCAGCGTCTTACGTCTTACCACTCATCCGGTCTACACATATTGTTTCACAAATGTGGTATAATTTGGACGAAATGAAACCTCATTTGCGTGGGCGTGGAGGGGAAGTACCATTAGGGAAGGATCATCCCACCACGATTCGAACTTCAACCTCCCTGAGTCAACAGAAAACAGACTAGAGAATAAATTATTATCTGCATACTCACCGATGCTAGCAGCTATCGTATCCTAGCTTATATATCTTGATTAAAATTCCAAATGGAATTTTCGTACGCATGCTAGCTTTGGTATGTATCCCTTGAGGTCATATATTATATCAGACATAGGTCAACGGGCCACTCGTGGTCCAAGAAGGTGTAGCCTGCGGCCCGCTAAGTAATTTAATTGCCTTCCTAAATTGCGGTCCGTTTAGAGCAAGAATATGTATAGTTTAACTTGTTTAAAATGAATGGCTATTTGAACCGATGATGCCGGAACTTTGGCTGGAAAAAACGACGACGCTGTGGCATTATTTAAAGATGACAGTTACTTGATATTCATTTTGAAAACATTCGCCACAAATATCACATACTATGAGTAGTCACTCACCCTGACAAAATATATTAAATGTGGCTCATGTAGTTATCTATTGATTCATTTCCCAAAACACGCTTTTAAATGTTCAGATTTTATTATGTTGCTATATTTGTGATAAATTAAACAATATTTTTAATTTAAGTCATAGAATGTTTTTGTATGTAT
Organism: Timema podura; assembly: GCA_033556935.1. NCBI lineage: Eukaryota > Metazoa > Arthropoda > Insecta > Phasmatodea > Timematidae > Timema > Timema podura. Next base: position 73,313,805 of record JAVRXN010000008.1, on the reverse strand, counting down.
TATCCCTACAAGTATATATACATATCCACACATACACATACGACAAATAAGCAGTAATAAGATAAATGGTAAATATTTAAGGAAGTGAAAGAAATTAACTCCTACTCTTCCGAGTGTACCCCTCCATCCTGTGACATCAAGCAAACCAAGAACCTTCACTCCTGAATAATGAACGAGTGACGCGCCATCCAGCGTTAGAGCGTCTTCCCTTCGTAACAATCTCCAGGCGCGCTTTATCTCGACAGAGGACTGAATGCCTTCCTTCCTCTCAAATCCTTTCTACACATCTCCTCGATGCAATCATGAGTATACACTTGGCGCATAGAGACTTTAAGGGTGAAATACGTCAGCAATTTGGCTAGTGAACGTGATATCTAACTTATTGTTAAATATTATGAAATGTTTATTAATCACAGAGAACTATTAGACTTCCCTTCAAACCAGTTCGGTCTATCACTCCTGTGATATCGATCTCGGTGGTCTTGGGGTAAAGCGCTCGCCTCATGACCCGATGTTCGTAGGTTCAAACCTAGCCGGTGTCGACAGATTTTTCTTGAACGATAAAAATCCGTAGCACAACTTCCTTCGGAGGGGAAGGGGAAGTAAAGCCGTCGGTCCCATCTCGATTGTGGAATGTGCCCGTGAAAATACCTTTCCGGGCAGAATTGGTACGCCCTTTGACCCTTAAGAGAAATTCTCGTGTGCTGATATAATAAGTCAGTTCAGAAAGTGCACGATAAATACCAAAAATAAATAAATACAATTACTGTCGAGCCCACGGCGGTGTGTACGTGGGATAAATGTCAATTAATATCTAGTCTGGTTTTCCAGTAACGAAGGTCGGTGTTCGAATCCCAGCTGGATTTAGCAAGAGTTTTTTTCCCAAAGGTTATATACTGTCCCTTACGCTAATGAGGGTAATCTTGATCCTTAGTGTAATTAAAAGCCTGGACAAACAGCAAGACTTGGATCAAAATGATTACTGTACACACTTACAGCACCATTGGTAAAAGGCTGGACGACATTTGTAACAAGAGCAGGAAGAAACGGATATAGTTTGAGGCCGTGTTCAATTCTCGATTAGGAGCTTATCAGTATTAGGTGTTCTGTCTTAAGAGAGGTCCATTAGACCGCCAATGCTAGGATTTGTTAAACAGTTTGCAAGTAGTACACATTTTCTCTTAATTCAGAAGTCCCAGGCGATTACCATCATTTGGTTTTAGCTTCTAAAGTAAGGTGGGCCAAAACAAAGGTTTGGGTATCCCAGACGATAACAATCAAAGCGTGTAATAGCGACTGAAAAGTCATAACAATGGTTTATATAAAGTAGAATGTGTGGAAATACAAGTTAATTAAATAACATTTCCTAGTGACACCATTAATTTTAATATCGTAAAAAGTTTTGAGAACATTCCTCGCGCAGAAGGCAGTTGTTTTTGTTTTTAGCTCAGTAGGTAGCATGTCTGCCTAATAAACTAAAGGACCCGTGGGTTGTGTTTGTTATAGAATTAAGCTAGTTTGTAAGTAATACGCTGATATAATCAGATGGTTCAGAAAGTGCACGCTAAATACCCCAAATAAATAGAATAAAACATTTGTGTGTGTTTTTCCATGACAATGTCAGAGTGGCCACAAAATCTTAGAAAAAAACTTGTTCGTGATACAAAAGTCCACATTTTCATCACGAAAATCCTAATATGGTCACAGTGATATTCAACCTTTTTTGTTCGCATTCCTCTAGGTACAGTTTTTCTTCAACTTTGTACCCTACTCTATTAAAAACAGTTTTTGAATAAGTTAAAAAAAAGAAATTTATCTTCTCTAAAGAATAATATTTACTATTCTCTTATATAAATTATAAAATTCCCAATATTTACCTGTTTTTCCTTGAGAGTTAGAAACTCCCCGGAATTCCTGGTTTTCCACATTTTCCCTGAATGTGTCGAAAAAACCATCCCTTCTCCATAAACGTTTAACCGAATAATGGTTTCCGTGGATCCGCGATGAATCATCATCTAGTCACACACACAGCCAGTGACAGTTTCAAAGACTACAAGATGGTGTTCACTAATAATTGTTCACGACATTAAAACAACATGTATTTATGTATAGACTGTTGTATTGACTTGAATGCCTGTTTACATATACATTGTCTCACAACTTACTATAGTCGGCGGTATGTCTACTGAGCTAAGGGTCCCAGATTCGATTTTTGGCATGGCCGAAAAACATATCATTGGTAAAATGTGGATTCCCCCTTTCTCAGTGTGGAGGCTCTAAAAATTTTAAAACCATAAAAAGACGCCTCAAATAAGTCAGGCCTTAGAATGTTCTGTTGAGACAATAGAAACCAATAATTTCATGGAAGGCTGGATCTAGTCCCATATATCCTTTACAGAACTGTGGCAATTTATGTAAAACGTCATTTAAAATTAACTAATTTTGCATTTCCACATATATTTTTAATGTATTCCACTAAGAATGTAATAACGTTATTGGTAGCATTTAACTTTATTTTGGCGTAAATCATATTTTGAGATAAACTTATACGAGACAATAGGTTTCAACGCTCCAAAAACAGAACAACTTAAAAAAATTGTTTTTTTTTTCCTAATAACTGGATGATAAAACTCCATGGTGTGAGTCCAGAAGTGAGCTATATCGACCGAGCAATGACAGTGCCAACATTTGCGGAAAGAGGTTGCCATGTGGTCAGCACAACAAGCCCTCCAGCCATTAATATCAGTTTTCTAAACCAAGAAGCTCCTCATTTGTCCACACGAGGCTGAGTTTGACCCCGTTCCAGACCCACTGCTTCACAGATAAATTTTGGCAGCACAGGGAACTGATCCCGGGACCGATGTATCTGTAGCCAGGAACTCTGATCGCTAGTCCACAGAACGGTCAACTTAGCTAAATAAAGCAACTAATAATTACCGTAAAAGTATTGGTGCGTAGGTCACTAGATTCGACTACTAGACCGCGAGGATGGACGCACTCGCTCTTTTCTTTCACTAAGCTTAATATGCACTTGGAATTATTTTTTCGGAAACTTTGTTTGCAAAAATATGAAAATGATGTTTCTCCTGTTTCTGATATGTTTTTAGTATTTTTCGAAATAAGTTTGCAAAATGTTTGCGTGTTCCCTTTACGTTTCCCAAAGAAGAATTATTATTATTTAGCACCGCGTCTTACTGCCCGTTCGGGTTATACGCTTAAGTACTAATTACGCTAATGGATTAGGAATTGGGAGGGTTGAATTTAGAGGAAGTGAACCCGCATTTGCGTGGAGGGAGAGTGGAAAACCATTTAGGAAAAACCACCCCCAGTTCACCCGACCGAGATTCGAACCTCGATCTCCCCGTCCTCGGCGGTCGAGCTCAACACGACTAGCACGTTAGCCAACTACGCCACCGAGGCGGGTCCCCCAAAGAAGAAATATTTTTTTTTCTTGTCATTCATTTAAAATGTGCTAGAAGAAACCATGTTTGCAAACATGTCGACAACTACATTCACCCAATATCATTGCTGAGGGAACTGCAGGTATTATCTTAACTAGCTCTCTCTCAGTTAACTGTTGACAAATCTCCTCGCTTTCAGTTATGTCGGAAGGTGGTGGGTGTGCTGGGATAAGAAGCTACTGGCAACATCGACTTACCAGCGTTGCGAAACTTGTCTTATATTTGAGGGGAGATTGACAACATAAAAACGAGAAAATGACAACGCTGTTTCCTCAGCGATGATATCCAGGTAGAGGTTTCACACGGGACACTACTCTGTTATTCACACAGAAAATATACATTTCTTATTTTTACATTTCATTATATTTTGTCATATCGTGGACAGTTGGGAAAAAAAAACCTCTTAAACTGATGGAAAGGTTTCATACCATCACATAAGAAGACTACAAATATCACGTCAAAAAACGAGATGTTTTCAAATAAATCGAAGAAGAGTTAGTTTTCAGTAATAATGAAGTTGAAAAAAGTTGAACTGCCCTAAGTAGAGAGAGTATGAATTATTTGAAAATAAATAATAGAAAAAAGACAGAAAACAATGTTTGAGTATTGAAGTATGGACGCGAAACAATGTTTGTTTAACTGTTTACAAAGCTATGTTCCAATACTTGCTTCCCTGTATTTGTGAGCAACAGGAAATATTTTAGAAACATCAAGAAACAGTTTATGAAGAGAGTTTGCAAACAGTGTATTCAATACGTGTGTACTTAGCATTAGAGTCACGACGAACGACTCATTCATTAAATACTAATTCAGTTCACAATTACTTTTATTTGTATGTTTTGAACTAATCTTTCGAGGACCAATGACAGTACTAAAACCACCCGCCCGCCCCTTTCACGCTCTCGGGAGGGTAGGGCACAGTTAGAGATGAACATTTTCCTGTGAATTTTTCCAAATGGCTGCTTGAGACCTACTAAATCGCTGTAGTTAATAAGTGAGTGTGAGAAGCGAACTGGAAACGCTCTTATTGCTTTATTGCATCTCACTTCATTGAGGGTTTTTTTTCCAATAAAGAAAAACCTCGACAACTTTTCAAAAGTGATTTTCCACGTTCCATTTGCCGGTGACGGGGAGGTCAGGGGTTCAAATTCTTGCCGCATGAGTTGATGGTGACTTTCTCTAAATGGTTTACCACTCACTTCACGCAAATATACGGGGTGTTTTAGTGAAAGCGTGCAAAAAATAAACAGGACATAGGGGATGCTCTACTGAACATTTTGAGATAGGGGACGAGTGGTCTGAGAAGCCAGCTAAGGTGGATATGGGCCTGTACATGTGGGGGAGAGCCTGAAGGCTATTTCGTATGGGGATATCTCAAATCACTTGTGTATGAGACCCCAGTGGAGACAGACTTGGAATTGGATGCCAGGATGGTCGTCGCCTGTGATGTGATTCGGAACACGCGTGGATATTTGCACGGGCGCGGCAGAATCTCGTACCCCGATGTCATGCGTGCATTGGGGTTGGTGGCCGTCATCTTGAGCAACTGTTGTGAGGTACGAAATGGTAGGTTTCCTCCGGTTTGTCGATGATATGGTATACTGTACAGTACTAACTGTACGTAATGTTACAACTAAATGTAAATAAATTACATATAATAATTAGCTGTAAATAAACTGAATATCAGTAACAGTGTTAGACATTTTAAGGCCCATATCCTACTTGGCTGGCTTCGCAGACCACACGTTCCCTATCTCAGAATGTTCGGTAGAGTATCTCCTAGATCCTGTTTATTTTTTTGCACGCTTCCACTGAAACATCCTGCAGATACATTTCCTTTATATCCTACTTTTCTCATCCATATCCTAAGAGTGTAATCAAACACCTGGACAGTAAAGACGGAGATCAAACAAATATATATTTTGTGGGTGTGCATGCAATGTGTGTAGCGTGATGAACATGACTGTACTAAGAGTCCCAATTACCTCGCCTGTCCTATTAGCGCAGCCAACAACCGCCGCTCCAGTAATAACTCCAGGGGAATTAAAACACAACACTGTCATAATATACAGAGACACTAGAACCCCCTCCCCCTCCTTTCCCCTTTGTTGTGTGGGTGGTTCTTAACCTTTTATTACTCGCGGCCTCCTAAATATCCTAAAATATTTTCGCACCCCCCCCCCCCCCCCCCCCCGTTTTTACTAACATATTAATCATTAAGATTTATTCTAAAATATGGCTTTACTTACCGATTATCACAACAAACAAATTAAAAAACATAAAATAAATTACCTAATTGTTTAATGGGAACACTTTCCACTAATTTGTATATTATTGTTTAGAATGTATTACTTAATGCTATTCATATGCAGGAGTCGATTCGGGGTCGATTTCACTGCTTCGTTTTAATATTTGCCATTGTGGAAAATCCCTTTTCACAAAAATAAATAGAAACAAAGAGCAACAAATAATGAATGGCTTTGGTAAACAGATGTAGATTATTTGAATTATCCAAGATTCCCCTTCCCTCCATTACCCCGGAAAGTCGAGTCTCACTGTACTACTGTTTACGATCATCGATTCTTCTTCCGAACGTAAATAAGATTTTGACTGTTATGAAATAATTTATCAGTGAATTCTTTGGTGCTGTTTCCGCCTATCTAGACGTATACGTTAGATGCCAACACGGGGAGATTGGAGTCAACTTCGGGCGTGTGCTGTTATGGGTACGTTAGGCAAATCTGCGTGCATGTGGTCTACTAATCAGGTAATTTTGATAGTGACTATTACCCGCTTTGGTGGCCGCTTGTTTAACGCGCTAATCTTGGGTTGGAGTAGACTGCCGAAGACGGGAAGAGATTAGGGTTCAATCCCGGTCGGGTGCAGTGAGGGTGGTTTTCCTAAATGGGTTTCCACTCTCGCTTCACGCAAATGCAGGTGCGTTTTCTCTCAATTAAGCCTTCCTAATCCCTAGCCCATTAGTGCAATTAGTATATAGGTGTATAGCCTGAACGGGTAGTAAGACGCCATGTTTAAAAAAATTGCTACTATTGAGTAATTTGGTGGTAGCGGCGGTCAAAGTGTTAAGCGATGTTTAAGTGGAGAAAAAGATTTCCCTGAAAATCAAAATAGCTTTTAGTCTAAGATCCGACTGCAGAATTAGTGCACTCATCGAGTGTTTGCTAAAAATCAAATTTTTAGGCATATTTATGATTAGGAAAATATATATCTACCAAGGTGCCTATAAAAATGTGGCCGCTACTATTTTTAATTAAATTATTGCAAATTGATTTTTCGGAAAAAATTTCATTCGCTGGTTTTTTAAATAAAATATCGTCCACTTTACGGCAATATACATGGAAACTGTGGAAAATCACGGTTGCCGTTGCGCACTTGGCCGCACCTTTTCGCAGCCAGGTGTAAACAGGTATGATTTTGATACGTTTATACGTTCATAACGTACATTTATTGTTTATATATCAAATTAAAGCTAATTTTTTTCTGCTTATTATGATATACGGTTGCTTAATTAAATCTGGCCGCAAATAAGGGTTACTGCATATTAAAGATGGTAAATATTTAAGATAGAGTGAAAGAGAGCTAGCGCGTAACATCATTAGTCAGACGAGGATAGTGATTGCCAGCTGGACGACACTTTAAAGCCGTTGCGCAGCATGCGTCGAATGCTAGTGTTCTCAACTGAACAGCTGCGAATTTTCATTCTAACATAAAAACCACGCTGTTTTGGAGTTCGTAATACAAAACGTTATATCTATTGTTGTTTAATTTTGTGCATCTAAAAATTATCAAATTAATTAACATAAAATAAAATCGATAAAGATGAAGGTGTGTTTTCTGTGTGACAAAAAATTCAATGTACTTGACTTTAATAATACATCATTCAAAAAGTGTTTACTAATGTTATTGTTTCGTCGTAAGAAAAAATATAAATATCATGACACTTTATTGACAGTTGAATCTACTGATGATTTTGGATATCATACAGAGTGTCTAAAAAAATTACAGTTCTGAAGCAAAAAGATAAAGAAGAATTCGAAGATTTTTGCAAAACACAAGCTTTAAGTAAAATTTCAATTGAACTTAAGAATAATATAGGTTATAGTTACGATATAAATAATACAGTGCTAACTTTGAGGTCTTTTGTTAAGAATTTTTTTTTTTAATTTCTTATTTTCATAGGAAAACGTAGTAACACAGTACCCTCTACGAATTCCTAAGATATTACATTTCTCACACAGGTAGAATTACACGGAATTATAAAATAAATTTTTTTAATTTTTAATTTCCTTAAATGTTTAATTAATATGTAATCATGTGTTGAATATTTGAATAAAACATCATATTTTTTCAAACAGTACTTGCACAAAAAAATTTACTTTTACATAAGGAACCTTGGTTTCATTTTTCACCAATAATAATTTTTTGTCATAATTTTTATAGTTGTCATTTTGAAAAAAACAAAATATTTCTTTTGGAGTATTTATTAAGTAGTCCCTACTGCTGTTTGAACCGGTGGTTGAGAACACTAGCATTCGACGCATGCGCAACGGCTTTAAAGTGTCGTCCAGCTGGCAATCACTATCCTCGTCTGACTAATGATGTTACGCGCTAGCTCTCTTTCACTCTATCTTAAATATTTACCATCTTTAATATGCAGTAACCCTTATTTGCGGCCAGATTTAATTAAGCAATCGTATATCATAATAAGCAGAAAAAAAATTAGCTTTAATTTGATATATAAACAATAAATGTACGTTATGAACGTATAAACGTATCAAAATCATACCTGTTTACACCTGGCTGCGAAGAGGTGCGGCCAAGTGCGCAACGGCAACCGTGATTTTCCACAGTTTCCATGTATATTGCCGTAAAGTGGACGATATTTTATTTAAAAAACCAGCGAATGAAATTTTTTCCGAAAAATCAATTTGCAATAATTTAATTAAAAATAGTAGCGGCCACATTTTTATAGGCACCTTGGTAGATATATATTTTCCTAATCATAAATATGCCTAAAAATTTGATTTTTAGCAAACACTCGACGAGTGCACTAATTCTGCAGTCGGATCTCGTACTTTTTGTTTTTAAAAAAAGTTTGATGACAGTTTTATTTTAATGTGTCAAAAATACATTCATAGTTTTAAAAAATACACCAAATTTCTTCAAAATATATTTAATTTTTAATGCATTCCTGCACAAACCATTTTATAGAAATCATTTGTTTATATTGGTAATCTTAAATCTTCATAAAAAAAAGTGTGAAAATAATATTCATGTGAATTCACGTCCTATTTTTCGTAGTAGCTACTTCACTGGTTATTTTATTATGGCTGCAATAGTTAATTCAATACAAGTTCCTCTACTGAATTAATTACGAAAACGTCAACTGTATTTATGGGGCATTAGTTAATTTTCAATTGGTGTAAAAAGATCAACTTCGCTGTTTACGGACTTCGCTATAGTGCACTCCTAGGAAATAAAATAACCCCTTACTGACAAGATACAGAATTAATTATAATTAATTACACTTCAGCCCAATATTGGCAAACAATTGCAATGTCGTTGAAGCTAGCACAGCCCCTTGAGAAGAGGCTGCCCCTTTAAACTTCGGTGTCGGGCAGGTTATCGGGGCGGAGATTGTCAGGCGTTTATTACATTACACTTGCTATCTGCAACCTGGCCAGCTGTGTTTGTTCTTCCAATGTGTGCGAAGCACAGGTGGAAAGATAGAGAGAGAGAGAGAGAGTGTGTCCTGTGTTTGAGAGAGATAAGAGACACTTTTCCTGGCACGTTGTTCATTGAGCCCAAATCAGCGGTGTTTTTTATTCAATGTGCCACGCAGATCACTGCACTTATACGATTTACGCATTATACATTAATTTAAGGGCTAATGTATTTCAAAAAACCGCGCCCACATTCACATAGAAATAGACCAGTAAATAATATCGTGAGAATCAAAAGCAAAGCTCTACTACCACCTTTCCAGTACGTACACCAGTCCCGAGCTCTGAGATTAGGATGAGCATGCCAATCGAGCTCGCTGGTACAAAGGAAACCTACCCCGTGAAACTATTTCAAATATACTTTAGAAACCATGACACTCAGTAATACATCCAACCCCCCTCGGCGGCGTAGTTAACTAACGCGCTAGTCTCGTGTTGAGCAAGACTGCCGAGGTTCAACTCTCGGTCGGGTGAACTGGGGGTGGTTTTCATTAAATGGTTTTCCACTCTTCCTCCGCGCAAATGCGGGTTCAGTTCCTCTAAATTCAACCTATACCATTCCTCAACAATTAGCGTAATAAGTATTTAAGCGTATAATCCGAACGGGTAGTAAGACGCGGTGCTAAATTTTAAAAAAATACATCCTAACTGGCCTCGTGGTATAGAGGTCAGAGTCCCTGGCTGACTGGAGGTTCCGGGCTCGACTGGTACCTTGGGTTTTTTCCTCAAAAGGGGAATAGTTCCCACTGTCATCAGGGTTTGGTTAGTTAATTAAACTTAAGTTAGGTTATGATCTTCATTGACTCCCCCCCATCATTTCATAAGGACATGGAAAGAGCCCCTACAAAAATAATGTACGATTAGTGCGTTCGGGCGTCCCCTGGGCAATGGCGTATAGTACTGGTTAATCTTTCTGCAAACTGGGCTACGAGAGATGTATCCCAGACATATTATTATTATTATTATTATTATTGTTCAGCAGAAGGAACTAAGAACGGAAGGAGGGTAACCATCCCGCATGTCTAACCTTCGATTTGCCCTCTAAAAAAATATCATGTTTGAATTTGCTTTGAAAAAAATTCCAACTTTGACAATTACAAGGCTTTGTCAATAAAAACATTGACAGCTAAAATACTCAATTAATGTTCAATCTCTACCACTCTCTGCTATTATTATTATTATTATTATTATTATTATTATTATTATTATTATTGTTGTTGTTGTTGTTGTTGTTGTTGTTGTTGTTCAGCAGAAGGAACTAAGAACGGAAGGAGGGTAACCATCCCGCATGTCTAACCTCGCTCTCTTCAGTCACGGTACAATAGAGCCTCAAGTTATCATTTCCGAGTGAGTAATTACTATCACTCCCTCCCTGGCAGCTGGCAGGAAACCGATGACACATCATTGTGCCCTAGTGACGGGAGAAGACGGTCCCTGGTTTGATACCACCGACAAGCTAAGGTTCTCTACGCCACGCAATTGTGAGTACAATTCCTATACATTATACCGTGGCCCTACTCATTGGTGTAATTAAAACGTATATGACCCAAATGGAATCATAGCAAAACTAATCAAATTAAATTATGAAAACACCACAAAGATGATCTAAACAGCAGAAATAATTCAGGGTTTGAACTAAATACCTTTTAGAGGTGGGTGGGCTTATACTATGAATTTAAAGAACTTATTTAGCTGATTTATTTTGCCAGTGAAAATTGTATCAAAAAATGAGACTTACCTAATTTTATGAATTTTAAATATATTTATTTTGCTGTTGTAATAAATACCTTCTCCTTTTTCTTGGATGTTAAAATAATTCTGTAAAAACATAACTTAGTTCAGAAATATCGGGATCCTAAGTTTAATGATCACTAAAGACCGAAAAGGTTGAAAGTGAGTTATTTCCCGTTCACAAAGCTCTGGTGTTCGGTTGTTTGTCCTAGAACTAGATTGTAGTCCAATCTCCATAGAAATAATGTGACCCCAAGAAAAGTAAACTAGATCTACTTTCAAGTATTCACACAACAGGTCATGTTAGATGTTTTATAGATGTCACTTTTGATGGATAGGTATTAGTATTTATAAAATTTTTAGCACAGCGTCTTACTACACATTCGGGTTAAACCATACGCATTAGTTAAGCTAATGTGTTAGTGATGAGTAAAGTTGAATTAGAGGATGTGTATTCGAATTTGCATGGAAGGAGAGTAGAAAACCAACTAAGGGAAAATACCTTAGCGGGATTCGAACCTTGATCTTCTCTTCATCGGCAGTCTAGTCTAGTGAGAGAGTGACGCCTTATACTTACTCACCGCTTATGTTTTTCGACCTTCCAGGAGACTACCAATTTATTTTAAGTTTTGTTAGACTGGGCAATATTGTTGTAATCAACCTATAGTAGAAAGGCTTAAAACTAGTTATAATGTTAATTAGATAGATAAATATAAAATAATACAATCCTATTATTTTACACATTTGTTTAATTTAGTGCGAACAATTTATTTTATAATTTTTTAAGATATCAAAACACTCTCATTAAAGTGTTATTTTTTGTTTATACTTTGTCCCTGACCTCCGGCTTGAATAAAATTGTTTTTAAATAATAACACTACGCCAGTGAGAATAGGATTTATCTATAGGTAGGAATGATAGGGAAAGGATGAACGGCAAAATTTAAATCGACAAAAATTTTAAAGACATAAATGGCGAAATTTCACAATTTTCGTGACGCGACAATTAGGTCATAAACCGTAGCACTACATTAATAACTATGATCCAGTTCCTTTTGTTCCATAGTTGTAGACTTAATTTTATTATATTTTTAACACAGCGTCTTACCACACATTCGCTTGTGTAATAATTAAGCTAGTGGGTTTGGGATGAGGAAGGTTGAATTTAGAGGAAGTGTACCCGTTTAGGGAAAACCACCTTCAGTATACACGATCGGGTTTGAACCCCTAACCCTGTCACCGGCAGTCTATTCCATTGTGAGAGTAGCGTCTTAAGCCATGCGGCCACCAAAGCGAGTTAGGCTTAGTTAAAAATTGTTCCGTGTATTTTTGTGTCAGCCTTAAGGGACCATCACGGGATTGCCTCAACCCCCACTCTGAGAACCAATGCTTTGGATAATAATATAATATTCACATCAAGGTAAAATAATGGATTATATTTTGCCAATATTGACTATTCTACCTTTTATATCTTCTAAATAGACATAAAACAGTTCAGATCATTGAATTGCAGGGGGAAGGGGAAGTATTCGTCAAGGTTTCGATTATAATATTGAAGAATTCACATATCTGGTCTACACAGACCCGACGTGAATGACCCCCAAGCGGTGAAGTCGATAAGTGAGTGTGAGAAGAGAACTGGAATAGTTGGTATTGCTTTATTGTAGCTCATTTGATGTTGTTTATGGTGTTAATGGACTTAGCATAAACTAAACTGATGTATTAATATAAAAACTGGAATATCTAGATTGCATCCGTTACATTTAAATGGCTGCAAAAAAAATTAACAAGATGGCTTCAGAACTTCTAGACTTTTCCAGATTTTTCAGACTACATTTTCCAATTTTCCCTGATTTACTCCTTTTTCCAGATTTCCTTGATAGTTGACTATTTTTCCAGCTATTTTGTAGCTTAATGTCAAATGTTTTTTTGAATGCAAGCAAGTACCAAACATAAACATGAGTTATTTTCCCAGCATTGCGTGTTAAAGTATTAGTGTATTTGTGGCGCTGTATAAATGTGGTATAAAACAACCATCTAATGTTAGAATGCCGTATCTAGGACATACGAGAAACATACAAGAAACCAAATTCATTAATTTTATTTTCGTGTTTAGGTGCAGAATTAAATGGCTCTTTTAACAAAGTATTTAAATCCCCTGACATTTTCCTGTTTTCCTTATGGAAATCACATCTGAACAAACAAAGGGTTCTTTATACATCGATCGCACTATAGAGCACGATCAGCAGGTCGGATTGCAGATGCAGTAATGAGCGCATAATCAGATCGATAGACAACAATCGATACTCCTGGGCAACTGGTGCTAGTCCTGTATGGGATGGGGGCGGAAAGTTAGCGTGTCCCTCTTCTACGCAACCACAAGGTGTCAAGGTCGCACGGGCCAACCTCGCATGACGCATGCTCACAGCGAACAAAGGACTCTGGGTCGGGCTTTGCAATGAGCCGTCCCGGAGGCTGGATTGCGCGGTCCCCCCAAAAATCATTAACGCTTACCCGCGCACACATGGACCCGACGTTCCTGTAGGAATGGTACTGCTGGACGCTTACAGTGTAACTTAGGGGGGAAAGGGAGATCCAATAGTGCATCGGAACATACTTGAAAAAAATATAATAATAATAATAATAATAATAATAATAAAATCCCAACCAAACTTATTCTGTGTTTCTATTTCAAAACTCGCACCTCCTACCCATTTCCCTATAAAAGCTGTTTTAACTGATGAAATTCGTATCGACTTTTCCAAGCCTAATAACTGCAAGTCTTTGATTTGTTCTGTACATTACTTAATAACTTGCTATAGATGGACGTGTAAATATTTCAATACGATCGACTGAATACTTTCTAAACTATTAAATATTTACTAATAAATATAAAAATTACATTTTTAAGTAGCAGTTTGTTTTTATTTATTCAATTTTGCTCTTATTGTGCTAAGGTTTTAAATGTATCTTACTTTAATGTTGAATTAATAATGAACTATTAGATATTTGATTCTTGACATCTACAGAGTTTTTAAACATCACTTCGCCTAAGACATGTTTGAACGGATACGACTACGGACAATTGCAGCGGTCATTTTAACTAACGTTTTGTCTGATTATATATTAAACCCATATCTCCAGCACTCGGACACTACCGCTAAATAAGAGTACAATATATGTTTCACTAAGGTCACAAAGGTCACAAGTCATGTAAGATAGGGATGCTCGCCTAGTTTGCTTTCTGGTGAGGTTGTCAATCGGCATTTAAATCCTATCATAAATATAGTTATAGAGTAAAAGAGATTTGGAAATCAATAGAATAACACACTAACCCACCACAAGATGAGATCACTAAAAATCGAATGTCATTAAAAGAGAAACACTTACTGTCACATCTTGTACTGTGGCACGTGTAATTCAGAGAAATACAAATAGACAAAATTGTCTACTGGTTGTTTTTATTTTCATTATTTTTGGGAAAATATTTTCTTAACATCCCCCCCTCCCCCTTAAAAATCTTGCGGCGCACCTGAACGATCTTGCAACACTCCTATAAAGTTCCGCGGAACACCGGTTGAGAATCCCTGCTTTAAATGAACAGTTAAAGGAGTTCACTTTGTCAACACAACTATTTAATTAAATGACTGCTTTATCATATATTTCTTGATGACGCTCATTGCGGATGTTGCTTTTTAAAACTTAAAAAAAAAACTTTTATTGCTAGTGACGAATAAGTCTGAGTTTGAATCTATTGCTTGAGTTTATAGGCGTATGATGGTGCATTCTCTATATACGATTCCCTACTTTTTGCCTTAGGCCTACTCTTTGGTAAAGTTTTTACAGTTATTGAGAAAACTTGTTCAGTTACTTTTTTTTTTAATAATGGTTCGAGCTACCGCCACACAATCACACTAAAGTGGTAGGAAGAGGAAGGTATTATTTAGAGGAAATGAGTCAAGTATGAGTAGGAAACAATTTAGGCAAAACTGCCTTAGTACATCTAGTTGGAATTCAGGCCTCAAACTCCCCATCTAAAGCAAATTATGGTGACGCCTAGGTTCGTGTACCTATCGGTGCGGGATACATTAATTTAAGGACATATAAAGAGGAAGGTGATTGTCATGAACATTAGAAAATCACTTTATGGGAGACTATTCCCATCCATCCCCACTGCATCCTGCCCAGGATCAAGCTCTATGAAATTTGAACTATTCGGAAACTAAGATACTATTTATATTTATGAATAACTATTAAGTAATGTATCAATAGAGCGACCCAATTACTCTAGGTATTCCCTGGGATGGAACCAAGAACCCTTTAGACACGTGGTCTTAATTAACCATTGAGCAACGGAGACTGAAGATCAATATCACCATGTTGAGTTAGAAGATGTACCCTGCATATTGTGAAGATCAATATCATCATGTTGAGTTTGAAGATGTACCCTGCATATTGTGAAGATCAATATCACCATGTTGAGTTAGAAGATGTACCCTGCATATTGTGAAGATCAATATCATCATGTTGAGTTTGAAGATGTACCCTGCATATTGTGAAGATCAATATCACCATGTTGAGTTAGAAGATGTACCCTGCATATTGTGAAGACCAATATCACCATGTTGAGTTAGAAGATGTACCCTGCATATTGTGAAGATCAATATCATCATGTTGAGTTAGAAGATGTACCCTGCATATTGTGAAGATCAATATCATCATGTTGAATTAGAAGATGTACTCTGCATATTGAGCACGAGGTTCAATTCGGCTCACGCAAACGCACATGACGACAACCCTAAGGATGCCGTCTATTTCGGGTGAAATATACTCTCGCTTTGCGGTATTTCTTATAGGCAAGGCAAGTCTGAGACTTAAATAACACTCAATTATCTTAAAATTGTATGTTATGACCATGACTTTTTTTAATGTCGTGTCTTACTCCCTGTTTAGACGATACACACATATATCAATTACACTATTAAGTTAGGGATGAGGAAGATTGAATTAAGATGAAGTGTACCAACATTTGCGCGGAGGGAGAGTATAAAACCATTTAGGTGAAAAAAACCTCAGTATAATGCGGGGATGACGACTTAAAATAGACCATGCGACCACCGAAGCAGGTTTGTAGCCTTGTTAAAAAAATACTTAATTTGTTTGAAGAAAATAAGATATATTATATTTTTCAGCATTCACTTTGATTTAAGAACTGAGACATTTCGCCGGCAATGTCGTTTAAACTTAGCCAATTTCCCCTTTTCATGACCTGCTTCGGTGGCCGCATGGCCTACAACGTCACACTCGCAAAAGACTAGATTGCCGATGACTACGAGATCGGGGTTCGAATCAAGGTCGGTTGTACAGAGGGTGTTTTTTCTAAATGGTTTCCCATTCTCCCTCCAGAAAAATGTGGGTAGGCCTACATTTCCTAAAAATTCTACCTTACTCATCCCTACTACATTATTATCCGGTCCCATGGTAGGTCAGTGCACCAGGCTACGAATCTAGGGGTGCCGGGTACGATTCTCGGTTGGTTCCATGGGTAATTTTTCGAAAATGAAAATCATCCCAACGTTCACCAGGATTTGCTTGTTAAGCTTAAGTTAGGTTTAAGAGTTTCCACTGGTTCCACACCCTCCTACTCACTATCACCATTATCTTATCTCATCGGGATATGGAAAGAGACTAATTTTACCAAAATCCTGCATTGGCTTGTTTGTGATATCTCTTTTCGTGTCGAGTCTTTTATTTCAGAACGAGTAAGACTAATGGAGAAGAGAAGTTTGGAATCTCTAAAGAAGTTGACTCGTGGAAACAGTGTGTATAACTGGGGATTTTCTGAAGTCCTCCTGTAGAAATCTCTAGTATACGAGAAGGAGACTGGAGTTATTTTTTCCGTAATAGCAGGGTTTATTCTTTTAATAAAGAAATCGGAGAGCGAAAATTTGAAAACTGTCCAACTTTTTAGATATTTCCCTTTCATACCTGGTTCCTGGATCCAATCTTATCAAAATAGTGTTTACCATACCTGCCTAAGGTATCATATTGTCCAATATATCTTAGTAAGGTATCGTAGCTTACCAAAATGATGTTTAACAAAAGTGTCCCAGTTATATTAGCTTATCAGGATGATGTTTGACAAAAGTGTCCCAGTTATATTAGCTTACTAGCGGTGAATCGACACAGGAATAACAATGTGAATATAACCCAGGTCAGGGGCATTGTGGCCCTTTAGTAACAATATAATTAACACAGGTAGGACAATGTGACTATAACCCAGGTCAGGGACATTGTGGCCTTTTGGAGAGAATAAACACTAAGATAATATGTATGTGGATGTATTCGTGATCGATGTGCTGCTTGAAGATAGTATAATGCCTCGAGTGACGTCACGGAAAAATTACAAATAAACTTGCTTAGCTAGACAACAATACATATGATCGTGCAACGTCCAGACCGCTGGGGGTTTACATGCTCTACATCCTGGAGTAATGTTGTCATATCTTTGGAGCCAAAGCTTGTTTACCAATATTCTCACATTGTTTTCATTTTGTGTGTGACATTGTTCAAAACTAAAGAGTGCAACGAACTTATATCAAACCAACCCTTCCACTAACCATTGACTTCTTACTTTTTCCTAACCTGTACTGTCCGTTCGGGCTATCCTAATTTAATTATGTTAATGAAGTAAGTGTGAGGAAGGTAAAATTTAGAGGCATTGTACATTCATTTGTGTAGAGGAGTAGTGGAGAACCATTTATCAGAAAATAGCCCTCAGCACAGTCAGCCGGTATTCGAACCCCGACTTCTCCGTTATCGACAAACCAGACTAGATGAATCTGATAATTTAATAATCAGCTGCTTTGTTTTTCCACTTTGTAGACTATTTGGCACTTGTTCATCCCCTCATCCATAAATTGATTTTATATTTTTAAATGAATGCTTGTAGCTAAAATGCAAGGCAGTGCCATCACAATGAACCGTTATAAAAACACGAACAACCATAAAAAAAACAAATACAAGGATAGCTCTTATTTCCATTCTATCTTTCTTTATTTGACTTCGAAATAACAAAATGTTGTTTTCCTGATACTGTTTACGTCTATTTCAGTTTCACGATATGAAAAATGTATAGTCAGATCACCATATGAAGAAAATTTGTTGTACAGAATATGATAATACTTTACAGCAGTCAACATCGAGACAGTCTATCAAAAGCTACACCTTCAGCGTAGAGAGTAAGAAGTATGAACACATGAAAGTAGTTTTTTCTAGCCGTCCAAGAAGTTTAATCTTATTGCAGACTGGCTATATTTTTAATCAAGTTCTAGATTTAAAACCAAGTCGTTTGACTGTTTTTTTAACACCACGCCTTAACACCCGTTCGGGTTATATACACTTATGTAGTAATACGCTAATGCTCTTAGGGATTAGGAAGGTTATATTTAGAGGAAGTGTACCTGCATTTGCGTGGAGGGAGAGTGTAAAAGATTATGGAAAAACTACCTTTAGTACACACGACCGAGATTTGAAACTCGATCTCCCCAGTCATCAGCGGTCTAGTCTATTGTGAGAGTATCGCCTTGAACTATGAGGCCACCGAAGCGGGTGACTACGTGTTATTGCTTTGATTTATCAACTTGTGAAGCAAGATTAGTCACTAGCAGGACTATAATTTCAAAATTCGCCGCAAAGCAATTAAGAAATAACACGCAAAACGTGACCTAGTTAAGAATAGAACACTTAAAAATTAAAAGGATGAAACGTGCTTATTTTATCTTTGGTCAGTGCTGCTTTATTTTTGTGTCAAAACCCTATATCAATATTATTAATAGCTTAATTTAAGACCACAAGAGTAGGCAAGTTAGACTTACGCCCGCACCAACAGTCAATCACTCGGTCTAAGGCGTTAAGTCACTCAACATATTAAATTGCTGGTGATGGGGTTCGAATCTAAGCCGGGTGCATTGTTGTGGGTGATTTATAACTTGTTTTCCCATCCTCTCTCAACACTAATGTTGATGTAATACTTCAAAAACCACTTTCCCAATCTCTACCCTATAGAATAAGACGCTCATATCCATAAGGCCTTATGTTTCACAAAATTTTCTTTGAAAAAGATAAACTTATAATTTATTTAAATCGACATAGTCGGATCAGCGTAAAAATAACCTTTTATTTGAAAACCTTACAATAATAAACTTTCACTAGAGTAGACTTGTAGTAGAACCAAGACCAAAAGTCAAAGTTCTTGTTTATCCAAGTCACAAAGTTTGTAGTAAAGCCCAGCGAGAGTGCAGACTTTTGTAATTTTTGTACAAATCTACAGTTAAAGATTTTGTTTTTTTAAAGGCCCCAAACACTTTTTTTTTACTATCAGAAACCCTTTCACAATAGCATCCATAGATTTAGTGATTAACAAAAATGTTTAGAGTTGTGATGAACCACGTCTGACCAGCCGTTTGGGCTACCCGCAATGACAGGGTGGGGATGATGTACCCGACCTTGCGTGGGGGGATAAAACACCCTTAGTACAAACAAACTCCCTATCACCGGCCGCTAAGATATATTAGGTTGACACCTTTACCAGCGATACGATGTTGTTGTTAGCGGTTGTTTCACTAAACCTACAACTATATCATATAAATACGGTCACAGGACCATCTATAGCTTCAAACAAACGTGATTTTGATGGCATTCTAGTCAAGCCTACATTGACACAGCTATTCATTACGCATAGACTGCCGAAAAATTAATTAAAACCACACTTAAAATTAGATTATCATTAAGAATGTAAACAATTACTATACCCGCATTGGTGGTCGCATCATTTATTAAGTCATTTTCGCAATAGAATGAATTCCGGTGAGCGAGGGTGTACTGATGGCGGTCACTCTCCCACGACGCAAATGCGGGTGCATGTATTCCAAATTATACCTTGCTCATTCCTACCCCATTAGTGTAAATATGCTGATAGTCCGGACGGATAGTGTAACTCGGATAAAAAAATACATCAACATAATAAAAAGAATAGATATATGTAAAAAATATATTTAAATAATATTCTTACTACTGTGCCTATTTTCATTCATAATATTCATGGTAAATACTTCATTTCACTACCTGTAAGCACCCTTAGTGGGTTTTTTTAACTGTGCATGCGTAAGCTTGTAGTACTAAATTTATGTATTCAATTACGTCCCAACCACTTCGCAAGGGAGGTAGATTCAGTTTGCAGCTCCTGCCTATGAAAATCAAATCAAACCGCACTCACACACCTTCCCGCAAAAAGGTAATTTATCATTTCGGCTTGCCTCAATAAAATTCCCCCCCATTACTCCCCCTTCTAATCTTTCTCTCCACTTCCGTCCCCTATTCCCCTTCCCAGCTGCAAGAAGAGCTTTCGGCAGCGAGATGAGCCCGTCATATTATATTGTGTTAGAGATGGGATAAAATATCTGCTAACAGAAGTTGTTTCTCGGAAACACGTCTTTCTTAAAGATGTGAGATGGAAAGTTTTTCAATGATTACTTTTTTCTCAAAACAATTCCAGCTATTTAAATGGAAAAAACGCAATCGAGAGAGTCCAATTTTAATGTATTCTGAAGGACGTTAACAGAAGAAACATCATAAAAATATAACAGCGATTCCAGTTTTCTTCTCACACTCACACTTGGTGGATTGAATCTGTCAACTAACGTCGGATGTAGATCAGATATATGTTAATGTTTAAATATTATAATCAAAGCTAAAACGAATACATCCCTTCTCCCGTAATTCTATGATCTGGAAATTTTCATAAAAGATTTTCACTTCTAATTGACATTATTATTTTGGTCTTATCATTTGCTAATCAATTCTGTTCTCCTTCACACACCTTTTGATGGCTTTATGTATGTAAGAGAATCTAGGTGCCGCTTCTCCCAACCTAGCCCTTATCCTATTTAATTAACCGCAACTGTGGAAAATATACTGGATGGTTTCCATGTGTACAGTCGTACTAAACCTCCAGGCTATCTCCATATTTAAAGGAATAAAGTAGAGCTGAGGAGGTATAATGTACTAGGAAATGTACCGCATTTGCTTGGACAACTGTCGTCAGCACACAATGACAGGATTAAAACCCTGATTTCTCTCCGTCACCGGCAAATCAAACTAGATGATGAATGAAATGTAGACCACGTAACCCCCTACAGGCGTACCATAATAATTATAAATGTGATTAAACAATTTGTTAATATTTATTCCGGTATTGATGAACGTTTACACCCATCTATTTTAATTAGCCTTGGACTGGAATGAACAGTGCCCCGTTTGAAGCAAGAGCTCACAAATTTAAAAATATTAATTGAAAGCTTCCTTCATTACAAATATATAACCTACAGCGACTCAGTAATTAAACCACTTCCTCCTCCTTCCCCTTAGCCCCCCGGATGACATACTTTTCCAATTTAGATTACGTCATTCTTAAATTAGGGTTGTCACTATCTTCTTACTACCAAATTTCGTTGTGTTTTCCAGAAGGAATTCCCATTTTTATAGGCCAGATTGACAAAATACTAATCAAATTACAAATTTCATCAAACTGACTGGTGTGAAGTTATGTAACTTATGTTTAAAACAGGATGATTTAAGATTGATGCGGAAATACATCATCTGCCGCTTCACAACCTTTGTTCAAAGGTCCGTTTACACTATGTAACAAATTTTAAAACGTTGTGTTTCATAATAATGTTTTACAACTTGCTATAAATAATAAAAAATGTTATAAGACATTGATGTTTTATGACATTTTTCGTGTTTTATAACAAGTTGTAGTTTCCAAATTTCAGGATCAAAGAAAAATATGTAATTTTGTTTCTAATATGTCGCAACTTTTACAGGACTGTTTACGATACGCGACAAGTTGGCTAAACTGTTCTTTCACTGGAATAACATATCTAAAAGAAGTGTTGTTTTTTTCTCTCTGTATGATTTCAAATCAAATTAATTAGGTATTCAAAGTCCTAGTTTAAGGTGACTTGGCATTCTAGGGGTAAGGAGTCGGACTTCTGTGCTGGGGGCCCGGGGTTCAATCCTCGGTCCCGGCACAGATTATCTAATTGCCAAACCCTTCCAACACCTTGACAAGAAGTGTATTAATCACAACTTGTGAATGTGGGGAATGCCAGGCCTCCACCGTGGTTCGGATACCACGTTAAACTGTAGGTCCTTATTTCATATCACAATCACATTAGCGTAAGTGCGTAAACCCGAATGGGTAGTAAGACGCGGTGATAATAATAATAATAATAATAATAATAATAATAATAAAATAATAATAATAAAGTCCTAGCTTGTCATCCGAACAAAGGTCCTAGAACTGCCATCAGTTCCGAGCTCCTTAGCCAAGAGGTCATGTTAATCACGTTGAAGATCAGTCAAAAGGTCATTCGCACAATATTTAGCTCTAGCAAATAGAGATGGTCAAACCCAGCACTACACAAACCTTTTCAAACGCCACATGATGCAGAATTTTGCGTGTTATAATTTGTTAGACAGTTTTGAGTTGTTTTCGTCAATGTTATACAACACTCGAATGTAACAAGCTACATAATAACATTGTTTTACAACATTTTTTAAATTTAAACGAACCTTAAGGGGTAGTAAGACATGTTGAATTAGCGTGTCCGTTTCACTTTTTCGTGTATGCAAAGACCTACTATTTTAAGCTTTCAGTTAAATGTCCCAAATTAACAATTATTCCGGTAGTTTTATTAGATTTTGCAAAATTTCCTCTGTTTTCCCGGTTTTTTTTTTTTCAGAAACAAAATTATTCCTGTGTTTTTCCGGCTCTCCGAGTGCGTGACAACCCTGAGGAGGGTGTTTAAGAGGTAATTAGTCCAAATTAGATTGGAGGGAGGATGGGTAAACCACAATAATAGATCACATGCGGAACAACACTCCCAGTGTTCGAACATGAACCTTCGTGTCAATGATCACCTTAGGCAAAGCCATTTCAACGCCTTGGACAGCACGCCCACAGTGCTAGTGATGTGCACTATCAAATAATTCGATAATATTAAGACTATCGACCCATTTGAATAAAAAGTATTCAAATTCATTTGCGTTGGTGCTGATCGATAGTCGACCTTACGAATTCGAATGTATTCCTTGTCATCCCAATGGAAAATGCTTGTTGCTGTTTAGGTTGTTATTTTAAATAAAACCTAAAATTAACTTTAATAATCATAATATAGCTTACTCTTTTTATGCAAAATGTTGTATATTTCTACAAATTGAATGATAAAAACACTTTGGTAATGAAATTTTCATAATTAACAAATCTAATAATCCTAACGGGTAATAAGACGCGGCGCTGTTTATAGTGCAAGGTACAAGTAAGAGGCAATGATATTGATAATATGCCTCATTGTTTTGATTAGTGGGCAGCTTTGTTAGCCTTAGTCCTAGAGATCATGACGCACTATTGATCAGCAGTTAGAGCGAATAGCTTTGGTCGAGCGATAGAAGCATTAACCATATTTGCAAGATGACGCATCTCCCCTCTCTTATGACACATCGGAATGAATTCCATGCGACGTCACCAGAGTGATATTTCAATAATTATTAGTATGGCGGGTAAAATAAAGAATAGTAGACCTACCTGAGGGCAAGTGTTTAAATGGTTTTGTCAAATAAAGCATCAGACTTCTAACAATAATTTTTTTTAGCACCGC